>CM017563.1:11540078-11925078 GCA_007844125.1 Sinonovacula constricta | reverse complement strand
AGACACCAAACACAGTTGAAAAGTTTTAGAAGGTGACCAACAAACTATCGACAATTAGGGAATGTATTCTGTATAAATAACGTTGCCAATGCCAGACCTAATGTAGGTATTGTTGTACTATTATTTACCTCGTATTGTTTTTAATGCTAGTAGTTTCAAACAAGTTTTGGGTAATTTGAAAGGCCTTCAAACTTAAAGGATGTCTAGCACCGACCTGGACTAGAACCTGGTAGTTGCCAAACGACAAATTGAGCTTCGCACGTTATTGACATTCTTTTTTTTTTTTTTTTTTTTTTTTTTTTTTTTAGACAGTATACATTTACAGCATACAGCTCTATAAAAGAGTCATATTAAAAACTCGTTATAGTATTCATATAAACACAGTGGGAGAAGAACAAAGAAAACACACAAAAGTAAGCAAGCAAAATCTAACATTTTTTTTTTTGTTCAGTAACTTGACAACAATCAACTCTTTTCACTACGTTTTGGAGTTTTAATTGTTTGCAAATTAATAAAACTTTAAAACCCGTGTGCAAGATTGATTGATTGATTGATTGACGTGTCTTAAATGTCTATATCTCCTCTTTTCCGTGATGATTACAAGATGATTTTAAGTTCATTTAGTTATACAAAATATATTATGCATATGTATAGAATTATATGAATGCATACAACTGTTGAAAGAGCATTAAAGGCATTGAGAATTGCTTTTAGTGGTCCCCCAAAGATAACACCACAAAGTGAGATCATAGTTGGACACTTGATAAGTTTATTATTTAGGAAAATGTCGTTGGGGAAGAGGTCGTGACACAATTAGCGACATCTGAAGCACGTGGGTTTACTGAACCGCCATTGATCAGTTGGTATTGTTAATACAATTAGCCACATCTGAAGCACGTGGGTTTGCTGAACTGCCATTGATCAGTTGGTATTGTTAATACAA
Source organism: Sinonovacula constricta (assembly GCA_007844125.1). Lineage (NCBI taxonomy): Eukaryota > Metazoa > Mollusca > Bivalvia > Cardiida > Solecurtidae > Sinonovacula > Sinonovacula constricta. Next base: position 11,924,135 of record CM017563.1, on the reverse strand, counting down.
TAAGCCACAACTGAAGCACGTGGGTTTACTGAACCGCCATTGATCAGTTGGTATTGTTAATACAATTAGCCACATCTGAAGCACGTGGGTTTGCTGAACTGCCATTGATCAGTTGGTATTGTTAATACAATAAGCCACATCTAATGCACGTGGGTTTACTGATCTGCCATTGATCAGGTGGTATTGTTTATACAATTAGCCACATCTGAAGCACGTGGGTTTACTGAACTGCCATTGGTCAGTTGGTATTTTTAATACAATTAGCCACATCTGAAGCACGTCGGTTTACTGAACTGCCATTGATCAGTTGGTATTGTTAATACAATTAGCCACATCTGAAGCACGTGGGTTTACTGAACTGCCATTGATCAGTTGGTATTGTTAATACAATTAACCACATCTGAAGCACGTGGGTTTACTGAACTGCCATTGATCAGGTGGTATTGTTTATACAATTAGCCACATCTGAAGCACGTGGGTTTACTGAACTGCCATTGATCAGTTGGTATTTGTAATACAATTAGCCACATCTGAACCACGTGGGTTTACTAAACTGCTATTGATCAGTTGGTATTGTTAATACAATTAGCCACATTTAATGCACGTGGGTTTACTAAACTGCCATTGATCAGTTGGTATTGTTAATACAATTAGCCGCATCTGAAGCACGTGGGTTTACTGAACTGCCCTTGATCAGTTGGTATTGTTAATACAATTAGCCACATCTGAAGCACGTGGGTTTACTGAACCGCCATTGATCAGTTGGTATTGTTAATACAATTAGCCGCATCTAATGCACGTGGGTTTACTGAACTGCCCTTGATCAGTTGGTATTGTTAATACAATTAGCCACATCTGAAGCACGTGGGTTTACTGAACCGCCATTGATCAGTTGGTATTGTTAATACAATTAGCCACATCTGAAGCACGTGGGTTTACTGAACCGCCATTGATCAGTTGGTATTGTTAATACAATTAGCCACATCTGAAGCACGTGGGTTTACTGAACCGCCTTTGATCAGTTGGTATTGTTAATACAATTAGCCACATCTGAAGCACGTGGGTTTACTGAACTGCTATTGATCAGTTGGTATTGTTAATACAATTAACCACAGCTGAAGCACGTGGGTTTACTGAACTGCCATTGATCTGTTGGTATTGTTAATACAATTAACCACATCTAATGCTCGTGGGTTTACTGAACTGCCATTGATCAGTTGGTATTGTTAATACAATTAGCTACATCTAATGCACGGCGGTTTACTGAACCGCCATTGATCAGTTGGTATTGTTAATACAATTAACCACATCTAATGCTCGTGGGTTTACTGAACTGCCATTGATCAGTTGGTATTGTTAATACAATTAGCTACATCTAATTCACGTGGGTTTACTAAACTGCTATTGATCAGTTGGTATTGTTAATACAATTAGCCACATTTAATGCACGTGGGTTTACTAAACTGCCATTGATCAGTTGGTATTGTTAATACAATTAGCCGCATCTGAAGCACGTGGGTTTACTGAACTGCCCTTGATCAGTTGGTATTGTTAATACAATTAGCCACATCTGAAGCACGTGGGTTTACTGAACCGCCATTGATCAGTTGGTATTGTTAATACAATTAGCCGCATCTAATGCACGTGGGTTTACTGAACTGCCCTTGATCAGTTGGTATTGTTAATACAATTAGCCACATCTGAAGCACGTGGGTTTACTGAACCGCCATTGATCAGTTGGTATTGTTAATACAATTAGCCACATCTGAAGCACGTGGGTTTACTGAACCGCCATTGATCAGTTGGTATTGTTAATACAATTAGCCACATCTGAAGCACGTGGGTTTACTGAACCGCCTTTGATCAGTTGGTATTGTTAATACAATTAGCCACATCTGAAGCACGTGGGTTTACTGAACTGCTATTGATCAGTTGGTATTGTTAATACAATTAACCACAGCTGAAGCACGTGGGTTTACTGAACTGCCATTGATCTGTTGGTATTGTTAATACAATTAACCACATCTAATGCTCGTGGGTTTACTGAACTGCCATTGATCAGTTGGTATTGTTAATACAATTAGCTACATCTAATGCACGGCGGTTTACTGAACCGCCATTGATCAGTTGGTATTGTTAATACAATTAACCACATCTAATGCTCGTGGGTTTACTGAACTGCCATTGATCAGTTGGTATTGTTAATACAATTAGCTACATCTAATTCACGTGGGTTTACTGAACCGCCATTGATCAGTTGGTATTGTTAATACAATTAACCACATTAAATGCACGTGGGTTTACTGAACTGCCATTGATCAGTTGGTATTGTTAATACAATTAACCACATCTGAAGCACGTGGGTTTACTGAACTGCCATTGATCTGTTGGTATTGTTAATACAATTAGCCACATCTGAAGCACGCGGGTTTACTGAACTGCCATTGATCTGTTGGTATTGTTAATACAATCAGCCACATCTGAAGCACGTGGGTTTACTGAACTGCCCTTGATCAGTTGGTATTGTTAATACAATTAGCCACATCTGAAGCACGTGGGTTTACTGTACCGCCATTGATCAGTTGGTATTGTTAATACAATTAGCCGCATCTAATGCACGTGGGTTTACAGAACTGCCCTTGATCAGTTGGTATTGTTAATACAATTAGCCACATCTGAAGCACGTGGGTTTACTGAACCGCCATTGATCAGTTGGTATTGTTAATACAATTAGCCACATCTGAAGCACGTGGGTTTACTGAACCGCCTTTGATCAGTTGGTATTGGTAATACAATTAGCCACATCTGAAGCACGTGGGTTTACTGAACTGCCATTGATCTGTTGGTATTGTTAATACAATCAGCCACATCTGAAGCACGTGGGTTTACTGAACTGCCCTTGATCAGTTGGTATTGTTAATACAATTAGCCACATCTGAAGCACGTGGGTTTACTGAACCGCCATTGATCAGTTGGTATTGTTAATACAATTAGCCGCATCTAATGCACGTGGGTTTACTGAACTGCCCTTGATCAGTTGGTATTGTTAATACAATTAGCCACATCTGAGGCACGTGGGTTTACTGAACCGCCATTGATCAGTTGGTATTGTTAATACAATTAGCCACATCTGAAGCACGTGGGTTTACTGAACCGCCTTTGATCAGTTGGTATTGTTAATACAATTAGCCACATCTGAAGCACGTGGGTTTACTGAACTGCTATTGATCAGTTGGTATTGTTAATACAATTAACCACAGCTGAAGCACGTGGGTTTACTGAACCGCCATTGATCTGTTGGTATTGTTAATACAATTAACCACATCTAATGCTCGTGGGTTTACTGAACTGCCATTGATCAGTTGGTATTGTTAATACAATTAGCTACATCTAATGCACGTGGGTTTACTGAACCGCCATTGATCAGTTGGTATTGTTAATACAATTAACCACATCTAATGCTCGTGGGTTTACTGAACTGCCATTGATCAGTTGGTATTGTTAATACAATTAGCTACATCTAATGCACGTGGGTTTACTGAACCGCCATTGATCAGTTGGTATTGTTAATACAATTAACCACATTAAATGCACGTGGGTTTACTGAACTGCCATTGATCAGTTGGTATTGTTAATACAATTAACCACATCTGAAGCACGTGGGTTTACTGAACTGCCATTGATCTGTTGGTATTGTTAATACAATTAGCCACATCTGAAGCACGCGGGTTTACTGAACTGCCATTGATCTGTTGGTATTGTTAATACAATCAGCCACATCTGAAGCACGTGGGTTTACTGAACTGCCATTGATCAGTTGTCATTGTTAATACAATTAGCTACATCTGAAGCACGCGGGTTTACTGAACTGCCATTGATCTGTTGGTATTGTTAATACAATCAGCCACATCTGAAGCACGTGGGTTTACTGAACTGCCATTGATCAGTTGGTATTGTTAATACAATCAGCCACATCTGAAGCACGTGGGTTTACTGAACTGCCATTGATCTGTTGGTATTGTTAATACAATTAGCTACATCTGAAGCACGTGGGTTTACCGAACTGCCATTGATCTGTTGGTATTGTTAATACAATTAGCTACATCTGAAGCACGTGGGTTTACCGAACTGCCATTGATCAGTTGTCATTGTTAATACAATTAGCCACATCTGAAGCACGCGGGTTTACTGAACTGCCATTGATCTGTTGGTATTGTTAATACAATCAGCCACATCTGAAGCACGTGGGTTTACTGAACTGCCATTGATCTGTTGGTATTGTTAATACAATTAGCTACATCTGAAGCACGTGGGTTTACCGAACTGCCATTGATCTGTTGGTATTGTTAATACAATTAACCACATCTAATGCACGTGGGTTAACTGAACCGCCATTGATCAGTTGGTATTGTTAATACAATTAGCTACATCTGAAACACGTGGGTTTACTGAACTGCCATTGATCAGTTGGTATTGTTAATACAATTAACCACATCTAATGCACGTGGGTTTACTGAACCGCCATTGATCAGATGGTATTTTTAATACAATTAGCTACATCTGAAGCACGTGGGTTTGCTGAACTGCCATTGATCAGATGGTATTTTTAATACAATTAGCTACATCTGAAGCACGTGGGTTTGCTGAACTGCCATTGATCAGATGGTATTTTTAATACAATTAGCTACATCTGAAGCACGTGGGTTTGCTGAACTGCCATTGATCAGATGGTATTTTTAATACAATTAGCTACATCTGAAGCACGTGGGTTTGCTGAACCGCCATTGATCAGATGGTATTTTTAATACAATTAACCACATCTAATGCACGTGGGTTTACTGAACCGCCATTGATCAGTTGGTATTGTTAATACAATTAGCCACATCTGAAGCACGTGGGTTTACTGAACTGCCATTGATCTGTTGGTATTGTTAATGCAATTAACCACATCTGAAGCACGTGGGTTTACTGAACTGCCATTGATCAGTTGGTATTGTTAATACAATTAGCCACATTTAATGCACGTGGGTTTACTGAACTGCCATTGATCTGTTGGTATTGTTAATACAATTAGCTACATCTGAAGCACGTGGGTTTACTGAACTGCCATTGATCTGTTGGTATTGTTAATACAATTAGCCGCATCTGAAGCACGTGGGTTTACTGAACTGCCATTGATCTGTTGGTATTGTTAATACAATTAACCACATCTAATGCACGTGGGTTTACTGAACCGCCATTGATCAGCTGGTATTGTTAATACAATTAACCACATCTAATGCACGTGGGTTTACTGAACTGCCATTGATCAGTTGTCATTGTTAATACAATTAACCACATCTAATCCACGTGGGTTTACTGAACCGCCATTGATCTGTTGGCATTGTTAATACAATTAGCCACATCTGAAGCACGTGGGTTTACTAATCCGCCATTGATGAGTTGTTATTGTTAATACAATTAACCACATCTAATGCACGTGGGTTTACTGAACTGCCATTGATCAGTTGGTATTGTTAATACAATAAGCTACATCTGAAACTCGTGGGTTTACTGAACCGCCATTGATCAGTTGGTATTGTTAATACAATTAGCCACATCTGAAGCACGTGGGTTTACTAAACCGCCATTGATGAGTTGGTATTGTTAATGCAATTAACCACATTTAATGCACGTGGGTTTACTGAACTGCCATTGATCAGTTGGTATTGTTAATACAATTAACCGCATCTGAAGCACGTGGGTTTACAGAACTGCTATTGATCAGTTGGTATTGTTAATACTATTAGCCACATCTGAAGCACGTGGGTTTACTGAACTGCCATTGATCAGTTGTCATTGTTAATACAATTAGCCACATTTAATGCACGTGGGTTTACTGAACTGCCATTGATCAGTTGTCATTGTTAATACAATTAACCACATCTGAAGCACGTGGGTTTACTGAACTGCCATTGATCAGTTGGTATTGGTAATACAATTAACCACATCTGAAGCACGTGGGTTTACTAAACCGCCATTGATGAGTTGGTATTGTTAATACAATTAACCACATTTAATGCACGTGGGTTTACTGAACTGCCATTGATCAGTTGGTATTGTTAATACAATTAACCACATCTGAAGCACGTGGGTTTACAGAACTGCTATTGATCAGTTGGTATTGTTAATACAATTAGCCACATCTAAAGCACGTGGGTTTACTGAACTGCCATTGATCAGTTGTCATTGTTAATACAATTAGCCACATTTAATGCACGTGGGTTTACTGAACTGCCATTGATCAGTTGTCATTGTTAATACAATTAACCACATCTGAAGCACGTGGGTTTACTGAACTGCCATTGATCAGTTGTCATTGTTAATACAATTAACCACATCTGAAGCACGTCGGTTTACTGAACTGCCATTGACTAGTTGGTATTGTTAATACAATTAACCACATCTGAAGCACGTGGGTTTACTGAACTGCTATTGATCAGTTGGTATTGTTAATACGATTAACCACATCTGAAGCACGTGGGTTAACTGAACTGCCATTGATCTGTTGGTATTGTTAATACAGACAGACAGACAGACAGACAGACAGATTCTTTATTTCGGTAACGTAAACATACGTTTCTTGTTACAAACAAACGAATTATTGTCAAAAATAAACAATGTCACGCGATTAATATATACATATATGTTAATAACATATACGAGGATGAACATGTTACTTATAGCATAATTCACACATACATATTCATACATAAATTGGACATGTTAACACAATTATAGTATATAATAACATATTCATATTTCAACTTGGCATGTTAACACCATTATAGTATATATTACCATATACTTATATGAATTGGGCATGCCAACACCATCATGGTATAAATGAACATATACATATATAAGTTAGGCATGTCAAAACAATTATAGTATATTAATAATATATGCATATATAAATTAAGCATGTTAACACAATTATTGTATAAAATTAACATATACCCATATAGATTAGGCATGTTAACACAACCATTGTATATAATAACATCTATATATACAAAAAAGGCATGTTAACACAATTTTAGTAAATATTAATACATACAAAAATCGATTAGACGTGTCAACACAATTTTTGCATATATTACCATTTACAAACATAAATAAGACATGCCAACACAGTTACAGCATATATTAACGCAGACTATGCATTTCAAAACAATTACAGCATATTGCTAAAACATGCATAACTAAATAAGCCATTTTAACTCAATTATTGTATAAATCAACATATACATATATAAAGAAGGCATGTTAATACAATTGTAGTGTATAACCATCTTATGCATGATTAAATTCAGCATGTTAACACGATTATTTCATATATTAGCATACACCCACATAAATTAGGCATATCAATACAATTATAGTATACATTTACATATGCATACATATATTAGGCATGTTATCACAATTATAGCAAATATTAATATATACAATTATAGATTACGAATGCCAAAACAATTACAGTATATACCAACATATTCATACCCAACCACTTATACACATCCATGTCCACATCACACACACATACACCACACACCCACACACGCACACACACACACACACACCCGAACACTCACATACAGACACACGTACAATCACACACATACGTACAGACACCCACACATCAAGACCCATACCTATACTTAATCCATGAAAATAAATTAACATAATTGATTTAATGGCTTTTTGTTATAGTGATTTGATTATGATGTTAGTAATTTTCTTAAATTAAACGCTTCATACAAAATTTACCTAAATTCCTAATGATTGTTGGATTTTCATTTTGCATAAGTTGGATAAATTTAAAAACACTCGGACGAGTGGCTACAATTAGCCACATTTAATGCACGTGGGTTTACTGAACTGCCATTGATCAGTTGTCATTGTTAATACAATTAACCACATCTGAAGCACGTGGGTTTACTGAACTGCCATTGATCAGTTGGTTTTGTTAATAAAATTAACCACATCTGAAGCACTTGGGTTTACTGAACTGCCATTGATCAGTTGGTTTTGTTAATAAAATTAACCACATCTGAAGCACTTGGGTTTACTGAACTGCCATTGATCAGTAAAATGTTTTGAAGGGGTATTGTACTATGCACACATATCGATGTCCCAATTGTTGTGTATGATTGATAAAGAGTTGTAAGTTGAAGGTAAATCGCGTTAATTAGAACTGAATAGATATACTACTTTAACATACAACTGCATTATAATAACACTGGCTGTAACATTCCTAGAGCTAGTTGAGGACAGAGAAAAAAGTCAGAAATTTATAAATAAATCTATCACACTTACCCTAAATATAATGTAACATTTAATCCAAAAAGCGACTTTTATTCTTCTATACAAATATCAATCTTTGCTGTTATGGCCAGTCTCGGGTTTCTTGACTCTCGCTTTCGCTCAAGATACCCTGTGAGGCCATACAGTGTACACAGCCAGTGTCATCCGAGGGTATCGCTGTGGTAGAATCACACAGAATGTCACGCTACCAATGGGTCACCAAATCAAGTTGTAGCTTCGGATAGCCTCCGTGGTTTTGGTGAGTCTACTCAACTTCTGATCACGAAAGTACAGCTCGCGATTCAAATGACCTTATTCTTGCTGCATGCACATATATTGTGTATAGAGCAAGAATTTGTATCTCCCACAGCAACGACATACCCAATAATTTAACAAAATTATTATTGTCAATATTGATATCGTATCTCCCACAGCAACGACATACCCAATAATTTTAAAAAAATATTATTGTTATTACTATCATTATTATTTTTATTATTATTTTCTTTTAATTATTATCCTAAAGAAACTGTTGCTCATTTCCAATTTACCTAATTACTTTTTCCACCCCGCCCCTTACTTCAAATATTACTAAGCATTATATCCTTAAAAAAGATTCATACTCTAAATGTTGTACTCACCTCTGATAACCAGTTTGTATGTATTGTATAATTCTCCATGCTGTATACTTTGTATACTTGGAAGAAATAAAGATATGTTCTGTTCTGTTCTGTTCCTTAATGCTTAACTGTTTGTCGTAAAATGTCCATAATTATGTGATTAGAGACTCGAAATGTCACAGACCGTGATGTCCATTCACACGTTATCGTTTGTTATATCAAATTAATGATTGACATAGTATCCTCATCAAGCTGTTGCTAATCACCTCGGTAAACGCTTTCAACGTTTTGATCTAGGTTAAAGCCACGCTATCTCAGAAATAACACTGTAATTTGAACAATTCGGTTGCAAACAAAAGAATGTAATATTGCTCGGAAGTCTGTCCAAAAAGCGCGACAGAGCAATTGACCCCTCATCTGGGCCGACTTTATTTCAAATGAATGGATAAGCCACAGCGGAAAATCGTAATATCGATTAGAGTGAAATTATAATGAAAATATTGTACCGATTACAATATATTATAAAAATATATAAACAAACGTGAACCAAGACTCGGTGGTGCAGTGAGCATACACTGCAATAGAAAAGTTCCCTGAATGGAATCCTACAAAAAATAACCAGCTTAACTTACGTGTTGGTAATCAGTTTATTATATTTGATTTCTGTTGGCACTGTTCTAAAACAGCGTAAAAAGCCAGGTGTCAGGTGCCAGGTACGTTCAGAGGTTATGCTCGTAAAAAGCTTAAATACTCTGAAAACTAATTGGAGGGGTGATTAGACGTTGTTGCTTAGAGGTTGGACGCCACTAAATAAGTTTGTTATATATTCTATAATAAATCGCGAAACCTTGGAACCAAATTGCACCATGACCAAGCTATGACAGATCCCCATAACCATATATAGGTGAAAAAAGCTATTTTGTTGTCTATCAGAAAAACTCAGAAATAAGTCAACTTTTGCAACTTGCAAGAAGGTCCTGCTTCATACAGTGCACATACCATCAAATTGCCAGTCGGTAACCCTCAGATTTCAATGAAATATGTACTTCCGGTAAAGGTGGATCAGTCCATTATTGTGCATATGAGTGCAACATTTTTGCTCGATTTTAATTCTACATGGTTTCAGCTTTCCTTTGATACCAAAAGTTTCAGATTACCTTCAAAATAGGAAATATGATGACAAATTATAGCAACAGACTGTTATTAAAGAGAAAAAAGTACATGTCACACATTCTACTTCCGGTGGCTATTTAGTGAAATCACCCCTAGAGGGATTGCTGTTGTATTTTGAAGATATTTATTCCAAGTGCCATACGATTTTTAACGTGAAAAGAACAGCACGCGGTAAATCAAGAAGTCGGTCTACTCAATGAACATATGCAACGTGGATAACATCTATCCCCTATAGGTCAACTTGACGTGCCATTCAAACCTCCGCAGTAATGTGTTGTAAAGCTTTATCACCGATCGCAGCTTTAATACTGTGACTGTTAGAGGTGTATTATACAGCATTTCTTAGGAATTAAAGATGAAATGTATATAGGCTTGAGCGATACGCTGTACATAATACGCTGCTGTACTCTAAAGAATTGATTTTGGATTTTAATTACCTCAATACGCCCCTTCTTTTGATTTTATGCCACTGGAGCCATTTAATAGCCGCAAAATAGAATATGGTATTTGGTATTTTTGCCAATGCGAGGGTAGTCGTTTTGATATTCATCTGGGCTGAGCTTGCTAAGGTCAAACGTGAGGTTCGACAGATAGGGTGTAATAAACACTAACCCAGCTGGCCAGTTAAGACAAATGCAGCACTTGTTGTTATTAATTTGAAAGCACGATACAAAACGGCAGCCAGTTGTTTAATCTTAAGATAGATTTACATGTAAAGCTGTGTTTAGACAATAGATTTTACAAGTTGTTTTAGTACAAGTTAAATTTATTTAGCCATAAATTGCGAGATGGTATTTTGCTTTAAACAAAACTATCGTATAGCTGTTTCGTTTCCATTTATGGAAGCAACTTATGCAACGGCCTACCACACGCGATAAAAATTCGAAAAATGAAACGCAATTTAAACCAATCTCCTGGAGTGGAAAGTATGTCGTGTGCATGTGCGTGCATCTGTGTGTGTATGTTGGTGTTTCCCAAATCATATACATCACACAGATGGCTAACACAGTCAACCGTCAGATGAATTTAAATGCTATATCGCATACAGCACAGGACAACGATTGTCACATATCCCACCAGCCTCTCCGATAATTTATTTCTATGATCTGATCGGCATTGTTTAGAACCAACACATAACTAGCTTCTTATATAAAAATAAAGTACCTAACATAAACGTTTTAGCAACATAGGAAAGGGGAAAGTTCCTATAAGAATTACCACAGATATTTAAATCAGAACTACCTTTAGACGTAGGCATACAGAGTAGATATAAAAGTGATAAAAACTCAGAGACGATGACACACAAGAAATCTGTTGATACGAAGCAAACGATTAAAACAAATTTTACAGACATTGTGACAAACATTTTAAAACTTAATTAGAGATGATATCCTACAGTTTTCTTAATTCAACTACATGTTAAAAAATAAATAAATAAATAATAGAACTTCATGTACCGAATTATGACCCATATTTTATTTATCATGGTTACGAAAGTCCTAAAAACAGTCGTTCCCTCCATGTGCAAATTTCAGAGAGCATTTCATATATAGGCGCCCTTCTCCAGCCCGTCTCCAATAAAGGAAATCCAACTGTTACCGCCTTGGAGCGGTCTGTCGGGATAAGGGTCGACTTTGGTGCTTGAATTAAGTTTGTGGAGCGCTCCAACGTCGCACTTCCAGGAGGAATTTCTCACAAACAGTGTAAATAAAATATCCCATCAAAGTGAGATAACTAACAGCAACGCATGCATTGAGAGTTAAACCTGATAGACTATTATTATATACAAACAAAATAACTCTTAATATTATACCTCATTTGCATACGTCCTTCTTTATTTAATATGACGTCATCCAGTCCATAAATCGCATATTGACCGGCTACCCGGTCCATAATTCTTATACAGACTGTTTATGACGTCATCCAGTTTGTTTGACTGTTTAAACGCGATTTTCACGACGTGCGAATTCTACGACAACACAAACAGACGATATTGTCAAAATGGGTTAGTGATTCGCCTCTTTATCGGAGACAGATTTAGTTAAACTCAGCGAATCTAAGGATTAAAAAAAAACACCCAAACCGCGACAAAACTGAAGTTATTTCGAACATATCTAGCTTCGGGCCATATTCCTTCCTCGGTGTGACAAACCAGTCCGTAAACTTGCATATTGCCCTCAAGGCCATGTATTATTTGTTAAATATAATCAACATATGTACAATATGCACCGGAGATAAACACATCTGTAGCCTGAAGGTTACAGAGAGTAGTCTAAAATAAAATAGTCCAAGCGATGATGTATAATGGGAACAATTTGGTGGCCTGATAGGATAAAAATGTAGTGAGGTCATATGTTCCGGTCAAATTTATCAGTACACAAACAGAATATCAGCCCGTTATCACAATCGTTTTGTAATTTATATTACCAATATATGTTGTTGTTGTTTTTAATTTGTTTTTCAAGGTACTTGTTGTTCATTGCAGTAACACTTAGTCAAATGGATAAAATCCCCCAATTACACATCGAGGATACAATGACAAATTTATTAACGACATACACAACGAACGACGATATCGGAACCAATTCAAATACTTCCAGAATGGTACAAAATTAGTCATAGATTAGTCTATATGCTTTCAATCAATCACTAAGCCAGACGGAATAACTTATCGCAGACACGTTCAGTTCAATTAGTTTGTCATGCTCCACATGTGTGACAAGAAGGTTTAGTAACCATTGTTTGTATCAGTTACGGCTTCTAGAGACCGAACACACTACGATGATAAAACGAACTATGACTATTATGTCCTATACGCCTTAATAAAACTGTTGATATAATAAAGTTATCATGAACCGTGTCATCCATTATCATGCAAATTTACAACAGAACAAAATTAATTCATATTTACAAATAATTAACATGTAATGTACTAGACCTGAATGGAAGATCAATGTTTTAATTCAATATTGACAGGACATTCGTGTACATATTTATGTAATATAATGCAATTAAGGTAATTATATTGTTATTGCCTAGTTTGTATGATTAGTCATTGGTATTTACATGTTACTCATATATTGAACATCAAAAATAAAAATCTCGTAGCTCTAAGAAAGTGTACTTTTATAAGGCGTGTGCAGGCGCAGTACTAGACATCAAGGCGAGTTTTACCTTTTCTATATCACACTTAATCAGTATTTATTTTTAGAAACAGTATTCTTAATATGTTGTGTATACTTTTACTTTTAATTATTTTTATGTATTTATGAAAAAATGACGATCACACTATTATATATAATTTCTATTTGCATTTACGTAAATCTGTTATATTATAAAACCTTGTTTACGTGCATTTGAGATCCAAAACACTTAACAGACAAGTATTGTATTTCACACGCGATATTTGGAAGGATAGCAAAATAAAAATAGTAATAATAGATATAATAATAAACATGTTGCTGTCTACGACTATTTATTATAAATTATAATTATGTTGAACTTCCTGAAGCAAACATACTTATTACTATGCCAGTTAAATATAACAGGCAAAAATATTAAGAGGTCCGTCGACAATTGTTTAATTCAAAACACTTTCTCCCAATCTGTAAAATATTTACAATGTTTTGAGAATATTTTTTATTATTTCATCTAATTAAAATTTAAAAACTGCTCTGATAACTTATGAACCAAATCCGTGACAGATACTAATAAGTAGTCTCCCCTGAATAATCCCTAAATACAAGTAGATCCTTTCATTTGTTTTCTCGGGTTGTATGCTTGTGCTCTTTGGAGTGTATGTTATATTTTCTGTCTTTCTTGTGATACCCAGGTTAAGCATCATCAACAAACACTTCCATTGTTTTAGATAACGTACCTCTATAAGTATGTAAATAGATTTTAAGTTTATATTTATGCAAAATTAAGAAATTTCACTGTTTGTAATTACAATATCTACAAGAGAACAGGCGATTTAGTCCAAGAATTCCAACTAAAAGGACCAACCTAAGGTTTGATATACCTCGGGTTGTAACTAACAAGAGATACAATATCAATTTCACTTATGTACCCCAATAACATCAGGTAAGCCTCAATTTGAGCGCAAATGATGAACAATGTTGATATATTAGTTTTGTAAATAGATCTTTGACTTACTTTACGAATTAAAACTTGCCTAACGTATTGACACAAGGCATTATTCAGTGATACATTCTTTTTCGAAGATAACTGGATCTTTTTGCTCCAGTGTGAATATACACGAGGACATAATATCATCACAGGCGTCAGACCGGTATATAAAAACATGATTATAATAACGATCGCATGATCAATTAAGTTAAAAGCGTTGTTCAGCTGAAGGCTGTTATTGAGCCACGATTTAAGATTGTGAGTTACGCAAGTAATCTCTCATGAATATTTTAAATATTGATTAAGACCTTTAAGTGTGATTTGAATATTGATTATATTTTATTGAAAAACTGTAGCATTGTGCACTTTGGCGCTATAAATTTTGTGCCATTTGATTCGAATAGGACATATATAATAGATGCTTTCCACGACTTTAAATGACTTTAAGTGAAACAGCTCTTGCAGTTGACTTGCTTGTTGCATGATTTTCTTTTCTTTTATTTTCTATATTTCATGACGTGTCAAAAATAACTTTTTATTACATTCCCGAATTTTGTACTTAAAAAGAACAGCATCATGTTTTACTGTCAGGACACATTGCCATAATACTATCATCGACGACACATCACCACAAAAGTCATAATGCTAATGCCAAAACATCAGATATATCACACTTTATTTTCAGCGATTGTCAAACATCCCCATGGATAGTTTCCGGTCAATGGAGAAATTAGGGACAAGCGGGCAATCAACATAGCTTTCCCAAGTAGCCATTCGCGGACAAAAAAAAACTAGATCCCAACAACAATACTCCTTTGTTTTGCTGTCGGTGGTAGGTTTTGTGCCCTAAGCAACAACAATGACAATATTATTATCAATGACATAAACATTGATAGTAGCAGCATAAACAATAACAGCGTACTAGTTACGTACGGGCTTAAGTGATTATTTAAACCAGTTCTATCTAATCGGTCTATCCTCTGAAGAACAACGTATATTAACAGTACCATCTTCGCCTCTACTTTTACATAAACAATGTTGTTTCGGTCAAAAAAGAGACCAATTTCATGCTTATTTGGTTTTATGTTTCTTATCTGACGTTTGCAAGAAAACATATCCGTTGTTAACGGTTTGTATTCTTTCAAAGGAGACCAAATTGGAACTAAATATGTACTTATTTGAATAAATATAGATGTATACCCTGCACAAACCTTTACCAATGTGATACGCTTTTAAATCAATAATCAATTGATTCCTTAACATCAGGAGATAAATATATCTTATTTAAGTTTTGGTATTTACATCATTAGTCATTAGTGATTTGCCATAAATTATGTATCATTAGATACACTAAATAAATGCAAAAGATATAAATGTATTTGCTTTTAGGCTGTATTTTGCATACTATCATTATTCACATCCTATGATACAATCAGTATTCTATTTGAAGAAAGATAATGAACTTCCTATCAAACAAAAGCTTTTATCTTTTCGAGCATTCGTATATTAGCAAAGATTTGAAATATGCCGATTCCTGATCTCCTACTTATCGCTTTATATAAGAAACACACACGCCTGCATGTCATGATTGTTTTTAAGCTTTATTAATTGCTTTTGTTTTGTAAAGGCACCCAATTTTACATTAAGAAACTGTGTCAAAGAACATTTGCAAAGATCTGGACATTGAAGATTTTGCAGGAAAACACTATGTTTATGTGAACAAATATTATTGATCTTGTTTACATATATGTTGTAGGAATGTTTTGCTTGTTAAAAACAATGGTTAAAGAAAATTTCAATTTACAAAGCTAGTTAGCTTCAATGTCGGACAACCTACGACCGATCCATTCCGTTACAAGTACAACTCAAATTATTATTGCAAGAATAAGAGATATATAACAACTCCCAGCAGCCATGCGATATGCATGTAACCCGTTCATAATAAGCCAAAGTTAAGCAAATACAAGTCAACCACGTGCTTTCAAAGGCTTTTGCGTTGTGTTCCTCGGTAGGTTACGTCGGAATAGAAAATAGTCGAAGCGAACCTTAAATGCTACTTTAAATGGGAAGAGAAAAATATTTTTCTTCGTCTTTTTGAGTGTGAGTTTTAAAAGTCATTTAACCACATAAGTAATTACAACAGTACATTATCCCATGGCTTGGAAAACACATGTCCATTTACACAAGGACAGCATTGACGCAACAGGCCTTAATAATACAGAGATACATTTACATATTGCAATTTTCTTGTACACCAACACGACTCTTGTCACAAAGGTAATTTATGCAACATTATTGTACAGTACCTGTAAAGGAACACATTAACCTATACCAAGATTTTATGAAAGTGTAGTGTGAATAATTATATTTCATATTTAATCATAACGTTAAATCAATAATTTGGCTGCAATATTGTTCAAATACACGTGGACAATATAACAGATCTGCATAAACTAGATAACATTTGTATGTGCCCGTCAAACAAGTTCTTGTAAAAATGCAACACAGTTGTAACCACTCAACTTTCACAACTTGCCGGATTATATTTCAAAGCAGCGATGCTTTATATCTTAATGAACTGTTTCAACAGAAACTATACAGCTAGCCTTAAAATTTAGTTACATTTTAAGAATGGCAATACATCATCAATACAGTTAGCCTTATATTGCCACCCAAAACAAAAAGATGTTACAAGGTAAGTATGCTTTAATGATCGAGCCCTCCAGTAACTATCGGCGAAAATACAGGGAAGACATATATTATAAGAAAGTTAGGAACGAAAACATTGACAGGTAATTAAGTAAAGCTGCCAAGAAATCGGCAATGTGTTCTATTATTAATCACAAAAGGCCGGACTGCCATGACAGCAACACTGCCTCGAGGAAAATCAGAAAGACATTATGTCTAGTCGAGAACCGGTATGATAGAGGGGTTAGTTCTAGTTTTTTTTATTTTATGGGAAATGCAAATGGACGACTAATTTTATTCTTGGAACTTAATTAATGTATGTGCTATACATGTAAGAAAGAAGAGTAAGTTAAGTCAATGCTATTCATTTTAAATACACAATATCTTATTATGTAATGTACAGGTGTAATGTGACACTTTTAGTTGTATGCACTGGTGACAAATTAAAAGTTAGCACATAACATGTTCATTTAAAATACTTATGTTTTTATTTTTTACTTTTATTTTTATTTTTAAGTAACAAGATTTTTAGTCGCGTCATTTATATAAGGGACATCATGCTGTTTATTATACGTCAGGACGAATGACGGGTAATTCATCAACAAAATTACTGAGAAGAAATAAACAGCGGAATAATGAATGCACTGGAGGTCTGCATATGGACAGAAACTTGTGGCTTGATAAATCAAATTATTTATTTCCAATCTTTTACTGTCAAAAAAACAAAATAAAAACAACAAACACATGTTGCTCCAAATTGAAAAAGGTTGTTAGTGAAAATATAGTGTCTTGGCTAAATTCATTCAGCCGTATATTCGCTATATTTGCATTATTTTATTTGCGCAATTCTCAGACATATTAGTTCCGAAAATGTCATGACAGAATTTCTGTTTTGTTATGACTTGATGAATACCAGTTTATCAGAGAAGTTTTGTTTTTGAAATACTTCGCCGCGACCAATTATTATAAATATAGCGACGTCTAGCTATTTGATGGAAGAAGACCCCACACAAATGTCTGGGTTGAACCACCAGTGCACCGCAAGTCAGCTGGAATTTCCAAGAAACAATACAAACCTGCCAATTTCGGAAAGACAAAATGCTCTTATACATTAATCTGTCTGTAAATATTAATCACGTAGCCAGACGGAATTACTTACTGCAGACATGATCAGCCCCATCAATTTGTCATGTTCATTGTTTACATATCTGACCGAAACGTTTATGTAAAATAAATTGACAACAGTTTGCTTAGCCTTCCTTTTACTGGAGACATGAATATATATGTACACATTTTCTATATAAAGCAAATGGACAAAAGACTAATTATAGTATCATGTGCTTTGAAAACACACCTAGCCTTATTTTTTACATTTAACGTTTGACACTTTTGGCATATGACGTCATGGCATTGTATGGCGTCATTAAATTGTTCTTATTATATATCAGCGCTTCGGCTGTTTTATTTCAAACTAATCTCTTATCTGAAATTTTTAGACTGCCGAGGTTTTTATCTACTGTACATACTGTACATATGTTGATAGTTTATTTTATTATTATATATTTTATATGTATGTAAGTTCATTGTATCTGTTTTAACTCCTGATGCAGGTGCTTACTGTCAGTTGTTTCACTTTGACGGGATATTTTTATTTACACTGTTTGTTTGATAGAAAAACCTTAAGGAAGTGCGAGGTTGGAGCGCTCCACAAACCAGGTTTAAGCACCCCAGTCGGTCCTTTTGCGGACTGATCGTTCCAAGGCGATAACTGATGTTGTTTTTTTTTTCTTTTTGAGTGTTACGTCTCGTCTCTCTGTGTTTATTGTGACAATTACATTTACACTGTTTGCCTTCGTATAGAGGTAGATTTAATTTAAATATCTTTGGAAATTTTGATAGGACCCTTTCTTATTTACCTATTATACCTTAAATAATGATCCATAAAAGGGTAAGTAAATGCAGGTGATTGAGAGTCATTGATGAATAGTCTCCCTTTAATACACCCGATATGAAATATTTATAGAAGTTACTCTCATTATCGTATTATATTATTGTGAAATAACTTTGCATTTTCAACAATCGGTACAGAGGACAATTTTTGTTTTAGAAAGTATTTCATGGGAAAAAAGACTCATTTACATTTACATCCGGCACCAGAAAACAGTTACAGATACACTCAACAACTTTTCTAAGTGGCCAAGCCAATGTATTTAGTTTTTTTTACGAAGGAAGTGCAATCCATATAGGAAACCCTTTGAGAACAATCTATTTGCATAATTATCTTGTAAAAATAATCAATTTCAATTTGCAAATTAAAAAACATATTTGGACTGATATGTAGATACCCTTTACGTAATCGGTATAACAACATAATATCTTGTTTGGCCACCATCTGCTGGGATAACTGCCCTCCAGCGACACCTCATTGACGCAGTGAATAGAAAGATCATATTCCATGTACGATTGTATATTTCTCAACACAAACGCTCTACGTTCACGGAGGATGCGTGCCTGACGTCTTCTATCAAGGTGTTTAAGGACGTCCCACACATGAGTCCCATACAAGTTACAAACCGTAAAAACAATACATTTTTGCACAACTGATGCCAAATTTACATATTATTGCTTCTATAAGTATAAAAAATTCCCTCAGTCCAACAAAGGCATATTTGCTTTTGTGTAAGTATGAACAGGAAAGGGAATTAAAAGGAAAAGGTTAAGCACAACTCTTCGAGTCGTTTAAAAGTAGTTTTGTAGAGTAAGAAAATGGCACATGCTTACCTTTCAGATCTCCAGGCGACCAACATTCCGACGGATAAATTTCTTTCTTCAATCATTATCGGCGCAATTTTATTTCTTTTTCCTTATAGGCAGCCTTGATAAAAGCACAGGGACACATATTGCTCTTGATTCCGTTTGTACAATTGACGCACGTTCAAAAATTCTAAAAATATGGAACGGTAACGGTTCGATGGTTCTTGTGCAATTTGTCGTTAAAAAATACCTTCAATTCATTTAGAATACATTTAGAATACATAAACGAACATATGTTGAAAAAAAATCAACTTAATAAGTCAATGTACTAAAGCAATATTTAGATATTGAAAGTGACCACTTTAGAAAAGTTGTTGAGTGTACTTTGTTATATTAAGATCAGCTGTTTTCGACAGAGTACATCCGATGCCATAATCAAAAATTGCATTGCTTTTTGTGGACGGCATTTGGCAATGGTGCTATGTTCAATTAATTGCTTAATGCATATCAATAAAACATACAACAATGTTTGATTTATTTTTTTTAAATCAATAATAAGTTTAACTGAGAACAAACAAAAGCAAACACACTGATAAGAGAACTAAAAAGTTGAGTACTGAAATTAAATTTAAATAAAAAAATATATATATTATTTTGCTTATCAACACTTTCATTAAAAATTAAAAAAAAACTAAAAAAAAACTTATTATGACCTGACCTCGTTTGTTGCTCTTGACTAATGTCTAAAGAAATAGAAACAAAAATACTGTTACATTTATATTTATTAAAATTTCCATATTTCAGGTAAGCATGTTTTTACAATGACTAAATCAGCCATTAGTTCACAAAATGCCCTTACAAATACATATATACTTTTTCTAACCTTTAAAGAAGTTGCTTAAATGATGTAAATAATTTGACTGCAAGCACCATTTCCATATCTAATTGATCGCTAAGAGTATTAACATCGACAAAATCACCGCTGATTTTCTGTCGCTCACTAAATGTGAGAACCAATAAGTCAGCTATCGCTAATTTTCACAAATCTGCTCCGCCAACGCAAACAACTGCATAACCTGATTGCGGTTTACGGTTATCTGTAGCATACAAGTCGACTACCCTTAGCCTCTATCTTTTTCTGCCATATTTAGGAAAGAATCAGTGTTTAAATTAGATGCTGAATATAGTAATCCTGGTATTGGCACATAATTTAACAGGGCTTATTTTATTGTGTCATGTCTCCAAGCAATTATCATTTTACTGCAGTAAAAGCGAGGTAACGAAATGTAGGATAACACAACAAAATTTCATTTAAGAGAAGGGCATTCTTAATTTCGCTTATGTTCACTATCCCCCAACTACAATTGCTTTGTTATGTATCGTTCCACATTAAACACGATGATTTGATGGAAAATAAAAGCAAACTATTACAAAGACCTTATATAAAGAGGGACTTTTTGTTAACGATGATATAAATTTTTAAGAACATACTTTATGCAGTTACAATGAATGCTATGCTGCCAAAAACTGTAGCATATTAAAAAAATTAAGTGATGTTTATTCTATGATTTATTTTAAAAATGATATGCCGAAAAAAGTCTATTCACGATGAAGCTTATGTCATATTTTATTCATTTTTGATCAGAACATTTAATAAGTTGCAGACTCAGTTTGCGTGACCATAGTAAGCTATAATGATTACCAATGGTGTTGAAAAATAAATGGTCGACGGTACTCGTCTTCTGTTCTGCAAAATATTCTGCTTATGAATCGCTTTCACTGTTACCACGATTCATTATTTATTGATACATTTTGTCGAAGTTTTACTGATTCTAACATGCCCCCGTGAATACACAAGACGAAAGAACAACCTCACAGGCGTCAGATCCATCGGCGCCCTGGGACAAGAAACACCTTGTGAATGCTTTATTTTGTTTGACATAGCTCAAACACCACAGACACAGCGACGACTCCTTTGGGACAAGATTATGGTCAGTTCTTGTCAGTTCCTGTTTGCAATTGTGTCTGCCTTGAAGAATGGTTACTGTTGTGCTTTGTTAGTAAAGGATACCACTCAGTTTCTTGTTTTGCGTCATAATAAGTCTTCGATACTCTCGATAACATACGCTTCAAATTCACTTCACCGAAATCACCAAATAGATATAAGGCGATAACTTAAAACCACAAAAATAACACGAACACTTAAATTGTTTTACAGTGGTGGCAATATGCACTAAAACAAAGTCTTAATGACAATATAATTGGTTGTCTTTACATGATCATTTAAAGCAGATTTTTCTTTAAAATGCCTGTTTTATAGTCGGAGGAAAAGACTCTCCAACCATTTTGGTTATGTGCGTATGCGATTTTGGATTTGTTTGCCTGTTGATGGATATTTATTACCTTTTACATTATACATGTAGATCTATTGCAGCTGCAAGAAAAAAGATACTTTAAACGATTAACATCACAAAACATTTATGCCTATATTTACCACCTAAAACTTTAACCACCTCAAAAACATATCACTATGTTTACCGTTTTAAACATTAACCACCCCAAAACATTTATCACTATGTTTACCGGCTTAAACATTAACCACTCCATAACATGTATCACTCTGCTTACCGCCTAAAGCATTAACCACTTCAAAACATTCATCCCTTCCTTTACCGCCTTAATCATTAACCACCTCAACACATTTATCGCTATATTTGCAGCCTGAAACATTTACTGCCTCAAAACATTTATCGCTACGTTTTCCACCTTAAACAGTAACCCCCTAAAACAATTAATGCCGTGTTTACCTCCTAAACCATTATCCATCTCAAAGCATTTATCACTACTTCTACTCTCTGAAACATTTACCACCTCAAAACATGTATCACTACATTTACCACCTAAAACATTAACCACCTCAAATTATGTATTGCTTTGTTTACCATCTGAAAGATTTACTACCTCAAAACATTTATCACTACATTTTGTGCGTGAAACATTTATTCCTCAAAACAATATCACTACATTTTCTGCTTGAAACATTAACAATCTCAAAACATCTATCGCTTTGTTAACCACCTTAAACATTTACCACCTGAAACATGTACCACCATTAACATGTATACCTACATTTACCACTTGAAACATTATCAAATCAAAACACTTATCACTACATTTACTAAACTGAAACATAACTACATTGAAACATTTACCACCTCAAAACATTTACCGCTTCGTTTATTACCTAAAACATTTACCACCTCAAAACATTTGAACTACATTTACCACCTGAAATATTTACCACCTCAAAACATTTATCGGTACATTTACTACCTGAAACATTTACCACCTCAAAACATTTAGAGCTACATTTACCACCTGAAATATTTACCACCTCAAAACATTTATCGGTACATTTACTACCTGAAACATTTACCACGTCAAAACATTTATCACAGCATTTAATGCCTGAAATATTTATCAACTCAAAACATTTATGGCTACGTTTACCGCCTAAAACATTTACTGCCTCAAACCATTTACTGCCTCAACACATCAATCAATCCGTTTACCACCTAAAACATTTACCGATATTTTTTTATTTGAAAGTATTTTATAATCATTCGCCAATCAAACAAATGCAAAATAAAGTTCAAGACAATATTATTTTTTTTGTTTCCATTCGCTGACGTTTCCTTCGTTTTTGTGCGAAAGTATAATTTAGTTGACAAGCATACTTACAGTTATTCCGGGGTGCGCAGATCGCCAATTTAGTCGTTCTATTATTTTCTGCATAGGCCTATGCCATCACATATAGCCAAGGCATGATTTTTATATATTTATTTTATTTAAATAATAGTTTTGTTATGTTTTTTACAAACGGATGCTTCTTCTTTTCTTTTTGATACAAAGGAAAAATAGGAAATGTAGATATTGACACATTAGGGAAATTATATAGAATAGTTGATATAACATAGCAGTATTAATCTGTAAATAATTGGATGGTTAATTTGTGAAGTAAAGGGGTTGGGTTAAACCTAGATGCAAACATATTATCACAGCTTGCAGTTGAAATAAGCATAACGATGCCGACTGAAATCAAACAATGATAAGTATATAAGAGTTTTGTCGATAAGAATATTTAAAACAACTTGCCTTAAATCTGTACCATTTTCAAACTCATTTTTATTTCTGATATTATATTTTAAAGCATATGAGGCGTAAGTCAATATACATATAAAATTTATTGTAAACTTTGGTCAAAAAAGAAGATAGTAACAATAAAGTAAGTTTACGAACATGGGGAACTGTACAGATTCTCATGTACAATTAATGCAACACTAACACACGCGTCAGCTCTAACAGGAGTGTCAGTGAAAGCAAAAATACTGAACAAATACAGTTAATAAATGTAATTGACAGTGACAGCAAACAAGAACAAATAGTGCACTAACGCTGTTAATGTTTGTTAATGAAAGTGACAGCAAAACGATACTGAACTCTGTTAATAGTTTTTAATGACAGCGACAGGTACAAAGAAACTGAACGTGGGATGTTAATTTTGTTAATGGCAGTGAAAGGTTAAAAGATGCTGAACGTGGGATGTTATTGTTGTTAATGACAGTGACAGGTAAAACGATACTGAACGTGGGATGTTATTGTTGTTAATGACAGTGACAGGTAAAACAATACTGAACGTGGGATGTTATTGTTGTTAATGACAGTGACAGGTAAAACGATACTGAACGTGGGATTTTATTGTTGTTAATGACAGTGACAGGTAAAACAATACTGAACGTGGGATGTTATTGTTGTTAATGACAGTGACAGGTAAAACGATACTGAACGTGGGATTTTATTGTTGTTAATGACAGTGACAGGTAAAACAATACTGAACGTGGGATGTTATTGTTGTTAATGACAGTGACAGGTAAAACAATACTGAACGTGGGATGTTATTGTTGTTAATGACAGTGACAGGTAAAACAATACTAAACGTGGGATGTTACTGTTGTTAATGACAGTGACAGGTAAAACAATACTGAACGTGGGATGTTATTGGTGTTAATGACAGTGACAGGTAAAACGATACTGAACGTGGGATGTTATTGTTGTTAATGACAGTGACAGGTAAAACGATACTGAACGTGGGATGTTATTGTTGTTAATGACAGTGACAGGTAAAACAATACTGAACGTGGGATGTTATTGGTGTTAATGACAGTGACAGGTAAAACGATACTGAACGTGGGATGTTATTGTTGTTAATGACAGTGACAGGTAAAACGATACTGAACGTGGGATGTTATTGGTGTTAATGACAGTGACAGGTAAAACAATACTGAACGTGGGATGTGAATATTGTTAATGACAGTGACAGGTAAAACGATACTGAACGTGGGATGTTATTGTTATTAATGACAGTGACAGGTAAAACGATACTGAACGTGGGATGTTATTGTTGTTAATGACAGTGACAGGTAAAACGATACTGAACGTGGTATGTTATTGTTGTTAATGACAGTGACAGGTAAAACAATACTGAACGTGGGATGTTATTGGTGTTAATGACAGTGACAGGTAAAACAATACTGAACGTGGGATGTTATTGGTGTTAATGACAGTGACAGGTAAAACAATACTGAACGTGGGATGTTATTGTTGTTAATGACAGTGACAGGTAAATCAATACTGAACGTGGGATGTTATTGTTGTTAATGACAGTGACAGGTAAAACAATACTGAACGTGGGATGATATTGGGTTTAATGACAGTGACAGGTAAAACGATACTGAACGTGGGATGTTATTGTTGTTAATGACAGTGACAGCAAAAATAAATCTAATTTAATAAAATGAAATGTGGCCGGTCTTATACCTTTAATCCACCTTTCAAGTCACATATCTAGAAATTCAATATGTAGGCTTTTATTCCACTGAAATCATTTAACGATTCAAAACTTAGGTCTAGTGCCTCAAAACATTTACGTTCTTTAAACACTTACCAACAAATTTATTCAGTCATTTAATCAGTAATGTCATGTTTATTTTTTTTTACATTTTCGTAATATGGTCTGTGATACATATTCAAACTACAACGAGAGTTAAATGTAAAAGATGTAGTTCGTTGTTTAATACAATATTCATATTGCATACATGGCAAGTGATAAACTGTATGAGAACATGAGCCTGGTGGAAATCATCAACATACATATTTAAACATGCGTTTACTTTCGTTTTTTAAGGAAAAGCAAACGCCTGGGTCAGCCATCTTTTCAGTTGCACAATTAATATAACTAAAGATCAAAGTAAAACAATCTGAACTAAAATTTAACACAATATCGTGCATGAACTTGCCTTTTCTAACATAGGAATTAATAACTAATTAACAATTTGTTTACTTTTTTTATTTACTTCTTTCAAATTAGTGTTGTCGTATTTTTTTTAAATGTGTTCGGTCATCTCTCTGTAATCATAAACACCAAGTTTAATTACCGATCAGTTGGCCTTAATGCTATCATTGCACGTCAGAAGCTATTGCTTTATGTGAACAATATCTCACTACAACTTGCCATTGTATTTGCAGCAAGCATCAAACAGCTGTCTTGGGTGTTGTAAACAATATTAAAGAAAACGGGAACCGTCAGTTTAAAACGAAAATAGTGAAATGAACTAGTAAATACTGGTGGCAATATGGGTGCGTGTTGATGTTGGGTTTTCCCTATTATTATCAGCAAGTGTGGAACTGGCCATATAAGCAAATTAAAATATTGTCATTGACATAAAGTGGTCATACTTGTCATAGTAGTAACTTGTCTATCTCATCATCATTAAACTTATCATCATAATCATTATTATAAAAATTCTAAGTGGTTATTTCATTTCAATATATTTTAATATCAACTATTTTAGTATTATTTATCAAATTATTTCAACTGCGATCAGAATAACCCTCAAATAATATCGCAGTTTGTTTGCTCTAGTAGACTTGTATAGATAATTAACTGTGAAACTCATGTTAAATAAACTATTTTATGGACAAGACCGTGACAGATTTTAGAACTTATAAACGTAATTGTTCTTGTTTTAGCAAATAGTTGTATTGCTTTTAATCTCACGAAATAATTTGTCTCGCAAATTTTGTATTGCTGAATTACCATATAACTGTTCCATTTCGCAGAACAACGCTATTATTTTTTTTCATTTTGAATATCTTACTGGATAGTTGTTAGCACTGCATGTACTGCACTCGTATGACACCGGAATAGGAAAAACGTTGAATTGTCTTAAAATAGATACACTTTTGTTTTTTTTTTTCATTTATTTTATAACATTATTTTAGAATTTTGGTCATAACCTCTGATACACAATGTTACTCCACTGCCACAAGGCTATTAGGGAGCACATTTATCATCAGGAGTTATGAGCAATGTTCTCTTGTTTTTTACGCGTAATGACGTATTTGTGTTTGGCATCGCATTAGCATGGAGTGTTTACAAATGAATCTGCGAACAACAACATTATTGGAGTTTTCAGACAAAACGAGGAGTATGCACTGGCTATCTGAAAGCAAAACATATGCATTATTGGCTTTACATGTAGACTAAAAAATCATAGAACCTTTAGGCTTAATAAATTGTATCTTTGAAAATAACGTAAAATGATTTATTAATAATAACCAGTTAGACATTCTGAAACACGCATCCATGTTATGTAACGTCTTAGGTGCTTACTGTTAGTTGTTTTACTTTGACGGGATATTTTTATTTACACTGTTTGTTTGATAGAGAAACCTTCAGGAAGTGCGAGGTTGAAGCGCTCAACAAACCAAGTTTAAGCACCCCAGTCGGTCCTTTTGTCGACTGACAGTTCCAAGGCGGTAACTAAAAGTTTTTCTTTTTGTGTGTTAGGCTCGTCTCTGTGTTTTTGTCACATTAACGTTTACATTGTTTGCCTTTGTCTACAGGTAGATAAAATTTAAATATCTACGGAAATTGCGATAGGACTTTTTCTAATTTACCTATTCACAATATTTTCAACTATCAGATTGTCATTATTTGACAGATTGTTAATTCCTGACTTACGTTTTATCATTTTATTAGCTTTAAGAAATATATACATACAATTTCATACAAGAACATAAATTTACACCATAACCACCAAATCAAAGTTTATTAAAATAATTATGGAGATAATTAACAATGTCTTGTTTATACGTTGTATGGTCATTTTAGTTCTTTTCGAACAAAACCATTTGCAAGAGCATTTTTGCTTTAAGCATAGTTAATCAAATTGAATGCCTGAGTTTCCCACAATATCTGTCTATATAACGCATGTTTTTCGTTTAATGATCCAAGGAAAAGCGTTTTAGGTTGTAGAAAGAGTTTGACGTACAACTAATTCATATTTAACGTAATTTAAATGTGTTTTAAATATAAAAAAACGTTGAAATATACCATATCAATAGATTAACTTCAAATTTTATACATTTGTTCAATTGTGTATGTTAGTTGGGCCATATCCGAAAACATATCAAATGTTTATTAGGTTTAGGATTGCAAAACAATGTCTTTATTTCCTTTTGTTGCCCTTATATATATGAAACAGTCAGTACTATTACATCAGGCTCAAGTGTCTGCATGTATATGGCTGTTTTCAGAGTGGAAGAACCAAATTGTATGTGATTTTACGAATAGGAAATTAAGAAAAGATCCTATAAGAATTATAAATATTTAATTCTGAACTGCCTCTAGACAAAGGCAAACAGTGTCAATGTAAAAGTGACAAAAAAGAAAAGAAACTTATTTACAAAACGAAAAACTAACTGTTAACGCCTTGTTACGACTGGGATGCTTAAACCTGGGTTGTGGAGCGCTCCAAGAACTGTAGAACAAAAAGCCTTAACTGTCGAATATAATAACAATTACATTTTAAATCAAGCTATTTACTTACGCTATGTAGAGAGCAAAAATGTTATTTGAAATTTTGGCATTATTGCAAGGAGCTATTTTAGCATTTGCATTACCCATGGCAATCGTTTGAATCATTGTCATGTCGATGGGGTGTCTGCAAGCAAATTGTTATCTTCTAACAACGAAAAAACTCATTACCCTTCCAAAATTGAACAATTTACACCCATGTTCCCCACTCGGTCACATTAAATTAAATACATTATATTTAAATTCTTAATGATTGTGATGATGGCGTCGATCGACCTGACTAATGTAAGAATGCTGTGCCAGCATAAATTTTAATTCTGGTAATCTTTTGATAACAAATATATGACGTGTTCCTCCGTTCGTATTGAAAATAGTTAACACTCACAGCATGCAGCTAAACACTCAAAGCCGATGTTAAGCTTTTGTGTGTTGTTGCTGATGTTAAGGGTGTTATTTTCACATTATGGCTTCTGGATTTAATTGAGTCCGATGATAGCGTGACGACCACACTTTTTCTGCGCTTTTATTATTTGCTTAAATTGTAAGTCTGTTTTTTACGCCGCTTTATGTAGCATTACTTAGTCGTATGATTAGGGATTGTGTGTTTCGGATGAAGCATATTTGAAACGCTAATATGTTCACTATGGGGACGTCAAATTGTCTAGCTTCAGATATACCTGTATGAATTTCTGGCTTACATGAGAGCACTGATGACACGGTTAATTAACACAACATATGGTTTCCTGTCACAGCAAAATTTAAACAGAATCGGGAAGTTAATTAATAGATAAATGCAAGTAAAGACAACATATCTCAGAAAGGAGATCTAACCAGAAATGATTAAAAGTATTCTTGTCGAAAAATTGGACGATTTTTTGTAAAATGTCTATGATCTATTTCATAAACACCATTTAAGTTGTTCTCTTTAGCTACATATAGTGTTTTGCTTAGATGCCATGTCTGCTTTTCTATTCGATTGTTAAGAACATAAAAAATACCACACATATTAAAATTTAAAATTCAAGCGTCATCAAACATATCCCATCAATGTGAGACAACTTACAGCAAGCTTCTGCATCGGGAGTTATTACTGATAAAACAATACCATATAGGAACAATAAACAACCTATATATAATCAAAGTAACATTATATAACGAACTATTAGCATTTATATATATTATGTACAGGACATAAAGGCCTCGGCAACCTGGACTCGTAAGTGAAATAATAAAACACGCCTTCTTAACCTTATATAATTGGTTTCTAGCCAGCTACAATACACCTTTGACAATAAACTTAAATGATACGGGGGTTTTTTTCAGCATAAATCACAAAGTCTCAGTAACTTTATCACGATTTTGTCAGAAGGCATTTTAAGTTTTTTTGTCATTTTCCCCCAACAGTCATATATAAACGGTTATGTCAAGAGACAAACGTACTTTGAGAAAGTCGCATTGATTTTTGAGTTCTTAGTAGATAAATACACTTTAGACAAAGGAAGATTCAAATTATAAGTTTTTGACGTAAACAATTAGCAACTGATTACGTTTTGCTAAAACAATACCGGCTGACATAATTATTTTTCGTTAAAGCGCTACCTGCTGAAATAATTCCAAATTGTAATTTAAAGCCATACTTACTCCCATGAAATATAATGTTATCATTAGTCTACAACTCAAAACAAGGAGAAGATGAGACAAAAATGAAGCAGGCCGAGATAAGTATTACATTAGTATTACAATTTCTAATTTGAGGGCATTATACCTATTTAATAATTAAAAACACCAACAGCATATTGGATACACCAGCCATTACATTAAACATTGAAACTTTTTTATTCTTAATTACTCTATATTCTCGATAGATCTCAATGATATAAAGTAATAAGGAATCGTTATTTGTCAAATTTGTGTGTATCTGTCCATCTCTTTTGTTGGGATATTACGTTTTTATAGCCTTGTCTAGGCATTTGTTACGATATATCTATGTCGGTTTATGGTTTTCTTGAGTTCTTTTCTTTGTAGTCACATATTATACATAAAACCACACTTGCGTAAAACTTTGACCGCCGACTTCAAAAACAGCATTATGAACAAAATCATTAAAAAACTGAAAGAACTAAAAATGTATAACTCAAAGAACACTCTCTGAGATTAAATATAATGTCTAGACGTTCTTGAAGAAAATTCTATAAGTTTGTCCAAATCATATGTCAGTCGTAGTGATAAAAAGAAATGAATTAAAAAAAAGTTTGTCTTTTTCAGAGGAGATATTTTGATGATATATATATCTGAATCAAACTGAAAATTCAATAAACTTTAGACTATAAATTTAAGTAGGTGGGACCTTATTATATGTTAATAGCTGAACAAGTCGATAAAACATATGACAATGATATCTTTTTTTTATTGTATATAAATGTTAAATACACATGCATTAAAAGTTTGTCAAAAGGTTGTTTTCACTCTTAATTAGAGACAATAAAGTGGAACTATTTTGTATAGCGCAACAATGAACTGAAACGGTATTTGATGTGATGTTTGGTTAAATGACGTCACAATATCGTTCTAATTTTTGAACCGGCATGTAGATCTACACGGGTATTTGTTTCTAGTAAAAGAGAACGAAAATCATGTGATAAAAAGAATCTGACACTCGCTGTTATTTAATACAAACATTTATTAAACTTGTCAAGGCAAAATGATATTAAACTAGGCTCGTTTAATATCATTTTAACTGAACTCGTTTACTAAATGTTTGTATTAAATAACAACGAGTGTCAGATCCTCTCTCCCTCTCTCTCTCTCTCTCTCTCTCTCTCTCTCTCTCTCTCTCTCTCTCTCTCTCTCTCTCTCTCTCTCTCTCTCTCTCTCTCTCTTTCTCTACATAAGGTGTCCCCTAATATCTATTACATTTATTAATAATTTATTCGCATTGACGTCGACGCAACGTGTTTTAAAATTGTGAATCACGGCTTAGCAAGTTTCATTGTTAATGCCTCTGATTTCTCTTCGGATTTTTGCTTTGAGTTCTTTCAAAGTTGTGGGAGACACCCAGTCTTCAAATGTTCTATCGAGCCAGTCGAGTACTGCTGCCGTGGTATGCGTTGTTGCACCATCTTGTTGGAACCAAATATGGTCTAGATTAAAGCCCTTCCTACATAATGCAGGAATAAATTTCTTTTTCAGGATACAAAGATAACGCTCACTGTTCATTGTTTCTGCCTTCCCGTCCTGGTCCTCGAAGAAAAAAGGCCCGAAAAATGATTCAGTCTTTGCTTAACGCCGCCCAAACTGTCACTTTTTCGCTATCAAGTGATTTTTTCAGGTGATATTCTGGTTTCTCACTTCCCCAATGGCGACGGTTTTTCTTGCTTAAGACAGAATTCATGTGGAATTGAGACTCATCACTTAACCGAAGTAAATCAACAATGTCTTGATTGGTCTTTTACCCAGTGTGCAAAGTGTAGTCGCCTTTCAATGCAATTTTTTAAGGTGCTGCATAATTGACAGTGCATATGGTTTTAGATTCAGATCATTACGTAGTATTCTGTTAACACTCGAACGACTTACTGTGTTAGTAACATCTCCTAAAATCTGGCAATGTTTTCAACGCTTCTCACAGACTTCGGTCGACCAGGATTTGAATGACGACGTCCGTTACAGATCCTGATTTTTCAATCTGTCTACAAGACTTATTATTTTCATCTTTGATAGCACTTTCTTCTCAGAATGTCGTTTTGCCATTTCTCGGATGATTGTGGTAGGTGAGACTATTTAAAGACGCCATATTGAATTACAAATGACGTTAAATGACGTCATTTCCTCTAAAATGAAAAAAAAAACAAAACATTTTTCCCGTACTTTTATGCTTTACAAACTTTATTTTGTAACGGTTTAATTTGGTACCAAAATATCATATATATATATATTAGCTACATTAGATACATATTGGAAATCTGGGATTATGAGGGAGCAGTTTATAATGAGTTGGTTTATGACCTACCTGAAGGGAAGATCGCGTGCTTTTATCAGACTGGGAAAGAACCGACAAAAACACACAATGATCTTGCCCCTTAGGATTTGTCAAGCTGTCTATATTGTTTAAGTAATGTCTAACATCATAAAACATTCACAGATTATTTATTGTCCCAAGCTTCTGATGGGACCAATGTCTGTAATAGTTTTCTTGTCTTCTGTTATCACTTGGGGGTACTTTAAAACAGTACAGCTTCGACGAAATGCATTCATTAATTATTTACAATGTCAATATTAAAAACCTCCTGAGCGTATTCGGTTTTTAAATCAATATTTAAACCCCTGAAGTTGTAGGTGGACATTTTTTCTCAAAATTTGTGTGAAATTCTATGTATGAAAGTGCTTGACCTTTTTAAAAAAATGTTTTTCAAAGAAATCAACACACCTGGTTTTAAACATTTAAACTTTTTGAAAGAACTAAGTGTTAAGACCCCTTTTACGAATGCTGATGGAAAATACATTTCAGTCTTTGATTGTAGATTTAAAAGATGTTTGTAAGATGGAATCTGGATGTAAAATAAGACCATTGCTTTTTGCAATAATTACTTTTCTAAATGCTAGATACAGATTTCTAAAGATAACCTAATTGGGTTCTGTACAAAGTTTTATGACATTTTAGAAACATTTCTCAGTAAAAGCGACATAATCTAAGACGAAATTAATGA
The DNA here is from genome assembly GCA_007844125.1 of Sinonovacula constricta. Lineage (NCBI taxonomy): Eukaryota > Metazoa > Mollusca > Bivalvia > Cardiida > Solecurtidae > Sinonovacula > Sinonovacula constricta. Next base: position 11,890,782 of record CM017563.1, on the reverse strand, counting down.
GAAGAAGCATTCTTAGCCTTTTGCCGTTTTTGCCAAAAAGGACGATGGTTGCAATGTACTAAATAAAGAAAATATTTCATTAACAAGCCAATAATGTTATGTTCTATATGCTTAATTTAAGTATTTTTCTAATCATCATCAGATTACTCTGAATTCTTATACAGATTTTCATTAAAAAATGTACCTTAACTTGGCTGCCATAATTTAAACAATAAAAAGCATTGAATGACAATTTTTGCGTGCAGATGTCCAGTGCGCTGGAGGAACTAAGTTTTGTAAATTAGCGATAGTTTTGTTCTTTCTTGTGTCATAGAAGTGGTTGGAAATCGTTAATAATACAGTCAAATAGGAATCCGTTACATCGCCTTGCTTAAAAAGAAGAGATTAAATCTGGATTGAATGAAAAAATAACAGTTTCCTCACTGAAAAACAGGAATTGACTATGGCTTTAAATGTTGCCAAAATATTATTCTTATAACAATTAGCAGGAGTGTTAATATTTTCTATTTTTGTTTTTATGCTAGATATTCAAGCAGTAATTGAGCATACAAGCAGTATCACTAAGACGTCTTACGAATTGAAAGGAAAGTAGAAGTCTGTAAATAATTAATGCAGTTAGCTTTTTGCAGTGTGGCGGTTGTAAAAAATCTCCCCGTGCATGTGATCTATGTTGTCATCTAATTCATCCTATCGGGATTGTTACGTATATTTTTTTACAAACCTTGGACTTAGGTTTATTTTACCTGAAATTACCTTGTTTGCGTTTGTCTACTGGTAGATTAAATTTAAATATCTGTGAAAATTTTGATAGGACCTTTTCTTATTTCTTATTGTGTTTTTGTGTTGTATTTGTACTCATTATGTGCGAAATGTTTGAAAAAAATGTTAGAAAAAAAGAATACTAAAAACCTTCTTGAACCAATAAAAACATTTTGCAGCTAAGTCACGTATGCCAAATGTATGATCAAAATAGACGAAACAGTGTTGGCATGGTATTCTTATTTCATGTTCATGTTTGCAGAATAATTTTGACATTTGACCTGGTATATATACATGTCTGCAGAATAATTTTGACATTTGACCTGGTATATATAAAGACAAACAAAGATACCATTATGTTACAGTAATGCAATTGAGACTTCGTGTATCTTTCAATTAAATGCGTAAAATATCGGATGTATGGAATGAAACACATTATCGGAAGGTTATTATAACTGACATGAAATTATTTGAAACCATTTGGAAGCATACAAATAAGATACATATTACATTATGAGAGCGGATGTGCTTTATATGTAAGACTTAGTAGAAGTACAATAAAAGATAGTATCGAGAACAGAAAAGACTAGTTCGTTATTGTTCGTTTCTAATGAGACTATTCTTTCCTTGGCATTATTAGATTAAGTCGTAATAAGATTATTGTATTAGCTAAGAAGATGCCCAAAGGGAATATGGCATTTCAACGTATAGTATCCCCTCTCAACAGCCAAATATGTTTGTAAAACAAGTGATCAGGTTATAACATTCTCCTTTAGCAAATGGCAATAAACAATCATGCATAATGATCAAATCAAATTGTATGTCTGTTTATCAGTAATAGAATGTCGGAGCTTGCTAGTATTTGCTTCGAAAGAACTCCATCTCCGGTACAATAAATTATATTGAGTCTTATGTGAAAGCAATAGAAGATTTAATCTATCTATCTATCTATCTATCTATCTATCTATCTATCTATCTATCTATCTATCTATCTATCTATCTATCTATCTATCTATCTATCTATCTATCTATCTATCCATCTATCTATCTATCTATTCATCTATCCATCTATCCATCTATCCATCTATCCATCCATCCATCCATCCATCCATCTATCCATCTATCTATCTATCTATCTATCTATCTATCTATCTATATATCTATCTATCTATCTATCATTCTATCTATCTATCTATCTATCTATCTATCTATCTATCTATCTATCGTAAAAAATATATATATAACTATCATCGATAAAATTAATGTCTAAATTTAAAGAAGGAAGAAAAGGGACACAAAATGTCTGAATAAGAATTTATGACAAAGTCCTATAAGCATTGCACTATATACCAAACCTTGAAAAAGCACAGAACAAATGTATTCACATGCAAGTCAAATTGAATGTAAGAACAAATCTGTGATGAAAGAAAACCATAAATAAAAAATGGATTTTGTAGGATTCGAAAATGGGACATCAAGGTTAGCAGCCGAGGGATCTGCGCCACTGAATCTTATAAAAATTGTAAAGCAATATATTTTTTTGATACAAAGCTAAGTTATGCTGGATTCAAAACCAGCAACCTTGCAGTAAAAATGCCATTGGTTAGCTAACCCTCTGTGCTAGGGTAATTATTAACAAGTTTGTCACCAACACACTGTTTATAATTCAACTGAGTTTTCTGAGTGGCATCTTAATGTTATAAAGTAAACAATCTAAACATTAATAATTATTAATAATTTTATTTTATAGTAAAACAAAATTGATTCTGTATAATTCGTGTGCTACTTTTACCTAGCCGGCTCTGACAAATTCACAGTTCCACCTGACCCTACGGATGGTGGTGTACGTTATATGTGTTTGACAATATGACGCTACGACATGCGGACGGTTCTGAAACATGGGAGTCAAATTAGTTCCCTTTAAAGAATTTACTATACAAGAAGCCATCAGTTCTCAGTAAGTAGAATACTTAGTTGTAATTCAACATGTGCCTGGTTCGAATCGTTTGAGAACAAGGCAGGTTTTTTTTTTATTTTGAACACATTTTCGGATTATTCTTCTCTTTTTTGTAACAGCTACTGCGTGTCATCGAAAGTCTTTTCCATACATGTGTAAGACAGAACGTTTAACAAAGAAATGAAATGTAATCTGAAATTCGTAAACCGTCTATTATCATTATAACAAATCGCATCATCTTTTGCTTGACAGTTTGAAAAGGAGTGTGAGGAATGACGTCTCGTTCCACTGATCAGACCTCTGCAAGTTTGAATCTACTCTGTCGTATGTTTTTGGCGTCCTGTTTTTTTTAAATGTCATATTTATCATAGGCTCACAATGCAAAGCTACAATATAACTGGAAGACAAAGTTGTTTTACTCTATCCAATGCAGTTTATAAAGGCCTTTGACTAAAATATATCGAAACATTCATCGTTAAAATTATATACTTGCCTTCAATCGCTTTCTAACAATAACATGTTGCTGTTCTCATTTTAGTTTTATTTCACTGTGTAGTTTTAGAATATGTTACGATTTCTTATTTTCCCTCATTTTTTCTTCATTTTAACATATACTGCACGTCATTGATCGTAATTTTCATAGTTGTGTATGGTATGGTTGTCGCGCACCCACTGTTAGACTTTTTATGGCTACCAAAAGGTTTATTTGTGTCAAACAACCGAATATCCAATGTACTCAAAAATAAATTTATTTGAGCTACCTAAAAACTTATTTTTCCAATGAATTTTCGGTAGGTGGGGTATGTACAGAAAAAAATACCTAAACGTTTTCTAAAATGGTGATAGAAGTATAAAACTGGTAGTCAGTTAAATTTATTGAACGGCCATTAAGATAATTGCCAATTATGTAAATTAATTTGTTTATAAATTTTAAAGATAATCTAAAAATATACATTATTAAAATGATTGACAATTTTTTATTTACATGAATATTCAAACTAGCTGAACAGTTTCTATTGTTATATATTTCACTGTATTTACTGTTTTAATATTTCGATAGATGGATAAAATACGAACTGACAAATTCTAAATAAATGAGTTTATAATTTACATTTCTGGTTATACTGACAGTTATTGTTGGATTTGCAGGAGAAATGCGTACTGAACAAGGCATTGAACTATGGTGCAAACAAGATTTTGAGTAACATAAGGAATTCAAGAAAAATAAAAACGTTGGCTTAAGTTTCAAATTAATTTGGTACATTGTGTGTTTATTTCTTGTTTGTTTAAGTTTTTGTTATTTTCGACTAAAATTTTCACATTAAATATATTTATATTATAAAGCTAAAGATAACATTGAAGACTATTTTTATATTATTCCTTTATTAAAGGCTATGAGTAAACTTGGATTTGAAATCATTAGTTATGCAGATTAGCCAACATGAATATTTATAAATCTTATTAAGAATCAAAGAATCAAATTTTGCAAGCTTATTAGATTTTTAAAAAAAATTAAATGGTGTGTTTAATCAATTTTAAAAAATAATAGGCACCTATCAATGTCTGACAGGTGTTAGTTTAGGTTTTGTATAAATTTGTATAAATTTGTATAAATTTGTGCATTTTTAACTTTGCATGATTTTTAATTAATTTTGTCTGCTTTTTCTCATTAAATTTTATATGTTACATTCTTGCTTATAACTATTCATAACATGTTAAAATCAGTTTGAGACTAGTCCTTTGGTTAAGGTTATCATTTATATAATATACGAACTTATCAATTATGCAAATTAGTGCTCATGAATATTCACATCCCTTTATTTGAGCTTAAACTACATTTTATTAAAACAAAAACAAAAAACCCAATGTGTTTATTATTCATAAAAAGTATTTTTAATAAAATGAGAAATAGGCTGCTTTATAGTAACAAATGAGAAATAGGCTGCTTTATAGTAACAATGTGCATTTACAAAAACTAAACAAATTTTTTTGTCATTATTTAATTTTTGTGATTTTTTTTTCTGCCCTTTTCTTTCTTTTACATAGGATCTCAAACATTCAACTAAAAATCTTCTGCGTGTACATGAAAGTTTCTTGTAATTATTCAATTACTTCGCGAATATTGTTCGTCTGGGACGAGTATCCCACAATTCGTACAATTCTTAGGAAGTTTTGTAGATGCGCGCGCATAATATTGATGGAAATTTCGCATTCTATTAATAGACCGGTTAATATCAGCGAAAGCGGGTCAATATCTTTATTTATTGACTCGACTATTTTGGGGATGTGACCAATCGTGTTGCGTCTATTTATAGTTCATGGAATAATTACTATTATTTTATTGAAATGGAATAGGATTACAAATTTAAAATGGTTAACAAATTATTTCTCCGTTTTTTTCGTGAATGAAGTACATTTTTTTCTTGATTTCATCTTCAAGGAACTGCTTAACTATTGTTATTTCCTATCTTGTTTCATTTTCACTACATATTGACATTTAATATTGTTTCCATTTTCACTACATATTGACATTTGATATTGTTTCCATTTTCACTACATATTGACATTTGATATTGTTTCCATTTTCACTACATATTGACATTTGATATTGTTTCCATTTTCACTACATATTGACATTTAATTATGTTTTCATTTTCACTACATATTGACATTTGATATTGTTTAAATCTTCACTACATATTGACATTTGATATTGTTTTCATCTTCACTACATATTGACATTTGATATTGTTTTCATCTTCACTACATATTGATACTTAATATTGTTTGAATGTTCAATACGTATTGACATTTGATATTGTTTTATTTCTCGTTAAGTTCATACATATTGTACAGTCTAGTATACACATTTACTAAAAAATTAAAACGTCTATAGTAAAACTTTTCCAGGACCACTTTCAGTAGGAATATTTGTTATTGGTATATTATTTCTGATACGACATGACTGATTTTCCCTGGTATATGTCCCTTCTATATATAGCTATTAAATGGTTAAATATAATTTTTTCATTATCAAATGTGCTACAATCCCTTTCAGCAACATCATGTGAAAACAAGCTTATGTGTGTTTCAATAGTTTCCCATCATACTAGTCCATCCATTTAGAGTATATTACAGTAAAACCATTTGCGGCGTCTTTTTGTTTTTAGTTTAACCAAACATCTCCTTGACCTTTTCCCTAATATTTTGAACTTAATCGTTTTGCCACACAACCTATGCTTTGTTCTATCTAAAATTACAGGAATAATGTCTTACTTTTAGCTTCAATACCATTCATTTTTGTGGGGGTGATAATGTAGCTGTCAAAAACAAAAAGTTCGGGCTGATCTGTAAGACCTTTTTAGAGAAAAGAATAGATTTTATTCTTACGTTTTCCCCTCCCACTTTCATACACAAAGGTCGGCACAATACGCTAAGTCAATATGGAAACTATTTTAAAATGTCTTTTAATTTGTATAGACAATGTAATAGTCATGTACATGGTGAACTTATCCTATTAGACACAAATGAAACAAAATTGTAAGCCTGGACTTGAAATAGCCTTAAGAAGGTAATAACCCAATCAGATCAATGTCTGAAAATTTTGTTTGATGGTGACTGGAGCGCCTGAACACAATCTTGTGGAAGGCGGACAACCATGTCAATGGTTGCTTACATAAACAAGACAACTTTTCATGCCTAATATAAATCTCAGGACGAATTGTTGGGACTAAAAATGTCTGCGAAAACAATTCTGTCTGGCTCAGTGATAGATAGAGCGCAGACACATCAATGATTGCAATAGTTGTGCCTTAAGGATCGAATTATGTAGTTGATGTTTGCGCCAAAGCACGATCCTGTTTATGAGAACAGAAATTTGTAAAAATCGCTCTTGTTGTAATCATCGTGCGGTTTCCGATGTATTCGATCGTTGCCGTTGTTGGACAATTCATGAGTATGAACTCTTCGTTGTTTTTCTTTCTTTGTTTTTCTTGTGTATTTTATTTTGATCTTGAAACTGCTTTAAGGCTTATCAAAATTATCTTAAGAAGAGCGAGTGGTCTCGCGTTTCCTAAAATGTAGAATCCGTCTGTATGTTGCAGGACATCTTTATACTAAAAATGCAAAGCTATTGACCACAGTTGTAGAAACCATCACAATTATGTCTGGACTATTTTTTAAAATGACTTGTAACAAGATTAGAACAATAGTTTTTAAAAAGAAACATAGTCAAATTAAGTCGCTAAGTCGTATTCAGTCGGTAATATGATAGAGATAGTGGTTTCCATCCTCTACAAGAAATGCGACTTGCAGAGCTATTGGATGTTTCAGGCTGTCTGTATTGTTTTACGTTTTTCAAAACATATAAAGCTGCAAAACATCACAGAGGTTTTGTCAAATCGATTAACAAAGTTAAGAAACAGCTTCCAACGAGTGAAATTCATGTCACTCTTAAAAGTGTTCAGTTTTTGCAGGCTCAGATTTCGGATTAACTTCTGCGCATGCCTATATAAACTATTCTTCAGATATTGTCCATGAATTGACATTTATAATAATGGCAGAAACATAATACTGAAAGTAACTTATGTCTGCTTAGAACCAGCGGTATGTTTATGTAAACAAGACAAAGAAAACACAAGGGTTGCCACCAAGATACGGTCAGTCCGGAGAAGGATCGATTATGTGGCTTTACGAAACGTTCCAACCTCGAACTTCCTGAATGTTTTCTCAAGGACAAACTGTGCAAATAAAATTCCCAATTAAGTGGGGCACTTAAAGTAAGTACATGTATTGCGAGTAAATAACTGAGCAAAGATTATAATTTATTGTTATTTGGATATTTTGCTGTTTTTCGACCTACAATCGATCAAGTGTTGACAGTTGCCAAACTTCCGAGGTCAGTAAGAAAAAATATCCACAAGGAACGTTTTGGCATTAGAAATATAAGGATTACATTGTCAATATATGAAATGATAATATACACGCCCATATGTATCTTGATTACAGTCAACTTAATTTTTATTGATTTCTGGTACTCTCTTAAGCCACTTCCACCAATGCAACATGTCGGCCAAAATATACGAATCCATGTCTTGTGGATTAGACCGATTTAAATCAACGTCTTTTGGGGTTGTGCAATGCAGAACAGTAGAATCATATATGAACGACGTAATACACGACTTAAACAAATTCCGGCGCTAGCGAGCTTGACGACATTTCTTCATTAATTATTATTTTCACAGATTAAAAAAAATGTCTACTGATTTCATATCTTACTGAACAAACTTACTTACAAACTGACAAAATTGAAAGCTCGTAAGTCAGAGTTGAAGCTATTAGCAAAGAGCAATATGCACACAGATGATTTTTTTCGATAAAGAAAAATAAATACCAAGAAAATTTAATTTCTGTATTTGATCCCAAAATAAAGTGACCCTCTGCAATGTACATATGATGTATCACACCAGACCTTGATGCACTCGATCAGTCTACTAACATGTCTTACATATCCTGTCTGTCAAGGATTCATTCCATAAAGATGAGACTGGCTAATTGCACGATCCTAAATTAATGAAGGTTTACTGAGGTGTTGTTGATGCTTAAGAAAATTGACATTTAAAACAACAAACACTTATTATAACAGTCACCACTTTATAAAATGTTAGCAAACATCTTTAACTGTAAATGAATCAATGGGTCAAAACACTAATAGTTTGAATTGGCCATTCCAACTTAATTTGATATGCTGGATGTGAAAGCGTAAAAATAATCTGTCCTCAAGAGCTTAACATATAAACATTTGTTGAAAATTAATCAATATTAAAAATGCTAAAGCGTTTGTTACCAAATTCCTTTTAATCGTAATATTCACAATTAAAGCGACTCTTTCTGATATTGATGTTTATATATGACTTTGAAAGACCTATATTTTCAAAAACACGTCGGCTTTGAACATACAATCGCACCTTGAAGAGCATCGAAACCGATTTTGTAAAACCCCCAGTTTATAGCACACTCCAAATGAGAGCGACACATCACGTTACCAAAGATCACTCCAATTTCCAAACGAGACCAAAGGACAATTGTGCTTCGAGTGGCACCTGTTGGTAGGGTGATAAACCCAATAAACAAAAACTTTTCAGTACTGATTTCGGTCCATTCATAATTAAAGAAGATCTCGGCAGCTAAGAAGCTGAATGGCTCAGCTGTCAGCATTTGACCACCAAAACGTATCCTGTTGTCTTTATTTACCTCGTTATGTGTTTCTTTTAATAACAATCCCACACACTTAAAAATCCCGTAAGGCAGTGAACGTCAAAATAACGTTGAACTTCTAACTTCATATTGGTCAAATGCTTGTTTACACTTTGGACATTTTGAGAAAACCCCTGTTCCCACCCTTGTACACTTACCAGTTGATCAGACTCTGTAAAATCTTTAGCGACTTTTCCAAAATAAAGTCGCTTTAGCCATATCGGAAGGAGTCGCTTTAACGCGATGGCAATTGCTCTAAAAGCTGACTATACCAGCATGAACCAATCGCAATGACTGCTGATGATAAACCTAGCCCTTGACAGACGTGTATTTTCAGTAAATGTTGCAATACTCTTTGTCATTTATTCTTACTATCGTACAATCTTTAATTGATTATTGTAGGATACTATTAATATATAAAATAAAAATGTGATTAACATTTTCCCCATTAAATGTTGTAAATGCCAATATTTTTTTTTAAGTTTGAGCAATATGCTGCTTAAGTATTTTTTGTAAATAAAGGCCATATTTTGCGTTATTGCCATCAGTGAATGCAAAACGATAAACATTCAGATGTGCAATGAAACCATTGGTTTATTTGATGAGTTGTGAAGACTTCCTAAACACCTCCATAGTAGGGACCCAATAACGTGCGGTCTAAAGCGTGACATAATTTTTATTCTTAAATGTTATTGCCTTATTTTGCTGTTGACGCATAAGTACTAGTTAGCGGTAAGCCTGTAAGCCTAAAGGTTAACTGCACTTAAACAAACTTGCGGGTCAAATGCAACTTCTTAAATAGCAAGCTATACATATGCACTTAAACATATCATTATAACATGGTGTGTTTTAAAATAATTTATATTCAATTTAACAATGTAGTTGTAACTTAAGATATATGTGGCCAATTTCGGAGTTCAAAGTAAGGGACAATTCTAAATGCAAAGATAGCTAATGTTCACTTCTCGGGATGATCGTAATTAAATTTTCTTTAAATAAATACACCATATAATTCACCACTAAGAAAAACTAAAAACTAGTACGAACTTTTTTGTTTCTAACAATGAGATCCCGCCAATTATTTTGTAATTTTAATCATCTAACTGAATTATTTCAATTACCAAATAAATATGTTATCATTTTCGAGACCAGCAGTGTTTCCAAAAATAGGTCACTGTTCCTGGATTGGCAACATTTGCTTGTTCAACAGAGATATTCAGCCATTATGTATAATTAAGTTTCTTTGGAATATGCACTTTGATACTTGAATATATTTTACTTCAAGAGCCTTTGAAATATGCACTTTGATATATTACATATCTTCATTCAAGAGCCTTTTTATATATCGTGGTAGGCTTTTAAGACTTTGACACAAATCTCATAAGCAATAGGTTAATAGGTCCTATCAAAATTTACATAGATATTTTAATTGTATCTTCCTGTAGACAAAGGCAAACAAGGTAAATGTAACTGTGACAAAAACACAGACAAGAGACAATACACACAAAAAGAAAAACCACCTGTTACAGCCTTGAAACGGTCAGTCGGCAAAAGGGCCGAATGGGGTGCATTAACCTGGTTTGTGGAGCGCTCCAGCTTTACACTTCCTGAATGTTTTTCTATCAAACAAGCGGTGTAAATAAAAATATCCCGTCAAAGTGACACAACTAATAGTAAGCACCTTCTTTGGGAGTTAAAACAGATAAAGTGAACTTTTTTATATACATAATAACTAGTAATAAGATAAATAAAAAAAAACATTTGCAGAACATTAAACAAAGTTGAAACAAAACACATGTAATGTACAGCTAAGTTTATTGGTTTCGTGCAATGATGTATGTAGAAGTTGGCTCAATGCTCAGTTTTAGCCTTTACTTTGTAACGAAATTGTTTTTTTATCACTCTCTTCAAATATCGATTAGAGAAGTGCATATGCATTGTTGATTAAACATGCCATGTCATGCATCAGCAATTTTACAGCTATTTTAAGATCATGTTTTGCCTTGATTTTTGAAAAACACTGTAGCGACCATTTATGATCATTATAGTTACGTCCAGCTTTTTGTTGGAGGAAGATCCAAGACAAATGTCCAGGTAGAACCACCGGCGAACTGCAAGTCAGCAGGAAACCGTCAAACATTAAGACCTTCGCCCCGAACGGGACTCGAACCCATGCAGTGAGAGGCTACGCAGTCAGAGGAGTTACAAAATCGGCGACTCTACCACTCCAATTTTAAGATCAGAGATTTTCTGGATGAGAAGAAATATACTTCAAAATTTATACTTAATTAAGAAATATTTCTTGCGAAATATAAATGTTTTGCAAAGAAATAATGTTTTCATCACAATATAAACTATGCTGACAGGTAATGTGCCATGCATACATACTTCAATCAATTAAACTTTTTGAGCGTTACTGTTTGAATGTCATGCAGATAATGAAAATTAATAATGAAGATTGGTTTGTAAATAAAATATAATAGTTCTTACCGCTCGTCATTTAGAATCGTTGCAATAATGTTTCCTGGTGGAAAGATATGTAATTCATCTGTTTAGCGTTGTTATACACCATAAAATAATGTTTAATATGCCAAGCAGTTGTTTTTGTAGTTGTGTTTTGTGTCTTTTGTTGTTTGTGTTGTTTTTGTTTCATAAAAGGCACAACTGTGCTTTTCGCACGATTATATTCCTCAGTATCTGAAAATTAAGAAAAAATCTAGAAAATAGTAAATAAGCATTTTATTGGGCTCAATGAAAGAAAACAACGGAAATGCAGTGTAAAATGTGATATTTTAATGCTTTTGAGCATATCAGATTCAGTGTCTATTCGTTATACTTTTAATTATCATTTTAATGTGTCTTTCAATTAAACTTTTATATAATTTGTTCTTAATTGTGTTTTCTTTTGATGATTACTATAAAAAAGAAACATTTTAACATATTGTATAGCATACATTTTTTATCAATAAACAAATCTTTCTAATTTTCGTGAATACTGTTATGCATTTATAAGCGGTATTAATTACTCCTTGCTAACTATATTTCCAAAGCGTTGTACGTTTCGTAATTGTCCTTTTGTGGTTTAAATACAATTGAAGTATAGTTGGTTGTCAATGATTGGACCGTTAAACGCATTACGGAAATTATGACTTGCAGATAAGTGCGTGGGAGCTGACATGTGAAAATCTACGATAAGTTTCTAATTATATCTTACATTGAACGAACAGCAGGAGATAACACAGTGATGAAGAGGAATTCTGTACTGCTATTGTTATGCTTACTAATGACCCGATTAAAAAATAATAAAAAATTATCCATCGATGCCATGTAACAAAGTTGTCAATACGTATTCGATTTCTCTTCAAAAGGTATTTTCTAACAACATACAGACATGATTGGCAATTGTCTATTGACAGTTTATCATTAATAAAACACAGTTGTTTTAACTTTCTTCAAAAATGTTTATTACGCATGTCATCTGTTCTTAAAATATAGTAAATTAGTTTTTCCTGACATTGTGAATTTTAACATTGTAACTTGATAAAAGTAGTTGACAGCACACAACAAAAATGTTAAGGTGATTAGTATAATATATCTGCACTCACAATTCCAACCTGTAAGCATACGATAAACAATATTTTAAACATTCTTTCACCTTTACAACGGAACCTTCTAAGTATACTTTTATGTTTTATTAAGTTCCTAGAGGCTTGGTGACACTAATTGTAATAGGAGTTTTATTGTTTCCAAAATTCCGAACAAATATTGGAATACTGATACGTTTCATCTATTTCAGTCTCTTGTTTAATGAAAACCGAGTCTTCCTCCACAAAGGTTATATATTTGGCGTGAATGTAGTATGATATGTATGTAATTATTAGTAAACAGGAAAACAAAGGAGTCTTATTTTTCACTGTCTATATAAATGGAATTTTCTACAGCACAACATTGTTATAATAAATAAGAGCATCACGAAAAGATTATAAAGGCATTGGAGCAATGGAATTTTGTTTGTCAGTGTAATACGAACAAGTTTTCTAACAAATTATGTTTGATTTTCTTTTCTTGTGTTTATTACTTCTAATAAGGAAATATGACAACGCACTATGGTCAAATATACCAAACAGGCACAGGACAAATTTATTCACATACATGCCAGATGTAAAAGTAGGAACAAATCTGTGATGAGTCATAAAACAGAAAGAGCAAACCCAACAGTTACCGCCTTTGAATGGTCATTGTCATACAGTCATTCAGTCTGACTGAGGTGGTTAAACCGGTTTAACGAAACTCTTCCCTCGCACTTCCTGCGGGGATTCACAATTAAAAGCAATGAAAAGGACAACAATCTACTGAAATAAAAATATTCGAGCGCCAATGCTTTCTTACATACATAATAACTTCATACAATAAAAGAGTGGCGTAATTTAAAAACACTGTCCACATGGTAATAAGAAGAGAGAGAGAAGTATTATTTCTATTAGAAGAACTACACACAATTGTTGATTGTTGATTTTAATGAAATTTAATTTTTGAGTCAAGAGAAAAATGACCGGAGAAGTGTAAATAATTGTAGCGCCCTGTACGTGTGTAGAAATGAGGAACCAAAGTCGAATGGCCATCAAAGGAAAATACACGTGTCAATCCTTATAGGGTGAATTAAAGTCCGGTGAGAATTGTAACATACCAAAATTTGAAAAAACACAGAACTAAGGTAAGTGCAAACCAAATTTTAAAATAAGAACAAATCTATGATGAGTCATTAACACACATTTTTTGTGTAGGTGATATATTTTACTATGTTAATGTCATAACGACTAGTGACCATATCAATCAATTAATTCTAAAGTAAAATGAAACAAGTTTACCATAAAACAAATAGAAACTCTTTTCGGTTTTATTACAGCGTGTCATGCAAAGAAGCAAATATGTAGGCCATAAATTTTCTATAATATTAACAATTTCGAAATTATATAAACACACTTATTTCAATTTGTTATTGCGTCTAGATTATGGCTTATACTATGCATAAGCAAATATGCACAATGAGTTGTGCAACAAATATTAAAATTTGAAAATGTAATTCGTTCAAAACAGTAAGTCGTATATTAGCTAAACACCACTTTATAATCCACTTGTATACCTGAAATTATTTAAGTTTTCTCAGAACATCATACTTATCGTCATATTGTATGCAAGTTCTAGGACTTGTTTATTACATCTCAGAACACTACAAATACGAGTCTAAATAAATTGCATAGTAAAATATAGATGTTGGTTTCTGTGGGTAGTAAAATGGTGCTTTATGGTCACTCGTGGAAAGTAATGAAAGAATAAACATTTTTGTTGCCAATGGCAATAACAAATGGTAGGCTAAGAGTCCTACCATGAATGTGATCATAAACATGACTGCATGCCAGTCTGTTACAACTCTCATGGGAAATAGAAATGGCTGTAAAAGTCTGCAAGAACAACTTGGTATGTCCTAGCGATTAATATAGATAAGTCGTTCACAATCAATACAATAACTTGTATCTTTTTAAAGAATTCGGTTAGTTTTATCCCTTACCCGGGTTATATTATACAAGTTATAATATCTTGTCTTTTTGTGAAAAGTTTATTTTATATGTGTCTTCTATTTTCACTTAAAGGTATATCATTACCTTTAAATCGCCACTGTGTGTATATAATGTCATTTTACCCGACATAATAGCTGTCACTTAAAAAGAGTTTTGGTAAATTACAACACATTGTTCTAACCGAGCACCGAACCCGTTTTAGTAGGCAAACAAAACAAATTGCGAATACAATTTGCAATAGAAATACAGTCATTAAGTACAAGATTCATAATTTCAATCCTTCATTTATTCGTTCTCAACCAATGTAAAAGTGTACACTACAAGACAATGTTGTTTTTTATTACATAAAAGACCAGAAACACATTTTATAGTGCAAAATTGAGGCCATTGCAGACAATTCGTTTTGCCTTAAACCCAAATGATATAATCAACGTGTCATAAACAAACCTTGCAATTACTTTCATACCACATGGTGATGAGATATTCAATTGATCTGATGTATAGGTCGAACCACTTACACTACGAGGCAACCACGGTCAAGCTCGCCAATCGTCGGGGCAAAACAAGTTTAAAAAAATAGACAATTAACTCCTTACCTGTACTAATAGTTGCTAAAACTGAAATTGAAATGTGTCCTGCGATGAAATCAAGGGTGTGCAGAAAACGATGACATGAAGAGTTAGCAGCAATTAGACTCGAGCACAAAATTGTAAACGCATGTACAATTAATGTTATTTATGCCATTGTTGGCTTCCCTGTTTGCATATATGTGTTCTTGAACTAAAGTTATGTAAATTGTGCATACATGCAGAACATCTGCGTGCGTTTTGCAGTCATTATCATGTGGTGATGTTTTGATATCAGAGATAAAAATAACAAACTAAAAGATGAGACACAAGGTGCAAAGACGTAGGCTATATCAAATCGCTCAACCAATTTAAGCTTATTTGAAACACTCATTTTATTCTTTCGCTTGATTTGTTTCTCGTCGGTTCTCTAAGATGGAAATAATTTGAATTGTTAATTTATTTATGATAATGATTCACTGCATAAAATACCATTTATATACACCATTCATGTTTGGAAATTATTAAAACAAGTTATGCTATTCGATGAAATGTTAGAAACCATTTTATGAGATGTCTTTATTTGTGTAGAAAGTTGTAAGATGGCATCACCACGATTGAATTTATAAAGCAAAATACTAAATTTATTGCAACGTCTTATAATATTTGTAATTCTTTGCGCTTTTTTAACCTTTCACTGTATCGCATATAATGTATTATTGAAAATATATTATCTGGAAGGCTGTTTATTTTTAAAGTTGATAGAAAGTTCTTCTTATTTTAAGTAAAATTTGAATGTACAATACTTGTTCAAATATGATTGTTTATTCATTCATATGCTTATCATGATTGGCATATAACAAAATCGTTATATTTATAGAAATAATAAAGAAAACTATTCCTTAGTTATCAAATGATAAGGACAGTATCGCCGTATCAAAATGCGTCTGTTTTGGTAGTAATTTTTGGTTTTATGGTCAATTCAATTAAACGCTTCAACGCTTCTTACTATAATAGAAAAGAAGTATGACATTCACTTTACATGTGTATTGAACACAATTTGATGACATGACTTCATACAATGTAACTGCAATGAAACTAGCTTAGGTGTTATATTTTAATCGGATATGCAATAAACTTTAATGTTTTTATATAATCGAGACACATATTGCGTTTATAGACAATTTTAAACATATAAAAGTATCCGTTGATATGTCCACATTTGGAAACTATGCTATACGTATCATTATTGTTTGCAAAAAGTATTTAAAGATAAGGTTAAAATCAGATTTACACTTTTTATCGGTGCTGTAACATGTTTAGATAAGGCTCATTCTGGGTTGCCCTAAAATTTGTTCAAAAAGAATACCATGGTTGGATGTTGAGTGAACAAGCATCGGATTTGCTTTTGTATGGTTTCAGTATTTAGCATGTGTATCAGAACAGAGATGTCTGCAGTAGCATTGTACAGTAAGCTGTTCCATCAATTATTATTCCCTGTACATAACGTCAGCATATATATCCTTATCTCATAGCGTATATTTAGCAACAAAATCAAACAATATACTTTAAGCCACCGCGTTTGTTCTTTAAATGTTTAATCTCGAAAAAGGTACACAAAACGACAAGCACAATAAATTACGAATCTTCTTTAACTTAAAAGAAATTAGAAAGTCGATGTTAAACTATTTAAATAACGTTGCATCTATTTAAAAAGCAAAGAAATCAACTAAGAACTATCATTTAATAAGTATAATGTTTTAAAACCTTATGACAATTATAATACTAATGTTAAATTTGTCTAGTGTAAATAAATGAAATAATGTCAAAAAAATAAACGGAATGATTGAATTTTACAACAAATTGTAAGAAGTAGATATTTTCTTTTACTTATTAAGAAATTAGGCAGACATTATTTTCTGGCGCCGGAGGCTGGTGAAAACAACAAACTTCATCTTGTACAGATTTCTAGATTTAAGAAATACGAAGATGTATGTGTCTATATGACGTTACGCGTAAAGTCGTAGATTGAACTCTATAGACAACATTTTTTTGCAATTTGTAACATATTAGTAATTTCTTTGTCATTTCAGAATGCAATTTGACTTGCTAACAAGTTTTTGTTGTTCTTTGTACTTTTAGATAAATATATTTTGAAGTTGTTGGAATTTTTTCCAAATATGGGGTCTTGATATTTAGTACGTTTTCTTGTCGGTCTTTATTCTCGACTGAGCGTTCAAACGCAGTATTTGTTGGGTTTGCTTTTTTTGTTAAATGACTCATCCCAAGATTTGTTTTTGCTTTTACATTTGGATTGCATGTGAATACCTTCGCACCTTTGGTATATTTGTGTTTTGTATAGCCATGGCAAATGACAATCTTGGTCCAAGTAACCATGTCAACTATGGTTATATTTTTACTTACATGTACGTGCTTACATTTGGAAAAGTTTTCTTACGATAGATAGGTTTTTGGTATTCAAGAAAGCTGAAACAATATTGAAGATAGCGTTAATTAAAATAACAAATAGAAATAAATTATAGGAACTACGAGAATTACCACATATATTAAAATGAACTTCCACTAGACAAAAGTAACATAATTTCTTTGTTTAATTGATAATTAAAGGTATAAGTTATAATATAGAGACTACTGTATATATAATGA
The DNA here is from genome assembly GCA_007844125.1 of Sinonovacula constricta. NCBI lineage: Eukaryota > Metazoa > Mollusca > Bivalvia > Cardiida > Solecurtidae > Sinonovacula > Sinonovacula constricta. The sequence goes on along the minus strand of CM017563.1, from coordinate 11,872,999 downwards.
AATAAATTTAAACTGGCAATAATAATCGCGATTACAAAATGATTCTAAGAAACATTTGAAGAAAAAAAGAAAATTTAGCTAGGCAATTCTCTAAATTATTGAAAATAAGATAAATGCAAATCATCGCGTGGTATCTTATTTCTCACAAATTCTATTGCAGGTTAACATCCTTTCAAGCGCTTTAAGTTAAGTTCGCCTTCTAATGCATACAACAGCATTATTGTTTGATATATTTAGTTCCATAAATGTAAACGTGTAATAGATGTGACTTTTTACGAAAGTGTAGTACAGAGATTCTGATATATATTTTCGAAACGTAATTCGCAAGCTCAAATGTCATGTGCCCTCTCATGGTCCGGTATATATTGCAATGCTCAAATGACTTTGTCATATATTCTTATTCGTTCACCATTTCGTGCTTAAGAAAGTCGAAAATATTTTTACATTAAAATAAATTTAATTGTTTAGGGTTAATGCTTAATTTGTTTTATTTTTGTTTAACTTTTCGTTCGATCTAAACTTTTATTTAAACTGCCATCTAGTACTATAAAATGAAATAAATTCAAACTTACTAAAATATGTATTGAAAAACACTCTAATATTTTATAGCATAAAGCGATCATGTTTAGGCCCTGAACAAACCGTCACATAAGAAAACAACAACCATTCTTTTTATTTTCGATAATAAGGACATACAAAACTATACATGAACTAGCAATTATTCTCCGTGTTCTGAATTCTTCGCGCGCGGTAGCGTCACTGCTATGGCACGCCGGCCTTACGTGATTAATTATAGAACGTATTGCCAATTTCCAGGCAGCTTTACTTAATTGCCTGTCACTACTTTGTCACTAATGTCGAGCCCTGTCTTTTCGAATACAGCCCCTTGAAAGATAAACGTATGCTTACAGTTAAGACACAGTAATGATTTATTTTAAGTAAAGAACAGACATGCGTTTTCTAATAATATGATACTAAGCTTTCACTGTTCATGATCATGTTCCTACTGTCAACGAGATCAGAATATTTTTAACTTATCACAATCATGGTAAACAAATCAGTGTCACTTCGTTTGTAGTTAGTCTGAAGTTCGTATAGTTAGGTTGAAGTTGCGTCACATCGAGTATACTTTTTATACTGCTGGCATTGCCAGAATAAAATGATTACTCAATAAGGTTGTTTTATAGTAATGGTACTTGGAAATATCTACAAATTAGAATTAGGGTTATTCATTTCTTTTCCAACGTATAAATGTCAATTAAGATAATTAAAAGAAATGTCAATTAATTATCAATTCGAGAACGAGGACAAGCCCGAAAGATTGCAAAAAAGACTTATATCTATCTCTATGTCCTGAAAATTTTTAAGTTCATGAAAATTCACATAAACAGGAAATATAACTTTGGGGCGAACTGCCTTTTCGTAGAGAAGCCGTAGGAAGAATTGATTATTTGTTTACAAATCAAGCATTGAAGAAAGAGAAGTAAAGCAAGAAAGAGACTTTACTTTTACTTTGTTTCTTTCGTTAAAAGCTATTAAATTATTTCAATTAATGATTTATATTGTGTCATACCCTATTTAAGATTAGGTTTTGTAAACTAATATTAAATTGCTAAAACTATGTGGTAGTGTTAAAGTATGATTTTTTAATACATCAAGCTGCTCGTAATAGAAGAACTAGACTGTATTAGGTAAACATAAATGACAAAAAGTAGCAACATCTGGAAAATGAGGACACGCTCAATGACCAATGCCGACGCTAATACATTCTTAGCACTGTTTGTTATAAATTCTAACAAAAAATGTCGTTGATCGTTTATCCATTTAGACTGGGATTCTTCTTTAAAGACGGATTATTTGCTTTTATTTTGGTTTTCTGTGAAACATGGCCAAAATTATTTTGCTGAAATAATGTAATAAATCCAACGATGTCGCAGGTCGTATCTTAGAAAAAGCGCATTTTATATTTTTATTTCATAAAATTACGGAATAAATATTTTTATTGCAAGTATGACAATGTTTGAACTAAATTAAGAAGTAATTTAACGTTGTAACGCTGGAATCAAAATTTGTTCGTTTATATGCATGCACTTTTAGCTACAAAACTGTATTTATTGAAACAAAACAACAGTGAGTGACTTAGTATATAACGAACGAAGACAACAACTTTTCACCTTTGTAAGTCTTGTCTCAAAGCCTTAAATGTGTTAAGGACTTATCAGCATGATTTTAGTTCAGACGATAACATCACTAAAAAGCAAGTACTGATTTATTGCAGGTTTTTTATTTTTTTATTACCATAAGTTTCAAATTATTTGAATGATTATATAATGTGTTATTATATAATGTTTTAATAAAAGTAGTACGCACAATCAGAGATCATCAGGATGATTGTCTTTTCTGAATTGTTCGTACTTCCGGTTGTATTAACACTCCGATTCCGTATATTGTATCTGGTCTTCTAAACTCAGGCTTTCATAGCCCGGCGAAACAGAATAACATACTGGCAACTATTATAATTAAACGGAGTGTATAATAGGCACTGTCTAATAATTTTAAGCATTTACTAAACAGATTGTTAGTACTATGTTTGCTTTATGGCAAAATTGAAAATACTGAGACTGTGTACGATAATAATTTTCGTCCAACAGAGTGATTGTTATGACGTAGACAACTTTACGGAAAAAAGGATTTGTTTCTTACTGAAATTGAAGTAACCTTTATGTTGTATCTTGTTTTACGATATTATATGTTGTGAAATAGTTCTGTTGTTGTGTGTTTATAGAAAAGAAAAGCAAACAATGTATTTGCTGTAAGAAAATGGCTAAACATATTTAATTTGCACACAAATATATATGAATATATATAATTGCTGGGAATTGCAATTATTTTATTTAGATAGTTATGGCTACTCGTGGTGCAGTGTACAAATACAAGGATAAAGGATAAATTAATTAAATATTATTTCACCAAAACGAGTGTAATGTCTACAATAATAAGACTTATAAAGCATAAATATATGACTTGTTTAACACTTATAATTATAAGATATTATTACGACTGTAATCATACAGTCCCCAATTCTCCTTGAATGCTCAATGCAAATATTTTGGGAAAACAACACCAACTGTGTGTTTCTTAATTCCATATTGTGCTTAGGGGAAATGCACATATCGATTCAGAAATAATGAAGTCATTTAAACACAGTGTAAATGCTCTTATGGTACATTAAACATAGCGTGTAATGCAAAAACAATTTCCTCGGTCAGATTCCTTTTATAATATATTAATTAAAAGATATATTTTATCAATTTTAAAGTCGTTAAAGCTTCGTTAGACATGGAAAATGTATAGCGTTTTTTTTATATATATTTCTTATTTTGTTATCTCTATTCAGCTTGCTGTAACAACTCCATATCTTATGAAATGTGAAAGGTGAACTGATAAATGGAAATTTCATACAAACAGAAAATCTTACACATGTCATTGTACTAGATACATCCGAGAGAAAATTGTTTGGAGGACAGAATTACCACGAGGAATTGACATTTTACAAGTAAATTATAGCATTAGCTTTAACTTACCGATAGAATGGTGACGTCAAAGAAACTTGAACTTCACTTTTGTGAAATTATCATCAAATGTTTTGTACATTACATACGTTCCTGCAATAATTCTACACTACTCGCAGTCATACAGATTAAACTCTTAATTAAGCCATAATTGCAGTCATTAAATTTGGCACTTTTTCTTTTCATTATTCTTACACTTTAGTCAAACAGTTGCATATAATATACATAGAAAACATTTCCCTAAGCGTGATTTTCCTCTCAGCAGTGTTACTGTCATCGCAGGTTGTCTAACGTGATTAATAATGGGCCAATTCCTAGGTAGTTTTACTAAATCACTTGTCAAGGGACTGGTTTCTAATGCCAAGCTCGGTATGTTTCAGAATGACACATGATGAATTGACTCTGTCCAACGATGTATGCTTACGGTGAGAGCTCAGTTAACATTCGCCGTTTGAAGAATATTGAAATTGTAGTTCCTGGTTAAAACAGTTTATATTATGCGAGACCTCATCGGAGTATCGACGAAACGTAAATCAATTTAATTAGTAATATTATATGGCGACGGTCTTAAGAAATAACAGCAGTTATTTCACTGTTTTGCTTTTGTCAATTCCTGTACATCGGTGTTGATATCACTCAAATGATTGCATTTTATCGAATACGAATATATAAGACAAAGTCCTATGAGCATCATATACTGAAAATATGAAAAGACACTGAACCAAGGTATTCACATGCAAGCAAAATAGAAAAGTAAGAACATCTATGAGAAGTTATTTAACAAAAAGAGCAAAACCGACAGTTACCACCTTGAAACGGTCAGTCGGCAATATGTACCGACTTGGGTTCTAAAACTGACTTTACAGTGCTCCAACCTCGCACTTCCTGATGGGTTTCTCAAATGCAAGCAATGAAAAGAAAACCGATCCATTTGAATAAATGTCCAAGCGCTTACGTTTTGTTTGACACATTATGACGAAAGTAGTAACGCCCTCATGTTTAAATTACTCGTAGATCTTTGCTCGCTTGTTTTTCACTTAAACCAATGCAAATAGTGAACATTTAATTAATCTTTAGGTTAAACTAGTGTTGTTGTTCTTTTAAATTGAAATATATCATATAAATAGAAAGTCTTGTTTTTCATAGTTACGGTGCAATATTGTTTGAATAATATTTTTATTCATAGCATTGTGTGATATTTTACGCCATAGTTAAATCAAAGAAAGCAATCTACGCTTTATTAACTGTTGTCAGTTTTAAGAAACTTTAATGTTATATAGAATCACAATTTTTAACGTTGCGTACTTTTATTTACTAAATCAGAAATGGATTGTTTTTATTTTCTGATACACAAATGTATTAAAACATAACACAATTTTCGTAATGTTTCAGAGCTTTTATTTACATGTACAATAATGTAACATATATCTGCTTTATAAGGAGAAATTGGCTGGTTAACAATTCTAAACAAAATTAACAGCATATTGCCTTTTAGAGAGATCTTTTTACCGTGAAACAGCATGTGTCTTAATTCACATGAACGAGTGAGATAACATCTGACGACCTAACACTAGAGCTTACGTGTTGTCTATGACATGCTACTAATGATTTCCGTACTTTTTACATTGTGGAACAACTGCTCAAAGATAAAAAACCCAGAACACTACCCGAAGGAAGTAACTCTACAAGCGAGGTAACTCCGTCTTTAAATGTCCATCTTTACATAGTGTCATACTGAAAAACAGCTGCTCAGTTAATTGCTTTTACGTTACGTTTTTAACTTACCAGCATAAAGAATTTGCATTATATATTATATTGTTGACAAAGTTCGTGGTCTCGTTGAAATTGTTTTATTAAAGACAAGTGTCAAACTGCATCTTGCCCAAAGACAAAATGTGTACCATAAAAACATTTCAATTACTTGGTTTAGAATATGATGATAATAAAGCTTTCGTCTTCCGTATCTTAATTCGTATCACTATAACCGCAAGCACACAGTCCCATCTGCTAGTATCAATTGCTCCAAACGGCCATCCTTTAGTGTTTGCTGTTTAATGGGCTCTTATAGAAAATATCATTAGAATGCTTTTAAATAATGAATGGACTGATGCAGTTTTAGGATTCATAAAAGTTACATATGTCTTTGATGATAAACATGGTTAAGGAAATAAGAAACAAAAGTTCTTCGATATGGAGTATCAAAGTCTTCTCGAAAAATAGAATATGACAAAGAGAAATGTGAGGTTTCGGTAGAGTTTTAGTTGTTGTTGCTGTTGTTATTTTTATACCACTCGCTGAATGTCAGGTTGAATATTATTAAATAGTAACGAGCAACTGAAAGTATGCAATATATATTGTATATTGTTTATTACTGTTCTAATATACTTCAGGTTTTTTTGAATTACTTTGTTTAAAAGAAAGAAATAACATGTTCGACAATTATTTTTAAACACAGGTAATCTTAATTCCATAATACATTAATAAAAAGTAAAGTTGTTTAAATAGGTGTATTTTTGTCGGCGATAAAATGTATGTTATAATATTTCATGTGTTCAGTTAAGGGTAAGTATTCTAACATATGAATATAACAGCTATCATAATGATAATGCGATAAAAATGTATTGACAAATAAAACAATTTTGACGTTTTTTTGTGCAAGAAAAATGTACTAAAACAAAATTTTGGCATTAAAAGCAAGTGTGTATTATGCGGACACGATCTGGCATTTGTAAACAGAAAAATAGACCAAATTTTATGGGAATAGGCACATTATCTCTGTCGATATCCAAGAAAGCAATATTGTTATATAAATATGTAATTCATTGTTTAAGCCTTTGCACAAAGCAATTTGGAATAAAAGAACAAGAGAAAACTAAATAGAATGAGTCAATCTACGTATTTGTCTTCGCGCTAGAAATCATTAAACCAGTGAGAACAAGTTTCTTGCAGACATTTTTTTATTCGTCATATGACGACATTTGAGAAAGAAACTCTGCCGTGTCGATTGTAACGGCCACTAACAAAAACCGCTCATGCTCGCCCACGAATTGTAGTACAAGGCTTAAATACATGAAAAATTTATAAGTTCCAAAATTTGTAGTGTACGCTTTACAATAGAACGGATCTTTCGCAAATTACATTTCTGATTTATTTCATTTTAGGATACCATCCGTTTAGCCTTCGCCTAAATGCAAACTTACAGCAGTTGTATGACACCTTTACAATATTTGTTTATTGTTTAATTTTTAAATCCCATCCCATCTCAGAAATAATAATTTTTTACATTTTTTTAATTGAAAGAATCTAAGCTTATTCTAATATCCTTTTTATAAACTTATTTATAAATAAAGGGAATATAGCTCTGTTTTATGTACTTATAACACTTGTTGACATATTTTACTTTTTTATTAATGTTTTAAAATATGTTTGTTAAATATTGCTTTTCATGTGAGCTTGTATCCTATACTAGACTGTTATCAAAGTTGGAGCTTCATATTTAGAAAATTACATATAAAATCATTGGTTACAGTTGTTTTACATCGCTATTATTACCTATTTTGCCTACGCCATTCAGGACTATATTGGGCAGCTTTTTATTACTTTACTATTTTATCTTATTTTAGTTTATGTAAACCCCTCTCTAAAAATTCTATTAGAATATGGTCCTGAATGGCGTAGGCAAAATACTAAAACATCTATCCTGCAACAGGGAAATGGATTTTCTGACGTTGTATTCCTCGTTGCCACGGAATTGTGCATGTAATAAGAAGATACAGCATCTTCTGTTTTTGTTTTTGCCTTTGTTACATCACACCAACACAATTATAGTCATGTTAGTGACGTCCACCGAATTAGCGATGGGAAAAGACATAGTACATGTGTCTAGATTGAAACAGAGTTGCACAGCCAGAAGACCTCCCACATGAAAGTTTCGACCCCGATAAGGATTCGAACCGACGCGGTTAGTGGTTGAGGAGTTTCAAATCGGCGACTGTCACCGCTATGCACGGCACCTAAGGTAATCTCAAATTATATCTCCTATAAAAACAGAAATTCTTTTTTGTTTCTGCAAAATATCTTGTGGAGCTTGGTACAAGAAACTCTTGATATCGTACGTTGTCAGTTCTAGAGGGAAATCCTCAGCAAGATGTTCATTAGCGGTTAACAATGAGTATGTGTTGTTTATGAAGATTTTCTCTTGCATATGAAGAACGATAAAAAGGATATGCAAATATTGGATGTTTGATGCAAATATTGGATGTTTGATGTTTCAATACTCTGAGACAGGACTTGTTTCTTGATTTAATATTTGTCAAGTAAGAATGTATTCTGACAATGTCTTTTGAATATGAGTAATCACATTCAAATACTCATGGTAGCGTCTTCCAGAAGATAAAAGTGTGTTTGTACAAGAAAGAGTAAAAAGCTAAAAAATATTTTGAATAATACAACACAATAAATAGGGTTTTGTGTATGTTTTGTGTGTATGTGTGTGCGTTGTTGTTTGTTAAATTTAACTATTGAAGGTAATGTCGTAAATAGAAGTGCGCTAACATTATTTGGTGAAGAGTGTTCAATTCGTGAAATATCAATATGATGAAATGCATATACTACTTTCAAACAAAGTTGATGATAAGACGTTCTAGTTCTACGCAAAGACATTTTACATGCTATTCAAGAACGAATATTTAAAAAAAATTAAAATGTAAAAGTATTTTTATTTTTTTATGTAAATACGTTATGATGCGGAAGCACAATCCCCCAAATTTGTTAAGTTATAAAGTGTCGTAGTACATAGCTTAAACAATTTTATAACCTCAATGGCTGAATAAATTATGAAATCGTACAATCTGCCAGATTTCAGTCGAAAACATTGCAATTTTCCAACATTGCTGGAAATAAATGACCATACAACAGGATGTCACGAAACGAACTTGGAATTTAAGAAAGTTTTGATTGGGAATTCAAATACAAACATGAATAGTTCATCAAAGAACGCCAGGTTTACTAAACTTTTACACACGTTGCTTTGAATGTGTGAAATTAATATATATTTGCTCTTTTCATCTGATCTTTCTTTGTAATGTAATTCCTTCATTTTTACACCTTAGGACGTTTTTCTCTGTGGATGCATGCGATTATTGATTTTTATTTTGATTTTCAGAAGTTATTTGGAGATTTTTAGAGACATTGCAACATTATCAAGTTTTACCGATATCATCGTAGAACTTGACGTCGTATCTGCACAAGCTTTAGTGGAGTTATATTGCCTGGCCTGCATTTATCACACGAATATGTTACCAGGCATGTCTATAAACTATTTGCCTGCAGTCACACAATAATGACCAAACGCACATTATATGTATTAAGAATTAATTTTTACTTTAGTTTCCATCAGATTATTATCACTATTCTTAAACTTTCTACCTGTCGATGAAACCGTTTCTGGATCAAATATTTACACACAGTTAGATTACATTTCTGAAAAATTACAAAAGATATGCACAGGAAGCAGCACAAATGTGTGTTCTATATGAAATAAGTCAAAAAAATTAATTTTAAAAGTGAGTTTGGCACGACAACAGGTATGGTGAAAGTATTAGGTTGTATGTTTGCAAATAACTTGATTGCAATATATACTCAAATTCAAAATCACAAAAAAGGTATTGACATATATCTTTAATATATTAAACAAAAGATTTATTTCAATATGCACTGTTATTCAATTTGCAATTTTCGTGCAGTATCACTGTTAAGTAAAATGTAGAGTTTAATATGCACTGCTATCCGCATTCAGATGCCTACTTGAGACATTGTTCCCAGCTGTTTTGTTATTGACCTGTGTTTAAAGAATAAAATACATGTGATCTTTGACGTTAAAAACCTATTAAGCACTTCATTGATACTCAAGCCAATTTTTGTGCAAATAATTAAAATAGGCTATTAAGAAGTGTTTTAAACATATACACAATTAACAATTTTGATAATAAAGTTATCAAATTCTTCCTTTATTATACATATTGAAATAAATGTAAGAAATAGTTGCCAAAAATAAATGACCCGTTCATTTTCGCGTAAGGTTTAGAGAAATACATTGATAGCAATAATCCTGCATGTGGCTCCATGGCCAAATGTCAAAGCTATTTGATTTTCATTTTAAGGTTGTAAGTTTGAATCTTATTTGTGTTTTAATGAAGATTTTCGAAAATTAGAATCATTACTTTTCTTGTTGCAAAGGCGCCTTATTTATTTTTGCTTTTTTTCTTACTTTTAAATTTAAATTGGAATTATGTTTTTAATTCGAAAATTGGATTCGTCAGGACTTTACAATAAACTAAGAATGTTAATTAAGATTTTAATAGAATAAAGATGTGTTAATATATTTATTTTATTATTTTAAACGTTACATTAATTTTTTTTATGACTTACATCTATTTCGACTGTATTGCTTAAGTATTTTATTGTTATCTGCTGAAAGACGCCGCTTGGATTATTTGGATGTGATCACGATATGTAAAGGCAGATGGTCAGCATACATCATAACTATTGTACAATATACGAAGAAACAATACCTGTCGTAAAAGTTTATAACAACAAATATAGATTTTCCGACATTTACCATTTGCAGTCTTCTTAATGATGCAATAGATAACTAAACTTTTATAGACATCGTATACTATATCACATGCCGCTTATAGATTGCTTGCCTAATGAGATATTTCCTGTAACTGACAAAGGTCTTTATCGTTGCCTGTGGACCAAACGCCACAAGTCATACGTCATAAACAAACATAGCAATTTCTTTATTTATAAGATAACAACGAAGACGCATCCTGAGGCGCTGTGGCCGAGCGTTGAGTCCTCCGAATTGCAATTCCCCATTTCCTCAGATGATGCAATCCCGTAATACGGATTAGATGTCTGAGCTTTTTGCATACTTCATGCATAAACATTTCTGGGCAGCTTTCAAAGTTGTTCCTTTTATAATTGCTTAAAGGTAACAACAGTGTTACAAAACGACTGTGAACAAGGATGGGATTGGTTATTTTTTTAAATATGAATTGTCTACCGTTGAAAACATCTAGTACATATCAATGCAACAAGGCTGTAAACCTTGATGACATATCCAAATTGTGTTTATGCAGCAATAATATGTTTAACCTGTTTGCATATAATATGTTATACGTATTTTATCTCAAAAACCGAATTTAGCAATAAAATAGCAAATACATGTATGTCAATACATATAATAAACATATTATAGCAAAATTTTATTCTCTGCCTAGAATTGAGCGTATGAAAGATAAAAAAGATATGATTTTTCAACTTAAAAACATCATTGTATTAGGGGTGGATCAAAAATATTTTGGTGGGTGTGGTATGAATCAAGATCCATACCACACCCACCAAAATATTTATATATATATATATATATATATATATATATATATATATATATATATATATATATATATATATATATATATATATATATATATATATATATATATATATAGAGAGAGAGAGAGAGAGAGAGAGAGAGAGAGAGAGAGAGAGAGAGATATATATATATATATATATATATATATATATATATATATATATATATATATATATATATATATATATATATATATAGATATAGATATATATATATATATATATATATATAAGGGTCCCTTACTGGGTATATATATATATATATATATATATATATATATATATATATATATATATATATATATATATATATATATATATGTATGTATGTATGTATGTGTACATGTCTGTGTTTTCACAACTGTACTCTTTTATCTTGTTGGTGAATAGGAGGGGTGCATCCCCCACCCCATCCCACCCCCACCCTGGATCCATCCCTGCATTGTGCAAATTAGTAACTATAAAATGAGATTTCGGTATTTTAGTGAAAACTAATAAGAAAACCTATGAATGTACCATTTAACTATTGGTTATGCATGTATGCGACGGTTGCAGTTGTTATTACAATATTACAGTTTCAGAAAACGCGAATAAGAAATTTTATGTATGAAAGATCTGTTCCATCGTTAGGCATAAAATATATTTTGGAACATTTAAATCTCATACTACAATTCGTGGGCGAGCACGGCAAGACCGATTTTGTTAGTGACCGTAAAAATAGACACAGCAGCTTTCTGTCTTCTGTCCCAGTCGTTTTCATATGACGAATAATAAAAATGTCTGCGAGAAATTTATCAATTCTGGCAATGATTGCTTGCGAGCATACAAATACCTGCAGAGATTTCTCATAAAATTGTGATGCATTTTTATTGTTTCTTCGTTGATTTGTAGCTGTGTGCAAGTATTATTTTCGTTCGGTTTTCTCTTGTGTTGTTCTACATTGTCTTGTTCAATGGCTTAAACATGTCATAACGTTTGCATGAAACAATACTTCTTCCTTTGATAAGGAGAGACATAATGTGCCTATTCCCATAAAACGTGATCGCTGATGAATGTAAATATCAGACCATGCCCGTAAATTAAACATATGCTAAAATGTTGATGTCTTTGTTTTATCTATCATGGACCAAATCTACGTCAAAGTTATTTTACTTTCGCTTACAATTTGAATCATAGTATTTTTGAAATCTTCATTATTTTGTTCTTATCGTTCATTCAGACTACACAAATTTACTGTACACATTAACTATTATTACATACGTTTTAAACGACGACAATTACTAAACCTAATCAATGTTTTTTGTTTTGTTTCTGGAATATATCGCAACGACCAATTAAAGCGAAGTCCAGCTGATTTGGTCGAGGGAGACGTCATACAAGTCTGGGTAAAACCACTGGCCCACTGCAGGAAGACTTTCTCTCAATTGAGCGAGAGTCGAACCCTTGACTTTAGAAGCTTAGCAGTTAGAAGAGTTTTAAGTCGAAGACTCTACCACTACTCCAGGTTCATCCTCACATAACTGAACGACGAAACTTTGTATGACATTTGTTTATGAAATGTTTAAATGCCAACTGTTGGCAATATATTATTGTTTACTTTGAAAACAATTTAACTTGAAATAGTTTCAAACAGCTGGCAAATTAACAATATTACTATAATGTATCTTATAAGTTGTCTATTTAATAAAAATTTTATATTGAGCATGTGGGATTAAAAAATAACACCAACATAAGCTATACTGAAACTATATTTGACACATTCCCCTTTTCTTACATTACAGTTTATGACTTTTAAAATTGCACTGTACCATATTTCCGTTTAGCAATTGAGACAGTAAACAGCAAACAAAAACAACGGCGGTTTGGCGCAAGTGACACCGGCAGATGTAACTGTGTGATTGTACAATTTGTGGCAATGATAATATTTATGATGATACAGAAGACAAAAGCTTTATAATCATCTGTTATACAAAATAAAATATCAATATTTCTATTGTACCCATTTTCTCTTTTGATTGAGTCTTAAAAACAATGCCAACGAAAAAGCATATTGTGTCAGCCATCGAAGATATAATCTGTAATATTTATTCTCCTAAGTTAACAATATATGTAAGCAGTTTTACAATCCAGTAACTGAAAGTAATGTCGAAAGCTGCTTATTCAAGAATTACCTCATGAAAGGAAATCATACTTGTGTGTCCGTGGTAAAGGAGCTCTACCGATATATCGATTTTCTTCAACTTTTTAGTTACTTCCCTTGTGTTCTGGTTGAACGGTGAAACTATCACAGCCCTTAGTAAATCATTTATTTGCATAATTTTTGACGGGCGTCTTCGCCATTTCGAAAGTGACAACACCTGCGGTAAACGGGAGCGAAATGAGAACGCTCAAGGGGTAACAACCAAACAGCCTCACTTTATTCACTATGTAATAGCAGTAATACGATCTGAGATATATTTTATGTTTAAGTATTACAGCAAAATAAATGTTTCGGCAAAAGTAAATTTTGAAGCACTATTTACTGTTTTATAAGTTTGGATATAGTTTCTTGATTATATAACTATTTTACATTGATTCCAGCGGTTACGTTAGAAAGTGATGACATAATATTACATTTTATTCTTACAATCCATTTTTGTATTCCTAATTGATAAATATGTCTTGAATATTTTTTATAAAAACTAAGATAACAATTAAATTTTGATTAAAATATTACAAATGTGCACTAGGTAATAATGAAGATATCACATTTATCTCGTAATTTAAAATACACATTATGGCAATACTAGCCTCATTCCCATGTCATTTTTTCGTCTCCCTGTAAAATGATCAAAGCATACAAAGAGTGAACACATATACGGATAGTCCAAGCTATTTAGGGGCTCCATTCGTCCTAGGAATGTCATTCTACTCGACATTTTGTTAAATATGTATATCATAACAATTCAAATTTGCTCTTTGATGTGTTAAACTTCATAGAAAGAAAAAAATATTTAGATCTAATTGACAATCCACGCTGCTGTAATACGTAAATAAGGAGAACATTGGGTTGATTAATTACGTTTCAGCTTTTGACGTTTGCAGCATGAAATTGTATCAAGAACTTATATCATTTGTATGACATGTGAAGAATAATGTATGTGATAAGCTGACCCTTTTTGTGATTTTGAACACTTCCATTTGGTATTTTAATTAGTTTCTTTGTGAAATGTAAACCATCGCCTGGCATTTATTGTGACACATGACAGACTCTTTTACGAGGACTAAAAATACACACAGCTGCATCTGGTCTTTAGCAAGTATAAAACAGGATAGTGGACACAATAACAGAGTTTTCGGCCAATCAACTTTTCCACTTTTTCAATATCACTTATTGCTTACTGCAGTTAGGTTTCTCATGAAATAGACTTCTCATAAAGAAAACCGATGTTGACAATGGAACCCAAATATCTTCATGGTAACATTGTTTTCATTTAAAATTCTTAGGAGATTATAAAGCTATTAACAACTTAATGCATTTATATATATTAATTCAATATATTTTTAATAAAGTATATTCGCATTTATTGTATACATGTGTGCACACAACGCCGAAAGAAAGCATAGGTTCAAGACAATGATGCGCAGGGTTTAGCAAGGAATTATAGGAATTTTACTGAACAAGCAATAACTTGGCGTCCGTGGAGAAAATTTTATGCGACGTTTGGATGACAAGTACATCAGTAGCATACTTGCGTGCAAATTGCTAAACATCGTGTAGACTAATTTTGCATGCAGATGATAAATAGGACAACGGAACATGTTAAAATGTGATACCAATCATTGCAGTTTTGTCAGGACCGGAATGCACTTCTGAAAATATAACCTTCATTTTTTTCCTTAAAAGAACAATGCACATGCTGCGATTCAGAAAGGTAATTGGTCTTTCGATATAGTGCAAACATTGCATTGATCAACATCCATTTACAAGATTGTAAATAAAAAGGCCAAGAATAATACTAAATGCTGTTACTTCTAGATTTATGTTATTTAATATTTATTCACGCTTCTCCGATACTAAGAAAGATAATGTTTCACATAATACAAAATGTTACATGTGTTTAACCGAGACTTTGTATTTCTTTTATTCAACGGCGAATGTTAACTGCGCTTCCAAGCATATACCTATTATCAATTTATCAACTGTCATTCTGTGATGTGCTAGTCTTGACATAAGGGACACGTCCTTTGACAAGTGATAAAGTAAAGCTACCTGGATATTGACTGAACGGTCAATAATTAATCACGTAAGACCGGCGTGCCATAGCAGTAACTATATCGTGAGAAAAATCAGAGTCGGTCAGTCTAATCGCCGAAAGTTGTAAACATGTGTACAAAATGCAAGCTGGAGAAAAACGGTGTCTATGTATTTAAGTTGCAATTGTTTAGACAAAGTATAGATAGTGCGGCAATTTAAGCAATGGTTGCTTAATTAAAAGCTATATCTTTATGACTGCTAGAAAATAACTTTAATGCAAAAACAATATACATGACAACCTCATTCGAGCGGTTCGCTTAAGCTTATCTCATCTCTAGATATTTTCTTCACACCACCATTCAAACCTACGTAAGAGGTTTGTTTGTTTTATGTCCATCGGAAATTCTCGGCTCATTTCGTCCGTTCTTCAGATGATCAACACTCAGATGGGTTAGGTGCAACAATATGTACAGAACTGCGATATGTTGTTCGCCGGAAGAAGTATTCATAAAAAGTTCTTTTCATTAGTGTTATGTGCAGGATATTTTGTCCTAAAAGAAAACGTAATATCTCATTTTACATTTATCATTTCGTGAGATAGGTAACTGTAAGAACACATTCATTAGTGACAACTAAAATGTATGTTTGCTATTCAAATGACGTCATGACCGACATGTTAATTTCCGCGTGATTTTCCCGTCAGACATCTGGGAGATGATTGGTGAATTATCGGAGGTGTTCCGATTGACATTATGTGGGGTAGACAAAAAAGTATCATACTATTTACGGGCACCTTATGCTGGGATCCATGAAGATAAATAGTATGTGTTATCTTCATCCTCTTTCGGTGAAAGACCCAGTAGTAATATCAATATATTACTTGAGTATCGTTCTAATGTTAATACATTTACCGTTTAATAATTTTTCTTATTGGAAATATTAAAAACTTATAGAATTAAAGGCATTGTCAAAGTTAGATCCTTTACTGATAAATCTCTGTGACCGAAATTTATATCGAATTTGGTGTTGTAGTCTTATAAATCTGACTATTCAATAAAATTATAATTGAAAAACAGATCGCCAACATTACATTGAACAGCTCAGTAATCGTAACAAAATACGAGGAATGATCCAAAATTTTTGTCACTGCCTCGGGTTCGCAAAAATTGGCGTCAGATGGTTTTATATTTAGTTAATACTGATAAATAAACATTATTTCAGTTTTATAAAGCAGTAATATTTTAAGTTCAAAAATTATAACACTCTATAAAGATGTTTTGATAAACCCACTTTGCGCTAACCACCGCACGCCTATTTTTCAGGTTAACTATATTTTCCCGGTTAATAAATGTTTATAAATTTCGGGGGGAAAATCGCGCGAAAGCAGACGAAACGTTTTTGACATGACGTCATTTCATATTGTGAGCAGCAGTTAAAGTTTAAATGACGTCATATCACGTTTTCCATGCTATTATGAATGTCCGTTAAAACAAAAATGTCAAAACGCGCTATATTACATTTGTGTTACAAGCTAGGAAAATCGCCTCTGGAGACGATGGATGTTGTAAATTTAACATAGGGTGAAAACTCTGTGAACAGAAGACTCGTCTACAGACGGTTTGAAGGCTTTCGAGAGGGAGATGAGTCACTGGATGCTCGTGCAAGGACCGGAAGGCCAGCAACACGAACGGACGCGACCTTCAAAATTTAAAATATGACAAAACATGTGAATGTTATATAAATGTTTTAACACTAATTATTTGGTATTTGTTAGCCTAAGTAGAAAACCTACGATTTCAACCTTTATGACCAATGTCATCTGTCAAATCTTTGTTTATTGGGTCTATCTTCCCACTAACGGTATTTCAGTTATCTGGAGAGGAGAGGTGTCCACCTGAAGCAGATATAATCCTTCCTTCACTGTACATCGTTACATCGAACTGAGACCGGGCTAACCAGTCATGGATCTCTCCTTATAATTACTTGAGCGTAAGAAAGGGAGCTATATCACTACCATGTTTGGGATCGAACCGGGGACCTACCGTACCTTGAGTCGACGCCCTACCAATTGCGCTGCCAGGTCCGTCATTTCAAATAAAAAAATGTTTCTTGATAATTACCTCATCTGATAATCTATATACAAACAACGACAATAAGTCAAAATACAACGCTGCGACAACTGAAAAGGTTAATAAGTATTGTTTTGGATGCATACAATGTATGAAACAGCGTTTTAACTAAATCTGTATAAATTCAAAGTCTTAACATAAGGAAATGACGTTTGAAAGAAAATAAGTTTTGACAAACATAAATAGATAAATAAGACAAAGTCATATCAAAACTTTCACAAATATTTAGATTTAATCTACCTCTAGACAAAGGAAAAAGGGTAAATGTTAACGTGATCAAAACACAGAGACGAGATATAACACACAGAAAGAAAGAAAAACATCAGTTAGCGCCTTGGAACGGTCAGTCGACAAAAGGACCGACTAGGGTGCTTAAACCTGGTTTGTGGGCGCTACAACCTCGCACTTCCTGAAGGTTTTTCTATCAAACAAGCAGTGTAGATAAAACTATCCATTCAGTGCGAAACAACTAAAATCTGCATATTTACAGCAGTACAGTAGATAAAAGCCTCGGCAACCCAATAATTCCAAATGAGAGAGTAGTTTCAAATAAAAAAGCCCAAGCACTGATATATAATAAGAACAATTTAATGATGTCATACAATTCCATGACGTCATATGCCAAAAGTGTCAAAAGTGAAATGTAAAAAATACGAAAGATATCGTCGAATTTTAGAAAATAGCCTAACCCGGCAAAATAAAATGTAGTATTGTTACGAGTTAATAGGTTATAAGTTTTTAAATAACATCATAAAAAGCCGACGATTTATCCGCAGTTGGCATATTATATAATAAAGGTATAAAAGTCCTGAAGTCATACCTACTGTGCAATCTCACGTAAAGGGCATGGAAACTGCTCAAGTTGTCTCACCTATATAGGGCACGACTGAGAGATGAAGAGACAAGAAATCCATCAGTGACTGTCCAATTATGTCTTTAAGTCACTGTTTTACTATAGTCTCAACGACCTGTCCGGTCATCGTGTAATTTAAAAGCAATGAAAGTTCTGACTGTAAAACGATCCATTGCAAGCAGTGCAGTACGACGAAGGACTCCCGGGTTGTAAACCGTCGGCAATAAATATTCTGATAAGTTTTGCCTATTGGTCAGAAAATTTATGGAGACCCTTGATTTCCTTTAACTTGTATAAAACGTTTCTATAAAATGCAGGATGGCATATGCCTTTCTGCCTAAGTGTTTAACCAAGTAAATACTTTCTTATCCATGTGTATTATAGATTTAAAATTTACACTTTTAGTTGTTACAGCTAGCTCTTAATATAACATGCGTAATTGTTAACATACTGCTATTGTAGGAAATGTTAAAATCTTATGCCTTTTTTAAATTACTTTATCTTTAATACTGTTTTTTAAACGCGATGGCTGTTTATTATTTTGCCAATAATCTATCTGCAACAGCATTTGAACAGAATGACGTTTAAAATGTGCTCTTAATTATTACAATATTTCTTAATTGGAGTGTGCCTTTTTCCTCCTCATATTCTTTCAGACACTTTTATGGCATTATAAATAAAATAAGTTATTACAATTGACAAAAATTTAGAAAAATGTACAGAAAGTATCTAATTTTGGCAATTTTCTGCAGGTAAATCACTTCTTATGCTTTTGTCATTCTATAAAAGACCAGCTTTAGCAAGAACATAAAGAAATAAATTACAAAAGTACAATTATTCAACAACACAATAATCAAGATGCAACATTAAGGTAAATTCCATTTCCTTTTATTCATAAATTTGTCTACGCCCTAGCAATCTCTATGTCGGACGAAAATTAATACCGTAGACAGTTTTAGTCCTTTTAATGCCACATAAGCAAATATGTTTTAACAGCAGAAGAAATCTCAGTAAGAATCAGGAACGCATGGCATGCATTTGGAAAATATAAGGAGATTTTCCAAGATGAAAAACTCCCAATAACATTAAAAAGGAAAGTATTTGACCAGTGCATCCTCCCAGTAATGACATACGGATGCCAAACATGGACACTAACAAAACAGTTGGCACATAAAATAGAAACAACACAAAGGGCAATGGAAAGAAGGATGCTCAACATCAAATTGCGAGACAGGATACCATGCAAGGAAATAAGAACAAGAACAAAAACCAAAGACATACTCCAACATATCTTACAACAAAAATGGAAATGGGCAGGACATGTGGCAAGATACTCAGACAACAGATGGACAAAGAGATGTACAGACTGGCAGCCGAGAACAGGAAAACGACAGAGAGGCAGACCAGCTAGAAGATGGCAGGATGACATCAGAGAGATAAAGGGAACAACATGGCAAAGAACGGCTCAAGATAAACACCAGTGGAGGCGGTCTGCAGAGGGCTACATCCTGCAGTGGATGAACGATGCCTAGCCAATCAAGCCAATCAAGCAAATATGTTACTGATATGATGTCTTGTTTATGTAAACAACCATCGACACCTAGAATAATCGTAATAGTAGACATCCTTTTTTATGGTAAGTCGTAATATGGAAAATGGATCTTGAAAGATTACATTATTTAAATGAAGTGATCTGAATAAAGGTGTTAATATGACAAGAAGTTCATCCTTCATATGCAACAAGCAGATAACAAAATTTCAGAAAAATCAAAATTCTTGATGATGTGCGATTGTGTGTTAAAGTTAAATTAATCGTTCCAGGAAGTTAAAGAAAATGTATAATCTTTTAAAGTTATAGTCTTTTAAATATTTAAGTTAATAGTAGTATAAATGTCACAAAGTAAGTAATTCAGTATATCTTTTTAGTTATCTTACTTTTCAATTAATGCAAATAAAAATATTTAGGAAGCTCAAGCAAGTCAGTACCGTTGACATCAGAGTCATTTGCGTATTTATTTTTTAAGGTTTGGCAATGACATTTTAAAATTGGGTTGTAAATACCCATTTATGTTCTTTGAGTTTCGTAACTTTTGTAAAAGTAACTACAAATTGTCCAATTCACTAGCATACGTATAAATTGTAGCAGATAATTTACCATTACTTATATAACAAAACAATTAAAAGAAAAATCTTTGACACTTTTCAGACATCAATAGGACAACTTAGGTCATATTAGAACGATGACATAGAAATGTTTGACTTTTGATTACAAAGGTTTACTTTGAAACTTCGTAATCGAAGTCGAAGAGTTACATGTTAAGGTGGAAGCCTTCCATTATCTGGAAATAACTTATTTCACGATGGCATTTGATGTTTAATGAGTCAGCATTTTAACAGGAAAAAGAAATAAAAAGTATTAACTTGGTCGAAGGGTTTTAATTGTTTAGACGACTTGCCAAATGTAAAAAGCACATTCCAAATGGTCAGGGTTACAGATGTTGCTCAAAAAGCAGGAAGATCAAAGCAAAAATGAACAGTTCCTTTAATAATACACTTTCGATCGGAATATAAATGGAGTTTAAAGCATTGTAATATAGCATAATTATTTCACGACAACGTATCATTTTCTTAGAAAGACTTTATTCAGGTGGGCAACAGTGGCTTAAGAGATAGTTTACCAATCCATGACTTTGTTGAACCCTTGTCGCCCCACCGTGTGGATTCTAGTCCCGATTTGAACTTAATGATGAAAAGTTGACCCGCGCTGCGCCGTTTTGATAGATCTGTCCACAACAATAGCTAGATGTTATTAAGGCGTGTCTCGCTCATTTGCTGTTGTTATATTTAGAAAAGACATTGAGAAACATTATTTATTTTACTCTTAATGTTAACACCACTGCATAAGGGTACTTATTTCAATTTGTTCTGTACTATACCTGCGTGAGTATGGTTAATTCTCAATTTGTATGTACAGAAAAAGAGCGTTTTTTCTAAGGTATGACATCAACTGACTCGGCGTCAGAGAGCTTACAAAGCAATTTAAACAATTGCGGACATGAAGCATGAGACGACGAACGAACATGGATCTCAATCCAACCCATTTGTTCCAGTTTTTATTGAAAGGTATGTCACTGTACTATTCAGTTCGAAAGGTCAACCTTTTCATCACTACTTTAAGGTTAACAAAATGTTCACGGTGCATAAAAATTCGCAAATAATAAGTATATAAGTATGAGTATACAAAATTGATGATTAAAGTTTATTTAAAAAAATTAATGGTAATGTTTCCACAAGTCTTTGTACTAGTCCTTACTTGTAAGCATCAAGTACTTTGCCAACACTAGTAACTACAAGCCTGCCTAGACTATTTACTACAATTTGTTTATTCATTGTCTCATTTATTAGCAATGCGGCTCCCAATAATGCAATTGACTACATATTGTTAATATAGTGGCATAAATTCTAATGATCAAATACTTGATCTTCTTTGAAACCTGCTATATGTTTTTTTAGTAATAAAAAGTTTTGTTTGTTGACATAAATGTGGATTTTTCAATGCAACACGTAATTTTTCATGGACAGAAATGTACAATTCCCGATTAACCCAATTCCCAATATCAATGAACTTCAAATAAAAAAAGGTACCATACTGATAATCAAACTTGTAACAACCTTTGATATGCTTGGGGTTTTAATTTATCGTATTTAGACAATTATCGTCATATTGGAGCTGACCAATTATAAGATGAAGTCTGACAGATGAAAGGTTGGAACAGAGCTAATTATAATAAGAGTATATCTTAATTTGTATAGACTATATATTATATTGTATTAAAATATTTCAGATAATTATCAAGAAATTCCTCTTAAATACATATGCATACATATTCACGTTACGGACATGTCCTTGTACTTGCTTTAATGATTAATTTATATTTATATACCATGGTTGAAACTATCCATTTATACGTTGTCGCTTTGAAAGAAATGACTCTTCTTTTGTATGATGTTCCGAGTTTTTGATAGCAGTGCCAACGATTGTGATAATAAGCTCGATGAGACGCACAATCAACATTACTTTACAACCATTGAGCAAAATGGCACTTAGAATTTGTTTAAACTAATTGTGATAAGTTTAACACTAAAATAATTATTTTGTTTGACAGGACAATGATATATTTTTTTGATTGCTTACTTGTATTTGTTTGGAAACACACACGTATGTTCTTTACTGTTCAATAATGCAAACCGTTTCTTAAATGCAAGCATATTTTTATCCATCAGAGACTCGGCATTTAGGATAACGAAGAGGCATGTAATTAAGTAAAGCTGCCTGGAAATAGGCAATATAATTTATCACGTAAAGCCAGCGTGCCATGGCTGTGACATTACCGTGAGAGAAAACTGAGGCACAGGCTCAAGTTGTTGGTTCATTTTATGTGTATGGTGTTGTTAGGGGATGTTTGTTTTTTTTTTGTGGGGGGTTCGGCTCGAAAATTATAAAAATCGATTGTTGCTTTCTTACTGCAACGTTTTGTCCAAAGCTAAAAGAGTGCTTTCATGTTTTGCAAGTAAGGAACAGTTAATTTATTCTAATCAGTTAGACTCAATTTCATTTCAAAGTTCTAAATGGTTGTTTAAATAACAGTTTAGTCCCAAGAAAGTTCAAATAAAACGAATTGTAAAATAATCAGCACTTTCCTTAAACAAGTGAATTTATGTTTAATGTAAAAAAATACATTTTCTGTTTTCCTTAAACACTAAATAGTACACGAATCCGAATATATAACTATATACACATAATTTAATACGTAAAAAATATCTGACCCACCAAAAATGTTAATGGTTAAGCTATCCCTCCTATAATAATTAGAAAATAGCTAGAGTAAACTAGCTTTCGTGCAAATAATCTATTAATTTAAGTTTTATTTACCCTACCATCCCATACTGAGAGTAATACAATCATTTGTTCGACAATACACATACACTCAAAGTTATTCTTCAAGAATTAAAAAAAACGCAACTATACAAGCCAAACATACTCATATTGACGTAAAAGTATTTATCACACATTTGGGATCGACAAAAAAGTCTACCAGTTTTATGATTACATTGATAGCCTTTTTAGTTATAACTTAAACAGAAAATAGGCCTAACTGATTATTCTGTATCTGAACATAATATTGAGTTTGTTTTAAACATGTGGCCAATGCAAAAGTTACTTTACAGAATATATGTAAAACATCTTAGCTTTTGATCCCAAAAAAATAGTTTGACTTGTAAAATGTTACTTATATAACACATTTCCTATTATAGATTTTTATTCCAATTAAACCAACCTTAATCATGTTCTTTATATTAAACTTTGAGCTAAACTGAGAGCTTGAAATCATTTTAATCGGTCACAGAATTGGTAAGAAAAGAAATGCCCTGTGATGGTTTGCATTTGTCTTGTTTTCAGCGAATTGCCAAACCAAGTCTTTTTTGTATTGAAATATTTCTAAGGATCACTTCTTAGTTGTGTGCATTATTGCCTCAGTATTTTAAAGGTGTTCCCTAACATTTCAGTAACACTATGTTAACGATTAAACAAGAAACATATGTTTTTCCCCGATTTAAAAACAAAATTTGTAAATTAATAAAGGAAATACAATGTATTTTTACCTATGTGTAAGCAACTGTCAAGCAAAAAAGTAAAAATAAAATAATAGTCTGTAGATATGACATTGTAGAAGGAAACCGGAGGCTTGAAGCTAAATAAACACCTGGACAAAAGATTCACAAAGACATCGAATACATCAAAAGTCAAAGATATCCTAATGGTTTTGAGTATTTACAATTTCGAATATAGTTTCTAATATTTAACCAAAACTTTATTTAAAGAAAATTTATTTCAGATAAATATATTTTCCAATGAAATGAAATATCTTCAATACCGACCAAGTAGTAAGCTAGGAAAAATGTTGATTTTTGGACACCGACGCTTTAACAAACGCTTTAATATTTAATTCTTTTAATAAAATTATATAAACATATATACGTGTATAAAGTGTTCATCGTTGTTTAATCTTACGCTGATATTTTGACAAATTTAAGTGATTAGTTTATTATTTCAGTAATCAAAATCTTTATTTTTAAAAATGCAAAAACATGCATGTTCTCGATTGTCTCGGATAACTTTTACCTTAACTTGTGTTTATGTGTCCTTTCTGTAGTAATAGTTTAAGTTTTAATATAGAAACTACTTCTTGTAGGACAATAATGTTTTGTTATGTCATTAGTTTGTTTGTTTATTGGGTTTATCGTCCCACCAACAGTATTTCAGTTATCTGGAGACGGTTATGTCATTAGTGTTATCTCAGTGTTTTCTAGCGTTTTGCCTTTTCTGAAGAAGGAATACTTACCGTAGCATAGGGAAAAGTTTCCAAGTATAAGCATGTAAGTCGAAAATATAACCATGACACGGTTACATAGACTAAGATTGCCAGTTGGCCATGGCAGTACAAAACCATACCAAGAACGTAATTGTCTCAATATGGTTTTACCTAGCATGAAATTATAAATATATCGAAGATTAGATTCGTCTGGCTTTTAATAATTTCAAGATAGCTGTGTCCGCGGAGCAAAACCAGAACATATGTAACACTTCAATTGATCCAGTGTTAATATAATTATCTCATTAAGTAAAGCTATACTTTGTAAACCAAATCCCCTGGAAGAATACCGTCTTTGTATTATAACTATTAATACTAAAATTGTAGATGGTTACTCTATAAAAAGTTGTCTGTTTGTCAGAAAATTGAATAATAGTTTGAAAGGCGTAGAAAACGAAATCAATTTATCTTTGTAGCTAAACATAAATCCTAAACAAAACATAAAAAACAATCTTGTCGTCTAAAAATTTTTTTTTATCAATTTTTGTCAGGACTATCACCGTGTGACTATAATAACATTAAGATATCTTAAAAGAATCAATGAACAGTTTACCATATTAATTAAAAGGCAATGTTCACATAAACCTAAGGACCCTAGAACCATTCCCAGGTTTATGTAGTTGTCTTTATTATAACTTTTCAGAAGTCGTATAACCTTTTCTTGACTTAATTAAAGATGCTGACGCAAAGGAAGTATAATGTAGTCTGGTAGAAAACTTATGGCAATATTGGTTTTATTTTGTAGGTAATAACCAACGTGCATTTTATGATTAGCAAATGTAGATGCATTATTACCAGACTTGGTAAATGGCATTAAATCACCGTAAAATAGTATTGCAATAATGTAATATTTTCGTTTTTTGGTTCGTACCAGCTTATTGTATTTAGAAATTAACCTTATCATAAGTAATGAGTAAGATTTGATACATTACAATGACATACACACTAGACATTTTAAAGCCCAAGCAACGCTGCATATATTTTTGATACCCCGGCTCGAAGGTACTTCGCAAACAGGTAAATAAGAAAAGGTCCTATCAAAATTTCCACAGATATTTACATTTTATCTACCAGAGACAGAGTTAAAAATTCAATGCTTAGAATATTTTCCTAAGACAATAAAATGCATCAAATTTAAGATGCAGATCTTTTCCTAAGACAATAAAATGCATCAAATTCAAGAAGTAGATTGTTCCTTTTAAATTTAAAGTATGTTATATGATCATATCATAGATTTTGTTACATTTTTAGAATTGTTTATGCCAGTTTTCCTAAATAAACATTAATAGATTGACTACCGACAACAACGCTTTCATTATAAATATTCAGCTTTCCACTTTCTCGACCACATATACGATTTCATTAAAAGAACATATTCAAATCTGAACAAAGAATAAAGCATTTATTTATTTTTAATATCATGATCCCCTTAAAACATTGGTCAGCAAGTCAAATTGCATTCTAACACGACAAGGAAAATTTTCATATGTTACAGCACGTTCGAAAATAACATTTTCCATGCAATTTCAATCTAAGACTTTTTTCGCTTGACTCCGAATAGACACATACATCAAGCATTTACGTACTTGAACATATAAAATCTTTATAAATAAAAATGCAGCATGATGTAAATAACGTATTTGACAGTTTATATCCTTCTTTCAAGCTCATGGAATGGGATACAGTTTCTAATATTGCAGAAATCTGAACAAGGTATTTTGCTATTGCTGGTTGTCAGCGCAAGTATATATCGTCTTTTCACCTTCTAACTAAGTTTTCTACTTTTAACATCTGGTTCCAAAAGTCAACCATTCTGTTAGTATCTTTGTGATTTTTATGGTTCTTTTATATTTGCAACGTTAACAGGAAACTCGTAAATCGATTTGTTAAAGTTCTCTGTTGCATGACGTACACATTTTGTCAATAATAAAACATAACAAAAATGAAAACTAAAGGAATGCCAGTTGCTTTGTTTATTTCATTTATACACTTTGAGATTGTATCAACGTTATTTATTGGTAAGAGTAATTCATTAAATGGTCTAAGTGTGTGATACGACTACTGCTCGCATGATGTTCGCATGGTAAATGTGCGGACATACATTAAAAAGGAAATAATGGCTGGTCGTTTGTGGCGTGTTCCAACTTCCAACATCGATATATTTGTCAACAAAGTCCAGGACGACCAAAATTATTTCATAAAATCTAATGTAAACAAGTTTACAGTACCGATAAAACAGCGCTGGTGTGATCATGTTCGACTTTTTAGAGCTTTTATGCAACAAAATTAATAAAATAGTAATATTTAATTATTTATTCCTAAACAATTAATTCATTACCTGATTTTCAGACATTGAGCCATTTACAATCAGTAAATGGTAATCAAATAAACCAAGTCAGCTGTATATATTAATACATTGTTACAATGTGTGTACCTGTTGCTTCCTAAAACACTTCATCGAAGAATATTTTAAATACTAACAAGCATATTATAATATGTATGTAAAAAACATTAACATTGTACTTTGAGTCTTTCATTATATCGTATAATTTTTTTAAAGGTACAGTACAGAAGTATTCACATGCCAGTCCAATGTAAAAGTTAAATAAAACTGTGACTAGACATTATATTAAGCTAAATAAGAAGAAATTACCATAAATATTTAAAATCTAAACCCCCTCTAGACAAATGCACACAGGGTAGATGTACATGTGACATTAAACACAGAGACGAGACATAAAACACAAAGACAAATCAGCAGTTACTGCCTTGGGACGATCAGTCAGCAAAAGGACCGGCTAGGGTGCTTAAACCTGGTTTTTGGAGCGCTCCAGCATCGCACTTCATGATGGTTTTTCTATCAAACAAACAGTGTAAAAAATATCCCGTCAACGTGAGATAACTAACAGTAAGCACGGGCATTGGGAGTTAAAACTAATATAAATTAACTAATATATAGTCAAAATGAATAGTAACTAGATAAACTATCAACATATGCACAATATGTAGAGCAGATAAAAGCTTCGGCAACCTAAAAGTCTCAAAATGAGAGAGTAGTTTGAAATAAAACAGCCCTAGAGTTGACGTATAATAAGAACAAGTTGATAACGCCATTCAATGTCATGATGTCATGCCAAAAGTGAAATTAAAAAATACGAAAGAAATCATCGAATTTTAGAAAACAAACAAAACAAACAAAACAACTACAATGTAGTTTTGTGAGCAGTTAATAGGTAATGAGATTCAAATAATATATAATAAAAAGATTTATCCGCAATGTGTTTATTTTACAACAAAAGGTACACAAATCCCGATGTTATATGTACTACGCAATCTTACGTTAAGGGCATGGAGACTGCTCATGTCGTGTCATATAAATTGGGCACGATATAGTCTCAACGACATGTTAAGTCATCGTGTAATTCAAAAGCAATGCATGTTTTTGACTGTCAAAGGGTCAATTGCAAGCAATGCAATACACCGAAGGATTTTCGGGTTGTAACCGTCAGCAATAATTTTTCTGATAACTTTTGTAAAGAGGTCATTAAAGTAATTGAGTTATTGATATTCTTTACTTGTATATAACATTTCCATCAAATGCAGGATGGCCTATGCCTTGTTGCATAAGTGTTTTCATACTGCTATTATACTTAAAAGTAATAAAACCATTGCGATGAAGGATTTTTGAAAGCGTTTCCTTAATTTTTGAAATCGAAACCCTTGCTGTAACAATTTAGAAGAAATGAACCGGTCTCCAGCATTGAAATCTTTTACTTTAGTACAAACTCGTGCAATACTTGTAAGTTTGGATATGTAAAAGCAAATAATGTAAAAGTGTCAATTCTTTTAGGTTCAACAATTCTTAATAACTAATGTAAAATAAATAGGGTCGAAGTACAAAAAAACTAAATTAGTGACATGTAATTAAGCTGACTGGAAATCGAAAATACGTTCTATTTTTTTCATTTCGTATGGCAATCGTGGCATGAGAGTTTGACTAATAGGAGGGCTATCGGAAAGGCGTTATGTCTAGAGGTTTTTCTATCTTTTTTTTCAGTTTCGCCACACTTTGACATCATTGCGCTAAGAGAAATGCATCTCACATGATGCATTGTCTAGTAATCCCCAAATTTATTTAACTAGGTATTTTTTCATAGAGCATGGTTATTAAAACTCTCACTCACACACACACTCACTTTCTCTCTCTCTCTCTCTCTCTCTCTCTCTCTCTCTCTCTCTCTCTCTTTCATTCTCTCTTACATTTTTATGTAAATTTATCTCAATAGCTTGTGTTTTCTTTTTCTTTTTGATAAAACGATGCTGTACCTAGCATTCTATTAATATGTTGTAGTTATGTTAGCTTTATACCTTCTCTAAATATAATGAATATGTCGAATATCAATATGGATAAATAAAGATTTTAAGTAAACAGCTTTTTTCGATAACATATCCTCCTGCCATTCTACATTAAAAGTACATGCGATAAAAATAAAATTATACGTCATCGAAATGATAAGGAATGCCATAAAGTATGAATGAGATGTCGACTCGCATTTTCATCTATAACTTTCTTTATCAATTCAATTATGGTGATGTCTTTTTACAGCGTTCAAAACAAATATAGACATATACTCAAAAAAGTTGTTTTTTACATTTTTATCAGATGGCATAAAATGTTCCATTATTTTCAGAATCATACGGCCTATATTGTATTTTATGCAACGACACATTAGTATAAAGAAAATTTACAATTCATCTTTAAGACTGGGCGAGGCAACAGCAAGCAAATATTACTAAGGGGATGTTGTTTTTTCATAAGCTAGTAAAAGTAGGCTGGGCGATTGTAATATAACTCTTTACACTTTTTCTCATCTTTTAGTTCGTGAAACTTAAAGTCTCTTATCACGCTTTCATAACATGACTATAAAATATTTATTTTTTTTTTGTAAATTGCACATACACGTTCGTTATGGTTGCAAACTCTGTACACAGTTATACTGTTGACCTTTCACAAATGATAAGTTACTTAAATATATGGATACATATTTGATTGTGTACGATTTTGCTCTCATTATGTATTTACGCAATATATCTTGCATGTATTTTAAGTTCTGGGCGTCAATGGCAACGCCACGGGAAAATCTTTATTTACAAGTATGATATGTAATTTAGTCAATTGTCTACATTTCTCAAACACTTTTTGACCAGAAGACAGGCCTTCTTGACTGTAGTTGACCTCGTAGAGTAACTGACAAGAGGAATTGAATGCCCCATCTACACGTGGTATGAAAGTAATTGCAAGGTTTGGTAATGACACGCTGATTATATCATTTGGGTTTCAGGCAAAACGAATTGCCTGCTTTAGTCAACACATTACAATATGAAACACTAGGAAACAAATAGAGTACTGTTATTTTAGCACTACTATACACTTCGTTGAAAGGACCGAAATCTTGAATCTTTATGTGTACTTCTTGTTCATACGTATAAAAGTAAACATAATACTTTCGGACAAAGTCACGAACAAAATCCCATATACATAATCTTCTCTACATTAACCATTCTTCAAGTTACACAAAAAGACAAGAAATATTCAATAGATAACTTGCACAATAACGTGATTAAAGAAACAATAAGTTTTAGTTAACAATTTAACAATCAATACGCAATACAGAAAATAATGCCAGCAGACGTTTTTAGCTCTTTTAATTTCTCATGAGAGTTATAACAGACTGACATGCAGTATTGTTTAGATTAACAATCATTGCATGCATTGATCTTAACATGTGGTATTGCTATCAGAAACACTGATGTTTCAGCTTTCATTACTTTATACTAGTGAATATAAAGCATGTCCTAACCGCATTCTGCAGAGTACAATGAAACATAAATAAGATGCATGGAAATACATCTTCCTATACAATATATTTAGACTGTTCTTGCAATAATCTAAAAACGCAATAAACAAAAGTACGAGATCAAGCATACAATTCCGAAGGTAACATGAATAATTTCCGTTATAAACAAAAAGACGGAAATGATGTTCAATTAACATACAAATTACCTTTTTTGGCGAATTGCGTTTTCAAAACATATGCTTCAAGAATTTGTAGTATTTTCTTATTCTCAATATGTACGACAACTTAAGCACAAAGCAAGTTGAAATAAGTTTGTATAATGTAGAAACTCTTAATATTGTAGAAAATGGTAATCAAAAAACATTGAAGAAAGGAAAAACTGTTTGCCAATATGGTCTATATATTTGATTTACATGACAAATGTATTATTATGGCCGAAGAGAGTTTCTGGATGAGTTAATTTGTAGATTGTTATTTTATACTTTCTTGATTGTTACGATAACTAGTCATAATTATATTAACATAGTGTAATGCATCACATTAAAGAAAAACGTATGTAGATTAGAAGGCACAATAAACCGTTGGAAAACTTGTTAACAGTATACTAATGAACTAACTCCATTTGCCCAATGTTGTTTTCGTCTTTTGTTGTATTGCCCGGATGTTCTTATTGTGATAAACCATGTTGTTCTGTGGGATATATTTATATTGAACGTGAACAATAAATCACAGGTCCTGTTTTATTTACTTGCTCACAATACATCGCATATTACATACACACATTCAGACCCTTTAATCCAATATAAAACCTATTTGTAGAGAGAGAATCGTTTCCAGTAAAAGGGAGACCGCAATTTAGGAAACCTGTCAGAAATCCATTCCTGTCTATCCACCACGGTTTACAATTTGTATAGGAACAATAAAACCAAATTGTACTAATTGTTATACTGTATACAATAAGATAATAAAACATTACTGGATGCAAATGATGTTTCTTTATGAAGACGAAAAAATGTTTGAATTAATGTCTGACGTGTACTTACTCGTTGAAATGTCAATATTGATGACTTATACTAATCAAATTATTGTTTCTGTTGTATGCTTTGAGCTATTTTTATCTATTAACGATGTTATCATAGGACAGAAAAAGGAAATAACCAAGATTTTAAGAACAGGTGATAAAAATAATATATCATGTGAAGGATAGTGAAAATAACTATGTTTTATGAATGCTACACTGTAAATAGATATTTATCAAGTCTGTCTGATGTTGATAGTAAAAAGCTGTCAAAGTGCAATCTATAATATGTCGACAGCAAAGCTAAATATTTGTATCTTTTTTGTTGCACCGATGGAATTAATTTCTATTATTTTCTATCATTTGTTCCATTCACTTCGTTAGAAGCACAACATAAGATCTAGTTATACTCCTGTGCATGTTTAGTCGGAATTAACAAAAGAAAGTAACAATCAATGTCTTGACCCATTAATACATTTACGGTCAAAGTTAATTGTTTGTAAACATTATTTGAAGTGGTGACTGTTATAATAATAAGTGTCTGTTTTCCAAATATCCAGTTCGCAAGACTTCACCAAATACCTTCGATTGTCGTAAGGCCGTCGTTTATCAAAGATCTCACGTTCAGTCTATGTCATGTTAATGGATTGAGTCCGTAACAGCGACAGGAAAGAAAAACAAACATTTTAGTATATTGCTCGAGTGCAGAGATTCTGGTGTGATATTATATGAATTCGCCGTTTCCTTCTAATGTATAACACAAATGAATAAACCTTAAAGGTAGTATCTAACTGCTTCCCCATATCAAATACATATCACATGTCTATCACCTTTTGGGGGAATTTGGGCACAATTTCTGCATAAACTCAGAGTTTAGTATAGGTAAAGATGATTTTCAACACTACCTTCATTGTAAGACGATACAAATATAGGTTGGCCATAAAATGCTCTTATCTATGACATAAAGTAAACCGCCTTCTTTTGATTTTAATTTATGTTTATCATAATAGAAAAGATGACATACTTTTACAACAAGAGTCCATTGTTTCCATTTGTCAAATTTATATTTTGCCTTTTAAGCCACTTGCATCAAAGCAAGTATTAAGTATAGACTGCCTTCACAAAAGAAATAAGTATTTTTAGGGTTTTGATATTTTATTAATGGATATTTTGGACTATATTCATATTTTTTCTAGATCTTTTTTTAAAAATGACCACTTAATAATTGCATTGTGTAAATTACATCAAATCTAGTGTAAGTGACATGTTTACCTTCCCATTTATTCATTTCATTATTTGTATGTGAAATAATTGATGTGATGAAAATAATTAGCTTTTTAATAGCGGATTTTATAAGCACTATCAGCAATGCGATTTATCTTTAATATAATGTTTGCTATGTTAATTGCTAAATACTTTGATAAATTTAAATATTGATAATATAGAGTGATGTAGATTGATAGTGTTTCTTTCCTTGGATTTGTTTAGCTTTTGAAGATTCAAAACAATGTTGCTCATGTTTTAGTTTCTGAATTGCTAATCTCGATGGTAAGCGGCATGTTGAGTTGTTCATTGAGAGACCATAAAAGTTCATTTTTGAAATTAATACCATTTAGGTCGATTTATATGGAACCTTAAGTGTTGCAGACCACAATCCCAATATGCTTTTTAATTTCACAATGTTACTTCCATCTCAATATATGTATTGGAAACAACCAGTCCACTACGATCTACGACCAAATTACAATTACACTAATTAGTATTACTTATTTATATGTTCCAACCGTTAATGAAATTACTTCCCACTTATTCATTTCATTATTTGTATGTGAAATAATTGATGTGATGAAAATAATTAGCTTTTTAATAGTGGGTTTTATAAGCACTATCAGCAATGTGATTTATCTTCAATATAATGTTTGCTATGTTAATTGCTAAATACTCTGATAAATTTAAATATTGATAATATAGCGTGATGTAGATTGATAGTGTTTCTTTCCTTGGATTTGTTTAGCTTTTGAAGATTCAAAAAAGTGTTGCTCTTGTTTTAGTTTCTGAATTGCTAATCTCGATGGTAAGCGGCATGTTGAGTTGTTCATTGAGAGACCATAAAAGTTCATTTTTGAAATTAATACCATTTAGGTCGATTTATATGAAACCTTAAGTGTTGCAGACCACAATCCCAATATGCTTTTTAATTTCACAATGTTACTTCCATCTCAATATATGTATTGGAAACAACCAGTCCACTACGATCTACGACCAAATTGCAATTACACTAATTAGTATTACTTATTTATATGTTCCAACCGTTAATGTAATTACTTCCCACTTATTCATTTCATTATTTGTATGTGAAATAATTGATGTGATGAAAATAATTAGCTTTTTAATAGCGGGTTTTATAAGCACTATCAGCAATGTGATTTATCTTCAATATAATGTTTGCTATGTTAATTGCTAAATACTCTGATAAATTTAAATATTGATAATATAGCGTGATGTAGATTGATAGTGTTTCTTTCCTTGGATTTGTTTAGCTTTTGAAGATTCAAAAAAGTGTTGCTCTTGTTTTAGTTTCTGAATTGCTAATCTCGATGGTAAGCGGCATGTTGAGTTGTTCATTGAGAGACCATAAAAGTTCATTTTTGAAATTAATACCATTTAGGTCGATTTATATGAAACCTTAAGTGTTGCAGACCACACTCCCAATATGCTTTTTAATTAAGTCTTGTTTCCGTTCCGAACCAGATAATTATCAAATGTCTGAAAACTCTCTTAAGTTTTATATAAACGTTCAATCTACGTTTTCTTTTTATTGTTTTCAAATAAAATATTTTATAAATGACACATGTTTAAATAGATATTTTGTTAACACGACTATCGGTTAGAAGCAACCTTCTGTAAATGTAATGTATTCACAATTACGTCTAAAAGGTTATATCTACCTATGTCAAATACATGTAACAATATCTGACTTCTGTCTAGGGTATTTGTTCATAGATTCTGCAGAAATATCATACTTTAGTCTAATTTTAGACGATTTCCCACAACATCTTAGTTTTGGGTCATGAAAACACGTTAATCAACACTTAAATATTACTTCTTTTTTAAATCTATAAATAAGAACAATTGGGATTCCTGCTAAAAATAGACATCGACGTAAGGGCGGATGACGCGAATTGACTTAAACATAAGTGGTCACGTGGATTTCTGAGTTTAAAAAAGGCTATCTGTGCAACGTGGCTCAAATAGAGCTATGCATTTTTGTAATGACGATTGTGTCGTCGTTATGGTTCACTTTCCACACAGGTGTAGGACATCAATAAATAGCATTTCGTGAGATCTCTCGTGTATCATCAATTTATTTGGTTGTTTAATGAAACAAATTTTGGTCCAAACTGTCGGATATCACCTTTAACATATTTACGTAATAAACAAATAGACCAATTGTCAAACAAGTTCTGTTTTAGTTCACATTGTGTTGCCCTTTTCAATAGTGTTTTAGTGGTTTTTTTACAAATAATTGAAATTATCATCATCGAATTAGGTTCAAATATTCTCTGTATAATATTTTAGCAACTCATTGAAGACAGTACTAAATTTTATAAATTTCAGTCATCATTTTATCATTTCTTTAAGTCTAGGGTTAAGTCCGCGAAGCCTTATTTTTAGAAAAGCAATTAATTTGAAATATTCCTTTTGGGGTGTATTAACATTAATTTCCCACTCATCCCTCGATATGCGAAAGAATTACCAAGCTATCACTTAATTCCTCAACTCAGCACAACGCACCGCACAAGATTCAGTGCTTTTATTGATAAAATATGTGCAGTCTTTGCAAGTTTACGCACAGCGTTCGGAAAAATAAACTGCATACGAATAAGAGTTTTGTAAAATTTATTAGAAGGTTAACATACTTTAATTATGCATTTTACATTTATCGCAGTACATAATTGTTTATTAAGACCAGTAAAATTATCGTCCATAATAACAAAATAACTTCTCATTATTGTCTCTCTATGTTCTATTTGCTTATTGTATTGCATTGGCGAATGCTATTAAAATGACATAGCTTTGCATAAGAACCACGTGGGTTATTATCTGTAACATTTAATAGACTAACAATTACAAAAGCAATAGTACTAGCCTTACACTACAATTTAAAATATCAGGTTATGCTAAAGTGTGTTCATACTACTTTTGTCTAACTTAATTATAAATATGGCTCCAAGTTTAAAAAAGCTAAGATGCTGTTTTAAAAATTAAAAGCTTGTATAATTAATAGATGTATTTCGGCATAGCTGTCATGCCGCAAGTGAATATAGAATATAACAAACCTCTATTACAGACATTTGTCCCATCGGCGACATGAAAAACAAATTATTTGTGGATGTTTTATATTGTATGGCATTACTCAGACAGCTTGATAAACCCTGAAGGGCAAGATTATTGTCGGTTTATTCTGTTTTTGCTATTGGATTTTTCCTAGCATGAGTGCAGTGCATGTTACCTAGAAACTATGTTTCACTTTCTTTTTTTTTCAGTAATTTATTTTTGCATGTGGCTAAGATTCTTAGTTAATCTAATAATGCTGCCCGATAATGACACTGCAGAGGTAAAACTAATACAAGATTTTATCTCTGTTCATATGTACCTTTATAAGCATCATTGTCAGCCTTTTCACTTACATAAGTATACATAAATCCTAATAGAATAGATACAAGATGCATCAGCAGCTTAATTGAAATAAGTAAAGAACTTTCTCATATAGCATACATGTAGCCTTCAATTCTATGTCGTCTACGCTAAAGAATGACGCTCTTAACGGAATGTGTTGGAAATTGATAATAGTCTGTTGTTGTAGTTGTACTTATCTTTCATGATTCCACGACGGTATCCGGAGAAATCTAGTTCGCAGAAATAGCCGAGGTGTTACGATAGCTTATTATGCGTTACAGATTTCTACCACTTAAACTTCTTACCACGTTATAACCACGAACCACGTGGGTTATGCAGGTTTTATTATCGCCTCTATGCAATGTTGTAACAGGGTTTTAAGATTGTTATTCGATATTTCTCCAATATTTCTTAAACGAGATTCTTAAAAGATTAATTCTACTTTTTGACGCAGTGCGGATTTCCTCTGCAAACCTCGGATAAGATAACAATTGACTATTTAAAACATTGCTTTACGACCAGATTAAAATGTCATGTAACAGCACTTATTAATAGTTATGAAATAGTGCGAAAGTTATGTTTATGTTTCAACATACATTTACGATCAATCGTTAACACACTAATCGCTGGACTTACAAATAACTTAATATAACACATATATAGAAATATGCTTCGCCATATTGGAAAAAGTCATTTTGATTATAAACATAAACAATTTCACGTCAAATTACAATGTTTTGGCAAGTTGACTTATATAAACAAATATGTTTGAACCAACATCTTTTGCGACGGCACATTGTAACATGTATTTTCACATTAGCATCAGCGACAGTGGACAGATGTTTTACAATGTCACTTCCATCTCAATATATGTATTGGAAACAACCAGTCCACTACGATCTACGACCAAATTACAATTACATTAATTAGTATAAGTTATTTATATGTTCCAACTATTTATGTAATTAATTCGTGACATGCACAGGATCTAATATAAGTTAGATCTAGTCTTTCCTTGTAATGTATTTTTGAATACTAAACTATAAATCAACTTTCGGTTTGTCTGAGTGCAAGTGTTCTCGTTTAATTTAGAAGAACGTTCTTTTTGTATGAAATATGTCTACGACTCTTAGGATATATAAGCAGAACCAAATTAAATATGTAAAACATCGTTTTATATCTTTTAAACAAAAACACTTATATTATTATTAAACACTATCGGCCACACTACAAACAATTTAAATATAAAATTATTATGAACATAGAAAAAGCTACATTGTTAAATTGTACGGTGTTTTTAATGAGTTTAAAAACTCATGTATTTGTTCTTCTATGATAATGTTATTTTCCCCACTATCTGTTATTTTACATTGTATGGCTACAAATATGTTATGCCAATAAAATTGTTCTGTTCTGTTCTGTTTATCATTATTGATGTTGTCCAACAAATCGCTCAGAGGATGTAGTTAATGATGAATGGGAGTTGGCAAATTTTGTGCAAGGTTAAAGAAGAATTTCAACTTTTTCACATTTTACACTGTCTCCGTAGTTGATATATTGCATAAATATATTGTCTTACCAGGGAATAAAACATATAATTCAAAATTATCTAGAATTATATTTTGTCTTCGCCGGAAGCTTTTGTCAAAGCCTATAATACTTTCTAGCATTCATCAATCACGTCCATGCCGAACGTCTACAAGGTCTATCATATTTTTATATAGCATGGGCATTGAAAAAATGAGGTAAATATAAATCAATTGAAAGGTGATGTATTAGCATTTATTTGATTAACTTTTTCTGATTGAATCATGTGTTGTCATCATACTTTTCATACGACATCCCACATGAAACCCGTACAAATCCCGCCCTAAGTGGGACTCAAACTCACTCAGAGAGGGGCTTGGGTATTGTTAGTCTCTAAGTCCCTGGGCCATCGGGCGCGCTATGTGATACACATGCTAGCAAATGTAACACTTAAAGGGAAACATTTGAACTCATCATTATAGAATTATAGTTATACTATAAATATAATATAAATGCTATATTGACTGACAGTGCACACATTGTTTCCGTGTTTCAACAGGCTACAAGCTTCGATATCTTTAATAAAAATAGATCTTACCCAGGCTAATTCTTACATTGATTTATCTTCGTTGTCGTTTTATAAACTGACCATTTATTTAAATAGTGTTGAAAATAGATGAATAAGCAATATGTGCATGTTGTTACATGTAAAAGTTGATAACTATGTCCATCATTGCCAGTTAACATGTAGGGATGTATACAATTTCCCACACACATGTAAGGAAAAAGTGGCATAAGAAACACATTTCACACTGGCAAAATACAACGACCTTGTAACACTCCCTTGGCATCAGGGGACAAGACCGGTTGTTGTTCTTCAGCCGAGTTTTACCAATTAGTACTACTTGAGCATATTAGCATATAGTGGTTTTTTTGGTGACTCAGTCATATGTTTAGACAAAAGCAAAATTCTAATTAAACGTACAATACTTTCAAAATGTATATACGATAAATATTGTATATGAGTGTGATATGTCTAGATGATGACATTGAATCCAATCCACGGTGAGTAAGTATATGAAATCATCCCACACTGCTGTTATTTGAAATACTAGGTTATTCAATTAAATTATGTTGATAGTCTGTTTTTAGCGTTCAGAACAAATATAAGACATATACTCATAAAAAAGGTTTTTACATTTTTGATCAGATGGCATAAAATGTTCCTATTAATTTCACAATCATACAGCCTACATTGTATTTTATGCAACATTAGTATAAAGAAAACTAACAATTCAATTTAACTTTGAGAATGGCCGAGGCAACAGCAATCAAATATTACAAAGGTGATGTTCTTTGTCATAAGCTATTAAAGGTGGGCTGGGCGGTTTTTTATATAACTCTTAACACTCTTTCTCTTCTTTGAGTTTTTGGAACTTAATGTCTCTTATCCCGCTTTCATAACATGACTACAAAATTAATTTTTGCAAAATGCACATAAACTTTCGTTATGAATGCAAATTATGTACATAGCTATACTGTTGACCTCCCACAAATGATTAGTCAATTGAATATATGGATACATATTTGAATATGTAAGATTTTCCTCTCATTATGTATTTACGCTTTATATCTAGCATGTATATTGTATTCTGTGCGCTCATGGCATCGTCACATGATATTCTTTACTAACTAGTATCCTATGTAATGTAGTTAATTGTCTACATTTCTTAAACACTTTTTGACCCGACAACAGGCATTATTGACTGTAGTTACCTCGTAGTGTAACTGACACGACCGCTACATCAGAGAAATTGAATGACCCATCTACAAGTGGTATGAAAAGTAATTGCAAGATTTGGTAATGACACGCTGATTATATCACTTGAGTTTAAGGCAAAACGAATTGCCTGCTTTAATTAGCACATTACACTATGAAACAAAAAGAGTACTGTTATTTTCTTTTTAAAATACAACAGCAACAACACAATCATACACTTCGCGTTTACAACTATTGCTTAAGAAAGGAGAAAGGACGACTGAAATCATGAATCTTTATATTTACTTTTCGTACATACATATTTTAGCAAGAAGTGAAAAGAATACTTTCGGATAAAGTCACGAACAAAAAACACATATACATAATTATCTATAAAGCACATTCTTCAAGTTACACAAAAAGATAAGAAATAATCAATAAATTACTTGCACAATAATCCTATTAAACAAACAGTAAGTTTTAGTTATGTGCACTCTAACAATCACTCACTAAGCCATTCAGAAAATAGTTCTATCAGACGTTTTCAGTTCTTTTAATTTCTCATGGGAGTTATAACAAGACTGAAATGCAGTTTTGTTTATGTTCACAATCATCTCATACATTTATCTTAACATATGTTATTGCTATTGGAAACATTGATGTTTCAGCTTTCGTTACTTTTTACTAGCTAACATAAAGCATGTCTTAACCGCATTCTGAAGCGTACAGCGAAACATAAATAAGATGCATGAAAATAAATCTTCCTATACAATATATTCTTGCAATATTCAAAAGTCGCAATAAACATGAGTCCGATATAATGCGTGCAATTCGAAAAAAAAAATATCGTCCGAAGGTAACATAAATAATTTCCGTTATTTACAATAAAACTATAAAATGGTGTTCAATTACTGACTAACTATTTTGGCGCGATTTTCCTTCTCAAACTATAATATATGATCATTACCGGATCTGTAATGTTTTCTTATTCTTAATATGTACGACAACATAAGCACAAAAGTAAATTGAAATAAGTTATAATGTATAATTGAAAAATTATAATACTGTAGAAAATAGTAATCAAAGAACATTGCCAATTTGGTCTATATATATGCTTTACATGACATCTTGTTTTATGGCCGAAGTGAGTTTCTGGATTGGTATTTGTATATTTGTCCCATTGTTGTTTTAGAATTTCTAGATTGTTATGACTACTAGTCATTATTATATTAATACAGTGTAATGCATCACATTGAAGAAGAATGTGTGAACATTAGAAGGCACAATAAAACCGAAGCATAGAAACTCTCACATAATTTGATGGAAAACTTGTTAAGAGTATACAAATGAACTAACTCCATTTGCCCAATATTGTTTTGGTCTTTTGTTGTATTGGCGGAATGCTCTTCTTGTGATAAAACATGTAGTTGTGTAGGATATATTTATATTGAACGTGAACAATAAATCACCAGTCCTGTTTTATTCTATAGCTCACAATCCATCGCATATTACATACACACATTCAGACCCTTTAATCCAATATATAACCTATTTGTAGATGGAGTATCGGTTTCCAGTAAAAGAGACACAGCCATTTAGGGAACCTGTCAGAAATCCATTCTTGTCTATCCGCCACGGTTTGCAATTTGTATAGGAGCAATAAAACCAAATTGTAATAATTGCCATAC
The DNA here is from genome assembly GCA_007844125.1 of Sinonovacula constricta. Lineage (NCBI taxonomy): Eukaryota > Metazoa > Mollusca > Bivalvia > Cardiida > Solecurtidae > Sinonovacula > Sinonovacula constricta. The sequence continues at coordinate 11,831,804 of CM017563.1, read as the reverse complement.
TGTATACAATTAGATAATAAAACATTACGGGATGCTATAAGGTTTGGTACGTGTTTTTCATTTGATGGACATCGGACTTGGTTGCTGAAGTACATCTTCACATGAACAGGATGCTACAACAATTTACTGTTCTCTGATTCAAAGTTAATTTCAATTTATAATCAACCTTTTTGTGTAGTTTTTATAATCGAAATGATACACCTTCCTTTTCTAAACACTATATGGACATTATTTTTCAAAGGCGTCACTACCTTCGTCATAACTTATAAAAGAAAACACCAGCGCTTGGACATTTTGTATTCAAATAGATCGGGGTTTTTTTAATTGCTTGCATTTGAGAAACCCATCAGGAAGTGCGAGGTTAGAACTCTGTAAAACCGGTTTAAGCACCCCAGTCGGCCCATAGTGCCGTTTGACCATTCCAAGGCGGTAACTGTCGGGTTTGCTCTTTTCGTTAAATGACACGTCATAAATTTGTTCTTGCTTACATGTGAAATACCTTTGTCGTGTGCCTTTTCGAAGTTTGGTATATGTTGCAATGCTCATATGACTTTTCATATATTATTATTTAAGGTTTTGATATCTTATTAATGGATATTTCGGACTATATATTTTTTTTTTTTGGAAATCTTGTTTTAAAATGACCACTTAATAATTATATTGTGTTATTTACATAACATCTGGTCTAAGTGAGATGTATATTTTTCCAATTATTCATTTCATTATTTGTATGTGATGAAATAATTAGCTTTTTAATGGCGGATTTTATCAGCACTATAGGCACTGAGATTTATCTTTCATATAATATTGGCTATGTTAATTGCTAAATACTTTGATAAATTTAAATATTGATAAGATAAGTGATGTACATTGATTGTGGTTCTTTCCTTGGGTTTGTTTAGAATGGCTTTTGAAGATTTCAAGAAAGTGTTGTTCATGTTTCAGTTTTTGAATTGCTAATCTCGTTGGTAAGCGGCATGATGAGTATTTCACTGAGAGACCATAAAAGTTCATCTTAAAATTAATACCATTTAGATCGATTTATATGAAACCTTAAGTGTTGCAGACCACAATCCCAATATACTTTCTACACAGTCTTGTTTCCTTTCCGAAACATCTGAAAACTCTCTTAAGTTTCTATCGGTTAGAAGAAACCTTTTGTTTATGTAATGTATTCACAATTACGTCTAAAAGGTGGTATCTACCTATGTCAAATATATGTAACAGAATCTGACCTCTGTCTAGTGTTTTTGTACATATATTCTGCAGAAAAAAATATAATTTAGGCTAATCTTAAACGATTTTCCACATCATCTCTGTTTGGGGCATGAAAACTCGTTAATGAACACTTAAAATACTACTTCCTTTTAAATCTATAAATAAGAACAATTGGGATTCCTGCTTAAAATAGACATCGACGTCAGAGCGCATGACGCAAATAAGCTTAACATAAGTGGTCACGTGGATTTCGGAGTTTAAAAATAGCTTACTGTGCAACGTGGCTCTGATAGGGCATGTGTTTTGTAATGACTATATGGTTCACTTTTCACACAGGTGTAGGACATCAATTAGCAGCATTTCGCGAAATCTGTCAGGTATCATCACTTTATTTGGTTGTTTAATGGGGAAAAATGGTCCAAACTGACGGATATCACCTTTAACATTTACGTTTTAAACAAAACGATCAAATGTCAAACAATCATATTGATTGAAGAGATAAGTAATGCATCCAATAAAATATATTATTTGGTAAGTTTGTATATAAATTTTAAGTGTGAAAAATGGTTATACTTGCTATGGTCTAGGCTTTTAAGGCGTATGAATACATATTAAAATCAGAAACAATGAAATTATAAGGCAAAGTACGTACTTATTATGATATGAAAATAGTCAGAATTAATTAAATTTGAATGTAAGAAAAAATCAGATGACATGAACGTTTCTACAAATAGCTGCGAGGAAGGGTTGAAAAAGATATAAATTCTTATTCCTCGATATGGTTCTAGTACATGTACTATAAAATATGTTTCAGAAATATCGATTAATGATCAGTTGTTTGTGAAATTTCAACGAATACGAGTAAATGTGATTTAGAAAAGGCATCATATACATATGTCTGGTTTATATCACTAGATTTAGTTTGGGGAACTAACAGAGAATGGTAAGCACACGAGAAACGAGTAAAGATGACGTTACATTGCGTTATAGCAGTTAATTTTCTCGCTCCAAAGTACGCCATCCGACAGAAAAATTACCACTTATCTATTACATTTATTATGTCTTCGGTCAATTATGGTATTATCTAATGTTACACATTAAAATAGCAATTCGTTTGTAGTAATATTATATGTTTAATATCATAATAGCTTTGACATATATATTTTAATAAAAACATTCCATCTAACTGCTGTTTACTGCTTTTGTTCACATTGTGTTGCCCGTTTCAGTAGAGTTTTAGCGTTTTATTTACAAATAATTGAAACATCTTCATCAAATTAGGTTCCAATGTTCTCTGTATAACAGTTTACCAGCTCATTGAAGATAGTTCTAAATTTTATAAATTTCAGTCAGGAAATTTTATCATTTCATTAAGTCAAGTCCTCGAACCACTATTTTTAGAAAAATAATTAATTGAAATATTCCTTTTGGGTTGTATTACCATTAATTTTCCACTCATCCCTCGATATGCGAAAGAATTACTAAGCTATCACTAATTTCCACAACTCAGCACCTCCGACGCACAAGATTCAGCGCTTTTATTGATTAAATATTTGCAGCTTTTGCAAGTATAAGTACAGCGTTTGGAAAAAAAAACTGTATACGAATAAGAGTTTTGTAATATTTATTAGAATGTATACATACTTTAATCACGCATTAAACATTTATCGCAGGACATATTTGTTTATTAAGATCAATACAATTATCGTCTATAAAGACAAAATGCCTTCTCATTATTGTTTCTCTATGGTCTTTTTGCAAATTGTATTGTATTGACGAATGTTATTCAAATGACATATTGACATATTGCTTTTCATAAGAACCACATGGGTTATTATCTGTAGCATTGAATAGTCTTACAATTACAAAAGCAATAGTATAAGTCTTACACTACAATTTACAATATATATCAGGTTATGCTAAGTGTGTTGATGCTACTTTTGTCTAACTAAATTGTAAATATGGCCCCTAGCTTTAAAAATGCTGAGATGCTGTTTTAAAACTTAAAAGCGTGTATAATTAATGGATGTTTTTCGGCGCAACAGTCGTAGTCCTAATATACCGCAAGTGAATATAGAATATTACAGACATTTGTCCCATCAGCGACATAGAAAATAAATTATTTGTGGGTGTTTTTTTTTTATTGTAAGGCATAACTCAGACAGCTTGACAAATCCTGAGGGGCAAGATTATTGTCGGTTTATTCCTTTTTTGTTATTGCAATTTTCCTAGCATGAATGCAATGCATTTGACCAGAAACCATGTTTCACTTTCATTTTTTCAGTAATTTATTTCTGCATGTGGCTAGGATTCTTAGTGAATCAAAGAATGTTGCCCGATACTACCATTGCAGAGGAAAAACTAATATCGATAATTTTTCCTGTTCATATGTACCTTTATAAGAATCATCGTCAGCCTTTTCACTTACATAAGTCCTATTAACAACAGATACAAGATGCATTAATAACTTAAATTATGCTTGATAACTCTCTTATATAGCATACATGTAGCATTCGCATACCTTCGACTTTCTGGAGTCTGCGCTAAAGCATGACGCCCTTTAGGGAATGAGTTGGAAATTTGATAATAGTCTGTTGTTGTACATGTAGTTAACTAATCTTTCATCATTCCACGACGGTATCCGGAGAAGTCTATTTCGTAGATAAAGCCGAGGTGTTACGAGTGCTTATTATGCGTAACAGATTTCTAGCACTTAATCTTATTACCACGTATATAACCACGAACCACGTGGGTTATCCAGGTTTTATTATCACCTCTATGCAGTGATGTGCGAGGGTTTTTAAAATTGTTATTATTTTGATATTTCTTCAATATTTCTTCAATGAGATTCTAAAAAGATTAATACTACTTTTAGACGCAGTGCGGATTTCCTTTCAAACCTCCGATAAGATAATAATCGACTATTTAAAACATTGCTTTACGACCGGATTATAAATGTCATGTAACAACACTTACTAATAGTTATGAAATAGTCTTAAAATAAAGACAAGGTTTCAACCTATGTTTACAATCAATCGTTTACACATATAGAGATAAAAGATTCACCATTTTTGAAAAAGTGTTTGTGGTATTACCTGACAACTTAGCCGAGAACTGCTCTTAAAGACCTACCATTTACTCAACGTCATTTTTAGTAAAATCACATTAAATCAATTTAGAAAGAACGCAATGTCATTTGATTATGAACATAAACAATTTCACTTTAAATTGCAATGTTTCTGGTACGTTGACATATATAAATATATATGTTTGAAACAACACCTACTACGACGGAACATAATAACATGTATTTTCACATTAGCATCAGCGACAGTAGACAATGACCAGATGTTTCACAATGTCAATTTCATCTCCATATATGTATTGGAAACAAGCAGTCCACTGCGATCTACGACCAAATTGCAATTACAATAATTAGTATTAGTTATTTATATGTTTCCAACCGTTAATGTAATTAATTCGTGACATACACATCTCTGGTCATTTGATGTAATGTATATTTTAAATACTTAATTGCTAGTAAACATGTAGGGATGTGTACAATTTCCCACACACATGTAATTCTTAGGTTATTTAGGTTATTTATATAGACTTGTAAGTGAAATTAAAGCAACCGTTTATAAATGGATATTTGGATATAGACAAATGAAAGCTGCATTTGTCATAATTGTTAATACATTTTTTAAATTTCTAATATATATAGTCCATTATATAAGCTAATAAAAGACATCGCTCTTCATTCATGGTTCGTAAATTATTACATTTATTTGTATATCTAGTCAATTTCATAACCATTTCCATTGGGGTAAAATATAATTCAAGACTGATTACAAACGATATGAGACGCATAGCATACGAAGGTATGACAATGCTCTGCCAAACATTCAAAAATATATTAGTATAAACATGTTTTTACATGTAAAAGTTGGTAACTATGTCCAGCCGAGCTAGTTAACATGTAGGCATTCGTTCAATTTTCCAATTATCTAACAAGTAGCCGCATTCTATATAAAGCTCTCTATACCTAGCTCTAACGTACATCCAATTCGTTAAATTTGTTACAATTGTCCTACTTGCACGCATGAAGTAATTCGTAAGTTTTTTTATTTGGACTAGAAAGTGAAATAAAAGTAACCGTTAATAAAGGGATATTTGATTATAAATAAATGAACGCTGTATTTGGCATAATTGTTAATAAATCATCTCACTGTCTACTATATATAACCCATTTTCTATGCTAAAATGTAACTTCGTTCTTCAATCGCCATTCGTAAATTATTAAAATATTTGTAAATCTAGTAGCTTTATGAACCGTTTCCCTTGGGATAAAATATAATTTAAGACTGACTACACACGAAGAGGGATGTGAGACGCATAGCATACGAAAATACTGACAAAGTTCTACCAACAATTCTAAAATATATTATTATAAGAACATAGAACTGCATAACTTTATTATGTGGCAACAATGGCAAAAAAATAAAACCGCCTTGGAACTGTCCATTGGCAACAGGGGACACGACCGGTTGCGGTTTTTAACCGAGTTTTAACAAATTTTCTACTTTAGCATATTAAGGATATAGTTGTGTCTTTTCTTGGTGACTCAAGCATATGTTTAGACAAAAGCATATTAAATTAACAATACTTGTAAATTGCGTTAAACAAATATTGGTATGCTATGGCGTAAAAAATGAAAAGCATTTAACTTTGATGAAAAAATATACTTAATTTGGCAAATATGTGTTCAATATGCACCAATAAAACTCATCTAGATTTAACAGACAAGTATATCATCTATCAGAAATAACAAACTCGATGCTAAAAAGCTAATCCGAGTTCGTAAGACATTTTAATTAAAGTCCAAAAGCTAGGATTTGAATGATAGATAAGAGATAGACTAGATAGACAGACAATCATCCCACACTGTTGTTTTAATTATACTGATTGTTGCTGATGAACTAATAAGGTCTAACTTGGACTTAATAATCCATTTATTATATACTGCAAAATAATGCTCAAGAATTTAGCAATTTAATCTGAAAATAAAACCCCAGCATACTAGGAATCGCAGCAGGATTTTGACATAAATAAACAACACGATCGCGCACTGTTGTGAACTATGTTTTTAGTTTTTAGCAGCTACAAGATGATCAGGGAGTGCTCTTACATAACGAATTTCCTGTTATCTAACTAAAATAAGATTCAAGAAAGCAGGTCGTTATAAATGTAGATAATTAAAAAATATTGTATTAACATGCTTTCTACATATTCGATGTTCAGACAGAAGGCTGATGCCGGTATTTGCCTTGTTAAAACATTTACAATATACTTTGTAAATTATACTTTTTATAAGAATTAAGTATGGTACAGTTACTGAAGTGGTGTACAAATTTAAAGTTTCTTTCCAAATAATATCGAAACTGTCACATTGTCACAGACATTTTATTTCTCGTGTTTGACGAACGTTCTATTTATTTTAGTCAATCCCAGTTTTTGTTTTTTTCATTGTTTGACATATGAACAATTAGTAACACACATAACATCAGGTTCATTGAACATCAGAGAGATAACCGATATGTTTTAAGACAATATCGGTCCGAAGTTTTGCATAGCTTTCCATGGAACATCAGAAATAAGGATAGACGTTACGTTTGCGACAAAAGACTTAACATCCTCAAAGGTAACGCAAGTAGTCCATAGTGAGTTTTGATGAATATCAATTTAATATACCTGGAACCAGCTTTTTGTTTCACATGACCAAAGAACATATTGTTAGAAAGAAACTAGTTACAATATCATAGCTTTCATTCACCTTTTGTCTCACATATGTGCTTAAAGTCTAAAATTTAAGTCATTGTTTTAATTTCATTTAGAAATACCTATCATGAAATGTCTTATTTGAAAAAGTAACAGCACACTTGATGTTTGATATTTGATCTGATTTTGTAACTGTAACTGGCATTTAACAATCTTACAAAATCTTATCAAATTTAAAAGAAGATGATGTCTAGACTTATTCATCTTTAGTCTCAAAAGGTGATTTACAAATGATAACTTTCTTTTATTTTCGTTTTGTTTTTGTTTTTTTTCAGCTTTTTTATGTTTTTGTGTGATTTGGCCGATCGGTATTTTATACAAAGGTGTTTAATGTTAAATAGGAGTCTACATAAATAGATAAGGAAAAATAGGAGTTGGCATACATACATGATAACAGTGTGACCCACGCCTGGACAACAGACACCGGCAACAAAAATGCACTTACGCCAATATGAGAAATGATTACACTAAACAATAACAATAATTTTAATTTTTCTTTTGAATGGAGAGGTCATTGAGAACCATTAAATTAATACTAAGAGGATAATTCACTGTATGTTTCGATTTATATTTTAAAATAAGCATGTAAAACTTTAAGCCATAATTATTTTCGCATGCGTTGCTCAAATTCTTTTTTGGAGGGATGGGGGTGAGGGGGGTGGGTCAGCATAAAAAGCAAAGTTGTTTGCCGCATAAGAATTGCCTGAATATATAATATCCGGAAAAGTCTTTGATCTGAAAAAGTCAGGGAAAATATTTTGTCTAAATTTACAGCATCAGGAAAAATATATATTAAGTTGTAATTATGACAAGTGAAACATATGATATCATATGATATACATGTTGTATATTTGCATGTAAAATTTATGAAAGACCCTTAAAGCTATGGCAAAAACATTGTTTTGGCGTTTCTAAAACAATTTCAATTGTCTGTGTTTCCTAAAGAAAAATAAAACTGATAAGTCCTTTTATTTAGTAGCTGAACATATTATTTGGTGTCATGTACCTTTTGGTTTTGAATTATTTTCCCGATTTCTGTTTTTTAGCAATTAATGTGGGTTTTAGTAATAAAATACTATTTTTTCATCGAAAAATATTTTTTATAGTTTCCGCTATATACATACCATACCATTTTCGTATTATATTCATACATTTAATATGCGTTTAGCCTCTCAGAAAATGCGACTTTTTTAAAACATTTTGTCTCTAGACTTTAACCTTCATATGATCCTTATATAAAAAGTTATTAAACTCTTCCTGACAAACAGACATATGACTCCCTACAATGACAAATGATGAAAATGTTATAATTTAGGTTATTGTTTTCAAATTTGTTTGTGTGACTAGCTAGAATCTACGTATATCAGCTTCAGTGAAATATAAAATATTATCTGGCCTGTGTGTGTAACAAATGAACATAGAAACAAGCATGACATCAGCATGACATCAGGGCAAATCGACGTGCAGCAATGTTCAAGTAAATGAAAGAAAAAAAATGTGTTTATGGAATAAGTCAATGGCATGTACATGTACAACGCTTATTGATAGGATTTTTACTTCCCTTTTATCCCAACATATCTGTAATTATCGGTGGATATAACCGGTGTGATAAAAATGAGCTTTATTAACCGATATTTGCGCACCTGCTCTAAGCCGGACTACTTTTTTGGCGACACTATCAGGAATGTTACCTTGGACCTGAATTCATTTATCGCACAATTATGCTTGTGATCACCCCAAAAATGTCCATAATATAAAGGTTGGTTAAATAGAGCAATCGAGACATTAAAAAAGATGAGCGAGGTCTCGCTGTCTGTCCTGCAGACAGGATTAAAATTTAAAGTACCGACGTCTTTCAGTTCACCATCATCCTCCGAAGCTTTATTTAGCATAGACATAGAAAATTTATAAACAACATATACATATATATATATATATATATACATATATATATATATATATATATATATATATATATATATATATATATATATATATATATATATATATATATATATATATATGTCGGGGCCAGGACACACCCTTGTGCGCAAGGTCCTCATCCGGGAGATGCTTTTTGCTGATGATGCCGCCCTGACTGCTCACACGGAAGGCGATCACACCCTGGAGGTGGTGAACAAATTCACATACCTTGGCTCCACAATCTACAGCAACCTATCCCTGGATGCCGAGCTCAACGTGAAGATAGGCAAAGCAGCAACCGCCATGGCCCGCCTATCGAAGCGTGTGTGGGATAACTGCATGCTGACCCTCAACACAAAGATGAAGGTGTACCAAGCGTGTGTGCTTAGCACCCTTCTGTATGGCAGTGAGGCTTGGACCCTATACATGCACCAAGAACGAAGACTGAACGCCTTCCATATGCGCAACCTCAGACGACTCCTAGTCATCACCTGGCAGGACCGCATCTCCAACGCAGATGTTTTGGCCAAGGCAGGCATGTCAAGCATGTTCGCCACCCTCTCTTAGAGGCGCCTACGCTGGCTCGGACATGTATGCAGGATGGACGATGGCCGCATCCCAAAGGACATCCTCTATGGCGAGCTCGCTACTGGAACACGGCCAATCGGACGACCAGCCCTGCGCTACAATGATGTCTGCAAGAGGGATCTGAAGTCTTGTAACATCAACCCGGCAGACCTCGAAAGAGAAACCTCCGATCCTCTAGCTGGCGTGCAAATGTCAAAACCGGCAACAAGCAGGCTGAGGAGAAGAGAGAGATCAAGCGTGAGGAAAGGAAGAGCCACAAACAACAGAGAACCCAGCCTACCACTGCTGCCCCAATAGTAATCAACAAGGACCACACTTGCAGCAAGTGCGGCAGAAGCTGCAGCTCTCGCATTGGCTTATTCAGCCACAGTCGCAGCTGCTGCCCCACAACTTAATAAACACTCAGGTGCAGACTCCATTGTCTCTAGAGACAGAAGGATGCCAACAACAACATATATGTGTGTGTGTGTGTGTGTGTGTGTGTGTGTGTGTGTGTGTGTGTGTGTGTGTGTGTGTGTGTGTGTGTGTGTGTGTGTGTGTGTGTGTGTGTGTGTGTGTGTGTGTGTGTGTGTGTGTGTGTGTGTGTGTGTGTGTGTGTGTGTGTGTGTGTGTGTATAAAAGCTTTTTTAAATCAAAATGTACAATTTTGCATTTCATAAACTTACAAATCTAAAACAAAATGTTAAAGAAATTAAACAAAACAAACACATGATTAAAACTGTTTAATATTAGTAATAAAATCAAAATGCGATTTTTCTAGCAGATATTTCTGTAGTCTGCAACAATAAACACAACTGTCAAAATGTCAGATTATGTGAGTCCCAGTTGTTTTGATGTTATTTGGTGTGAATTTGATGAAGAATTTTGTGAAAACCAGAGCAGTGTTATAGGGAGGAACTACGAGGATTTCGAAGCAAACTTTGGCTTTAATCCTAACATTCTTGAGCAGGAAATTGATCTTGAATCTGTGGTTGTCTCAGAAAGCATCAATTAACCAGACGACCAGCAAAAACGTTCTTTTAACATTCTCTCTGAACCAGCACCCCGCAATCCAAATGTAGACAATGCCAATTATTCCAGCCTTTGTATACCAAATACCCACAACAACACACGATGTCCAATCCCAATATGTCTCCAAAATTCTCAAGTCACCTTGTCAAAACCACAACTATCTTCGCAATTTTATGGCGCTATATTCAATGTTCAGAATTTCAATGTCATCAACAAATAAAAATCAATTTGCAAACTGTTTGTTATAACCACAAAACACACACAAACTAAATATAATTCGCGTTTCTTCATGTCATGTGCTTTACAAATTTAATGTTAAACGTCATGACTTTGCCCACTACATGTATAACTTTACCGGGGTGTTGTTGTTGTTATTTTCCAACCATGAATTATCTCAATAAATAAAATTACAAACGTATGTGAAGTGCAAATAGAATAAAAGAAGTAACATGTTTATTGTCTTATTTTTTTAATTTTTAAATAAGACAATGTCTTATATCCGAATTTCTCTATGCAAGCACATGAATTTCGTGTATTTAATGGAAAGAGCAGCAGCATTTAAATGTTTCCCTTTATAATCAATTTGAAAAAAAAACCTGCTGATAGTGGGATAAAAACAATACCTCCTGCTTTCTGATTTTCTTAGCCTCGCATTATCTTATCTATATATACACTAACCTGGTATTCTCTATATATTGACTTCGATTTAAGTAACCTTTTTTTAATTATTTATAAAAGAACACAGCAACTTTGATATTTTGTACCGGATTCGTTGCAGAAATGCAGCGATTTAATATTTAAACTTTAATAAAACCAGGCGTATGTCTAATAGAAAATGCGGCGATCCAAGACAATATTCAAAATATATATCCTGAAATTACTAAAATCGAACACTCTTTGAATTTTGCTCACTAGCACTGATATTATATGAATTCACTCTTGCCTGTCATAAAACCCATGTTCTATATAACCCTATGAAAACGTTTGCCAATTCAGGCTTAATATGTTAAATAATAAAAAGGCAGTTGACAGACTGTTTAAAATACATATGTTCGGTTAGGTTTACTACCCACTCCGGTTTTTTTTCTAATGCGATGTTCAATTTGTATCAAGCTAGATCAAATGAAACCTTTCAATCTACACGCAAATTCGGTTGGAAGGTGCTGGCACTAAATGGTGCGGTAATCATCACAAAGGAGTTATGAAGTTAAGCGGAAATTTGTATGTGTATATATCGTTATTTATAGTTTTGTATTGATTTTCTTGTCTTGACACTTATTAGCTTGGTTTGTCTTTTTATGTGTACTTACGATGTTACATAGTTTGTATTTGTCATATGTTTAACCATGCATATTTTTGCTTTATACCAGTATAGTGAATTTGTATGTGATCCTATATAATATCAAAAGCATGCCAAACGTCATGATTAGTTTTGACGTTGACGTCTTTTGATGTCGATTTCATTTCCTATATTCATAAACAATCCTGGAGAAGGCAATATGGCCGAAAGGTCGATTTAATTAAATATTGAATTTTGAACTTCATTGTAAATTTATTTAACTATATATCGTTATAGTCATGCAATAGGTAATTTCTACTGTAGTGATATTCATCCGGGCTTGCCTTGCGTCAGCATCTCTTCACTGGGTCAAAGATAGGTTAGACAGCTACGCTGAAATAAAAAACCCATATTGGATCGTGTCTTTTTTCTGAGACGGCCTTTGTTTTTAAGCGCAACTATTTGTTTCGTTCCAAATATCTTTGAATCGATTTTGTTGTCATAATTAACCATAAAATGAGCTTATTAGTTTTGTTAAAAAGGTATCACATGTAAGCCAAAAAAGACTTACATTCTAACCATAAATTTCAAATATACCGCAAGGGTTCTAGTCTCGGTCGTGAAGAACTTCCAGCTGACTGCTGATGGTTTTACCAAGGCATTTTCTAGAGGTTTTCCTCAACCTAAAATAAGATAAAGCTATAATGTGTATTTTTGAATACCGTATTTAAATTTACTTCAGATAAAACAAACTATTAAATCGTAGATAAAACAATGCTACATGATAAGATGTAACGAAGCGCAATACATTTTTTAAAAATCCGCACGCAAGGAAAGGTCTCCGTCACGTTACCATCGGAGTCAATTAAGGCCGGAAGCCATTATTTTAAATTATTGCCCAGAACAACAGCATCTTCACACTTTGTCTTGACATTGTATTTGTAGTGAGTGTTAAACCATTCTCATGAGTAACACATTCAATTTGTTTTGAATATCGGAGACAACCAACGAACTGAACGTGTCATATATTTTATCTCTTAACATGAACAAAAAACAAATGATGGCATGGTATTAACTGTGAGTTCCCCACTGCTACAATAACAACAGTAAAGCTTTGGTCAAATATCTTTGGCTGAAAGGCATGTATGGAAAATCATCGTTCAAGTGAGTGCAGCGAGAACGCGTGACTGAGACTATTTCTTTTTCTGGCTTGCAAGCATAGAAATAAGTTGACTGCCTACTTAAATGTGAATGAATTTAAAAATCTCGGATTGATAGGCGTCAATTTTGGAATGACCGATATAAAAGTTAAACTTTTAATTTTAGCATAGTTTGCAATTTTAATTGACACAAAAATGAAAAACTGTAAAATAAATATTGAACTATATATAACTATATTGAATGAACACCTAAGATCTTATAAATGCACATGTACATAAGGAGCGTCTTACGACTTGTATTTTACCTACCTGATTAGAAATTTATTTTTCCATGTTGCAGTTAAGTCTAAATAAAGTTATTGCATAACTAGTGTGAGGAAAACATGTGAATAAGTGAGTGATGGATATGAGGGTCTTAAGCAGTAGTATTGGTTAAGAATTTTTTTGGGGGTCGTTACATCGCCGAATTGAAACAAAACATATTTTTAAGAGAAGTGACAAGCAAATAAAAATGACAAAATAATTTACTAATAATGCAATTCCATTTATGCAAAATATTTCAATAGTAGAAAAATGCAAGATCGCCTGTTATATTGAATTTGAGTGTATTTTATCATTTTGTATGATTATGATAATAGGTTGTACTGATGATTTATTATTTGTTATCGCAAATGACATTTGTGATGCCTTTTGTGGGAAACATTCAGATTCAATTTAAATGGTCGAGTATCAAACAAATATGCTTAAGTAGAAATCGGTTGCTTAAAGTGTGCATAAACCTGGATAAAATGTAAAACCCATCAAAAACATTTAGGTGGAAAGGAGAATATATTTAGAGAAATATGTAAATGCTTTAACGTACAACTGTTGTTGTGTTTAGGCAGGGGCGTATACAGGGAAAGACGAACGATGTTTGTATTGCCTACACAGCGAGGACCTGTAGCAAACACCCACCCAAGACATCGCTTTTCGGACAATTCCGAAAAGCTAAATACTTATCACGAAACCATAGCTTACCTCAGTTGAAGCATTGTTAACTATAAACTGCCTGTCTTACTAAACTCGCAATCATAAAATTCTACTGGCTAAAGTGTGTATGGAAATAAAGGACGTACATTGTGTTAATCTATATCTTTTGTTTACTAGTCGTAACCAACTTTTGTCATCTAAACTTTCATTGCTCTGCTGTTAATACTTAGGAGTTAATACATTGTTTTACCGTTTTGTCTTGTAACTCTATTAATACTAAATTATTTACCAGTATTAAAAATTTTTATACACAAGTGGCAATGAAAGTAAGGTCTCGTTCACCGTTTCAATTTTAGACAAACACACGACTAGGATCTATAAAGGTCTTTGTGAACCTTAGTGTTTCTTAATTGATAATATTTTCATAAAAATGCTGACAACTCATTCAGGCTTTTAACTGGTGTTCAAATAACTTTGCGTCATTGTTTGAAAAATAGTTGTAATACAGATTTCAGTGTAACTTTCTGTGTGCACTATCCCATTCTACTCAAACCTATATTGAACCATATTTTGTGTGTTGGGGTGGGGTTTTTTTTATAAAGTTATGCTTTCTAAATGATATTCTTACTATTGACTGCTGTTTAAATTATTTTCTCATGTTTCCAACAGGGCTTACTTAAACAAAGCAAATGCTTGATAATTTAAAACAGATTTCTTAACAAGATTGTTATTATTGTTCAACTGATTTTGTACTAAGCTGAATACAAAGAAGCGATTTCATTTTTTATACAGTTTTATCTTGATAGTGATATCATTCATTCATATTATTGTATATATTAAATCTAACTAGATATGCATGAATATAGTCAGTATGTTAACTAGCCGATATCAGTGTAACGTAACAAACTGTTACCACAACATGTCTTAAATCAGAAACCACTTGATGCAACTTTGTCATCATTGAGCATTTTGAAATATTCAAGATGGCTGCAAGGATGGCCAAAAATTCAGGAAAATCTATATAGGTATCTTTAACAATACTGTCTGATCATAGTAATAACACCATGACCAAACACGTATAGTCTTCAACATAGTATTTAACAGAATGCAAATACAAAAATCTATGTATTAATGCAAAAATGTCGAAAACTGGCCGCCGAAACTCCTTATTTCCATTCAATAATATCTTTTTTTTAAATTATTTAAGAAATAATAATGATATGCAAGTTTCCCATAACTCAGTTTTGTAAAAACATTATGCTTTTTACAACATTTTAAAAATTAAAATTGATAAACATATATTTTATTTTATAAAAAGATATTTAACTAAGTACACAAACGTTTTGATTACTTTCCTTTGTTGTAACTTTATCGTTATATTATTTAGAAGTTGCAAAAGAAGTTGTTTTTTTCATTTCTTTATCATTTAACATGCTATTCCCGGCCATTAGTTGAAGGTAGGTATTCTTTACAATTGTACTTCAGGTATAAATTTGCTTTCATTATAGTGTTTTTTTTCCATAAGTCAAAAAGTATTTTAGGAGGGAAATGTAAAGTATTGTGTTGCTTTGTATGAATTACGCACAATTATTCTTTTGAAACACATTATTTGCAGTTATCGTTTAGCTAAGAACTACCAGGGTTAAAATGTACACAATGAAGGAGTTATGTTCATTTTTTTCTTTTAAAAATGTAATAGTATCCGGATGTGACGAATTTCCGGATATTGGATAATGTGCTTCACAATCAGTTTCTGATTTTGCAAATGTGAAAAAAATGTGAACATATTTTATATCTAAAACTTGCATCTAAAATAAAACATACATGTTACAGCTATCTGAAAGTACTTTAGCAAAGTATATTTTAGAACTCGACTGTGAGGCATGCATATGTTGATGAGATTTGTGGGGTGTGTTGGTGGCCATCCATGGGCTAGAGGATGTGATGAGGGCTGCCTTTGGTGAAGTGACAGGAATGTTGACAGGCAAATTGTTTCCAAAGAATGTTCGGACTTTAAGGATGTGAAGAGGTTGTAAGAGGTGCAATTGCAGAGAATGACGACTTCATCAACGTCTTGGAGGAGAAGTCGTCTAACAGTAGAACATAGAACAGCCAAAATCTGGTTAGACTCATTAAACCAGTTTTGATAATGCCACTTTCAGTTCAAACTACAGTTCTGACAAACACAGACAACAACGTCCAGCTCATTGATCTGTGAGCATCACATAGAGAAAGCGAAAATGGTGTCTTAAACTGCTGTTCACAGTTTAATAGTCACTGATTCTTTAGATGTCCCCAAAGATATACATAAAAGAGTAGTTACTGACAGAGAAGATCTGAATCATGAAGAAGCTGACCTAATCATTCCTCAGCAGATTGTGTATGCATCTTCACAGGCAGCAGAGTTTGTGGCAATAATCTGTGATGACACAGATGTATTTTGTGCTTCTGTTACATTTCTACTCTACTCTGAATATGTCCTGTAATATTCTGATGAAAAGTAAGTGCCCAGCGATCTATCATTGATCAAAGCAACATCCAAAGCTCACGCAGCTATAGTCCCTTTATCTGCTCATGTTCTTTCGGGATACGACACTGATGCTCAAACTAATGGTATTGGAAAAGCAAAAGTTGTTAAACAGCTAGAGCGAGGATTCACCCTTGACAGTATTGAAAGCATAGTTGCAGACATGAAAGATGCGTTTTGGGAGGCCACTTGTTTTATTGCTGCCTGTTATGGTAAGAGAGATGACAACATGCATGCTGTTTGGCTGACAAAAATGGGCAAAGAAGTCAGTAAAAAAAAATGCCAAGACTTCAAACTTTGCCTCCTAACAACTCAATCATTTCTGGAGAACATTAAACGGGCCCACTTACCAAGCATGCATTTGACGCAGTGCATTGGATCAGGATTCCACCTTGCATGGACTGAATTAACTATGTATGGATGGAGCAAAGATTGAAAGTCCAGGGTCCTCATTCCAACAACCAACCTCGGTGACAAACCTCCAGCCCCAACATACGTCTTGCAGCTGATATGCAGGCAGTTGTTCGTCAGAACTACCTTGTGCTACTTCTCGGTGTGGCCGCTACTTGGCACACCTTTCGTGCACAATATTTTGCACATGCAAACAAGCAAAGGAATGTCAAAATAAATAGGACAAGACAAGCAGGAGAATGAATGAGTGTTGATGACGTAAGTGACTGACAGATAGTGATGAAAACAAATGAACCCGAACATGAATAATATTATTGAAAGTTAATAACAATTAGAAGTAAGACAATTATTATGATTTATAGTTGTTTACTGTTAAACTTACATTATGCACTGTCTTATAAGAAATGTAAGTTGATAAATTTAATAGTTATAAAACATTCTGACTGTTTCCAGTGTTTCACCATAATATGGCTTGAACTGTTCGTTATTGATTAAACAGTCAGTGTTACAATTATGGTATCAAATACACAGATAATTTGAAAATAATTTATTTAAATAGTATTCTATACAATAAGCATTATAATATTTATATAAAAAAAGCTTTATTAAGTTTGTTTTAAAGGCAATAATTCTTCAAATATTAAATAATATGTGATAAAACCCCTTAAATAAGTAAATGGTGCTTTTGGCGGCCATTTTGCATAGTATTAGACATCAAATGTTGAAAAAAAACATTTTATACTCTCATGATGTGTGTTTATGCAATAAATTTAAATCTGGTTCATAAATACTGTGTTTCATTCACTTTTTTCATGAGATGTTTATTTGAGATTGAGAATTTGGTGGCCATCTTGGCGACCATCTTGAATTTTCAAAGTGCTCAAGCGTGACAAAGTTGCATCAATCGATTCCTGAGTAGAGGACATGATAGAGAATCAATTTATGCAAAAACATTTTGTGCTTACTAATTGTTGGCTCTACTGACTCGGCATAACTAATATGTGCTAAATTTCTTATTTTGTATGTCTGAGAAAAGATTTATTACATGTAAAACTAATATAACTTTGTTTCAGACTAACCATTTGACAAATTAATTTGCAAATAAAATTGTTTGCTGAAACGATGTCTGCTTCCGAGTATATGACTTGTTTATGATAATACATAAGCCATCCTGCATTTTATAACAATGAAACGTATGCAATTTTAAAAAGTTAAGTGTTTCAAGAAAATTCTGATCTCTTTATAAAACCTTTCGGGAAATGTATTGTTAATTTCTAAAATCCCATTGCTTTTGGCCATTTTCATTCAAATGATGATGTTGCCTTTTCATTTACTCTTAACGCCCATTGTTTTAAGAGAAAATAAACAGCTTTAATAAAGTACTTTAAGCAGTCTCTTAAAACCCGGTTCAGACACCGCTGTCGGTCAATTTGCCGACAGAGAGTCCCAAGGCAGTCTGATTGGTTTAATAGTGTACTAGATTGACTCAGTATTTTACTGTTATATTTATTAGTCCATATTTTCTCTCTTATGTTCATATTATGCATTTTACATACTTTTTGGAACATTTTAAAACATTTCTTACTTGAGATCTTTATCTTTCAATAACTATAAAGAAAAGTCAATGTATTGTGGCATATATTCCTGTAAATAGTTTACCTTTATGTTACTCACTTTTTCTTTTTCCATGCTCCCAAACACGCCACAGAGATTACTTCCATGTGATTGTTTTTGAGATACGACTTAAAAAACGCATATGTTAATACTTGTTGGTGTTGCTGTTAAAGGTGCGTTAAAGTACATTTAGCGACACAATTTGATCACTATTTTCGGTATATATCGTGAGATTGTATACAGTTGTAGGTGAAGAACACCTGATGCATTGTTGGATATACGGTTCTTGAACAGGCTCGAACCGGTTTTGTTAAGAGTATCTTGCGTCTACGAATTCTCGGAGAAGCTGGTCCCAATTCAACAGCAAATTATCATTAAGCAATAAGTAAGTATTCATGGCATAAATCATATTATTGACATAGAAATATGAATATGAAATCTATTATATGAATAGTTTTTAATCTATGTTTATTATATTTTAAGACGGTATGGTGGTTTAAATCTTTACAAATTATTGCGCCCATCTATTAATATTTTAATTTTTAAGTGTGTTGAACTGAACATCATTAAATAATTCATTTTGGACTTCACGTTAGATCTGCATATACGCTTTAAGAAATGTCACAAAAAGTTCCCGGTTTACCTCATTGTGATCAATCAATCTTTTATTTATATTGTCAGTTGCGACCAAGGGAACAACAAACAACAATTTGCAATCAGAGGATAACTTGAATATGAATATATGACAAAGTCCTATGAGCATTGGAACATATATCAAACTCTGAAAAGGCACAGGGCAAAGGTATTTCTAGTGCATGTCAAGTGAAAAGAGAGAGTAAATTGTTATAAGTCATTTAACTAAAAGAGCAAACCCGACAGTTACCGCTATTTCAAAGGACCAAGCAAAGGTACTCTCGTGGCATGGTTGCATCCGATGTACAGCCATGCTGTCACATGGTTATTAGTTGTCATTGAAGAGTTAAAGGCATCTCGAAAGGAATGTGGTATCCCACTGAGCCAGGCCCCGACCTGCTGTGACCAGACCTGCTAATTGCTGGTCATCACTGCAGGGAGTCTTTAGCCAACATAGTACTAATCTGTCACAGTAAAACCTCTGATGGGTTAATGCAAAACTAAATTATCTGCTAGTATGGAAGTGGGACAGTAGGCTAGTTTTACACAAAGCCATAAACAATAATGTTAGTGTTAATGTGGGGGTTTTACTGTATGATCCCTTACATATTGTTTATTGCATTAATTACTAGGTGTCAATTTTGTCACTGCATGATTATGTATTTATTTCATAGCTAAATATTTAATTTTGAAAATACATGAGAGATACAAGTTTTAGTATTCAAAATGACTTAAAATGATTCTGAAGGACATTATTCTGACAATGAATGACTTTTTAAATTGCTTTTGTTAGAAACGTTTCGTTACATTTAACAAATCAAATTAAAATATAACTTAAAATATATATGAGAACCAAAAGAATAAAAGAAAGAAATAACGAAATGTATAAGAAATAACAAAACAACCAACAAAGTAAGGAAGAAAACAAATATATATATATATATATATATATATATATATATATATATATATATATATATATATATATATATATATATATATATATATATATATATATATATATATATATATATATATATATATATGACCAAAAAAAATACTGTTCGATTTGTTTTAGGATAAACTAATAATTTTATTTATTTCTGTGTAGTTAATTCGTTTAGCATTTGTCAATTTAAAAAATAGTGTATTTTTAAACAATCAATTCCAAGAGCTTTTAAATGGTGTATAGCTTTTAACTTTTGGCTGCCAAGATAGGGGATCTTCACTGACGTGAAAACTATCTATTACACACATGTATTACCATCTAATACATGGATCCTACAAGTAAACTTTTAGTCTTCAAACTTTAAACTAAATCAAAAATTATTTACTAACTTATTTTTATTATAAACGTTTCTTGGACAAGTTTGGAAGATGACACAAATAACGTTTGTTTTAATTGCTTGTAACTCTTTAATATAAGCACATCCGTTTAGTCTTTCTTTAAGTTCACACTCACTTTCGCAACAACACAATAAACCCCTTAAACGCTTTTAAATGCGTTTGTGCGTATTAAATTAGTGCAAGTCCAAGAATACATGTTTGTCTACAACTATAAAAGACAAAGCGTAAGGAAGAAATATCAAAAATGCTTAGTTTCGTGCATGACAATGCAAGTCTTTGCCGATTGTAAATAAATACCAAGTATTTCCGTGTTTTGTGTAGTTTTATTTTACATTCCGACATGCATAATTATTAAGTTTGAACAAACGAACAAAAACATCATTCACAATAAATATTCAGTGACAACTTTTATCGATTGTTGGCTTTACGAAATCAAAAAGTACAGTTTTGATAGTCGTAAAAGGTAAAAACATATAACCAAAAAAAGATATACTGTTCAATTTGTTGAAGGATGTAGCAATAATTTCATTTATTTCTGTGTATTTATTCGTTGTGCATTTATCAACTGGACTAATGAATACTTTACTCTTTGTTAACCATTGTGTCCTTTGTTGACGACTCCGATAGTTTAAAACTTTTGCCGTTCACACGTGTTTCAGCACCATGATGGTGCCAGATAATGACACTGTGGATAAAAGTGGCGCGAATGAGAACACATTACACTGCTTTACACAAAGTATATTTCCTATTAAAGAATTCAAAAAATAAATTTAAAAAAAAATCTTGTTCATTTCTATATTTACTTGAAATCATCAAACGTAGGTCCTACTGCTCTCATTGCAATAAAACAGTGCGCAGAAAATTCTGAAAACGTACAAAAAGCCCATTAGTCGGCGGCACGGCATAATATACGTGTTTGTTGATTTACATTAAGATATTTGAGGGATGTCCTCATACAAGTCTATGGGAAATCTAGCAAGAACGCGAGTTAACCCATAACCATGTTAAGATCGTACATGTCTATGTATCGTCGTTAAAATCATGCACTTAAACACAAATGCCGGTGGGTCTTGAAGCTGATAAAGTGTCAGCTCGGCAATACTTTTTATAATATGTGTTTAACGCTCTTCTAACCCTCATTAAATTGCAGAATAACCTATATCTACGAATCTGTTGGAATAACAGGCATAAGTTTATGAATATATTTGTTAACGATCTTGTTACCTTTATTTAACCTCGAAATATCTGTACTGACGAATATAGGGGAATTACACATTTATACATGCTGACTATGTTGTCGTTGTTGCAGATAATGTCGATTATTTATACCGCATTATTGAAAACGATTAAAGTGTATGATGTTGAAATTTGCGAATAAACATAACAAAGTCCAAAACAAGGAAAAAGTGATGCAGAGCATCAAAGTCGCCGGAAAATACTGTAAGAATATTGTAAACAGACTATTCAACAAAAGAAAATGTTTTCTCAACGCAATTGCATATATGAGCTTTGACACTCTTATACCCCGGACCAACATCTACATTATTAATTAACACAAGAAACTCATTTATTATATATACAGGTCCTGTTTTAATAAATAAATCATCATTCAAATCAACCATTTATAAAATATTGTTAATTCACGATAATTTATATCTTTAATACTGAAGAAATTTTCCCGAATTGCTGTTCTATGCCTGTCTTTTTTGGTCATATTCAGTTATTACAATCTTATTTCGAACCGACATTGTTTCGTAAATATGCTCACTTACTTTGAATGTATTGATCGCATATAAGTCTTTATTTCTGTTCATTAAATGTAGACATATGTAAAACCATATTAAATGTATCTCTCTGTTATTCATAGCACATCAATTTCAGTCGGAAACAAGTTGAACTAGGTATCTATCTGTAAATTTATATTTGGCACATTTTACCTTTTCCCCGTTTGACCGAGGTCACATGAATGTGTGGAAATTCAAAACGGATGGAAAATTCTCAACTACAGTACAATATGCGTGGGAATTAACATGTATACCAATTGCGAATTGCGCAGGCACTAAATACATAGTAACCATAAAATAAGCAACAAAACAGTTTAAATTCTAACAAAACTTGAATGACGAAGACATTTTACAGATCTTTCTATTAAACTGGTTGTGTATATGTCTGTGATACTTAGTGCTGTCTGCCCTTGTATACGAATTAGTGCATGCATGTAATATTTAAATAAGCATCAACTATTGATATTAGTAGGGTTTTAATTGTAACTGTTGCCACAGTTCTTGTGTTTATTGTTTTTAGCTTAAATGGGTGTTGTTTTCAGAAAGAAAAGAAACCAAACAACATAATAGATATATAACAATATGGTCATGTTATTGCTGAAATGGCATAATCATAACCGTTAAAATAATATCTCTTCTCAAAACTGTCACGTCACCCCATAATCATTTCCAAAACCAATTATAAATATAAGGATATAGCAAAGGGACGGTAACTTTAGAGAAACAGAGCGCTGGTTTTATGCAGCGTACGGAAATGAGATATTGAAGTCGTAAAAAATATCTCAGAAAAGTCTTTGTCATAGATCCTGACAAAAAGGAGACGAATGGACGATCTATCTGTTTTATCTCTTTTGAAATAATTAAGCTGTTGTTTTTTTTAATTATGCATGGCAAGTTACATTTGCATTAAAACTGATGATTGCATTCTTGTAAAATTAAACCACCGCCTCCAGGTAACTGAAATACTGTTGGTGGGACGATAGACTCAATAAATAAATGAAATTAAACCGCACCAGAAATCATTTCCATGTTAAAGAGTATATTTCTAAGTTATACAAGACCCAACTTAAATATTGACAGGCGATTTTGTTTTCAAATATCTTTAAACATTTTGAGTTTGCACGTGATTATAAGAAATAATAATGGCTGGTTTATTTTTTCTATATTTACTGTAATATTAGAAATAAATCATTATACGGGTCGTAGAATAAAACAGGACAAGTTCTTACTACAACCCACTACAATGCAAAACACCACTTCACCATCAATAATTATTTAAAAAATATGGTTAGGTCTTTATATGGGACTTCAGGAAATGACATAACCATCATGTTGTTTTGTTTACATTATAAATACAGAGAGCCTTTAGGTTGGACAATTAATTATACGAAATATGAGGAGTTTGTTTTATTGATAGAGCATAGAAACTTGACCCAAAGATTTGCAAATGAATTAAACGTTTGCCATGGATAGAGGTATAGTTAAAAGCCCATTGAAATAAGATCCAAAACTCGAAAAAAAAAACATCTCTTTTATGCATTATAAAATATATATGTGAACGACCTGCTCTGAAAGATGATTTTTTATGTTCAGCAATAAATGCTTCAGCACTTAAAGTTTGTTGTTCTACGGTTCAAGTTACGATTAAACATTGGGATGAACATTTAAGGTTATTTCATAAAACGCTACTGGTAATCCCAAATAAGAGAAGTCGTAATGTTGGCATCGAACGCAAATTACGGTTAGAAATCAGAATCTAAATTAAACGCAAACATAATTTACATATGCAGATCAAAATATTGACGTAGTATTTGGGGCGATTGCTTGACAACTAATCCAGGTTAAGCAGAACATTTATGAAAATGATGTGAATGGCGATTGAAGAATATTGCTTTATGCATTGTCTACACTGTTTTCTTCCTCTCTCTGGATTTTTGTTCCTTTATTATCTAATATGCCAACTATGGCTTTTTATGATATGCTATTTTAAAACTAATTACCGATTAACTCTTAACAGAACTACCTTTTTTATTTATTTTTTTGTTGGTTTGGGTTGTTTTCTGAAATTCGATGTTTCCTTTCGTATTTTTTACATTTCAATTAAGAAACTTTTGGCATATGACGTCATAAAAGTGTTCTTATTATATGTCAGCGCTTGGGCTGTTTTATTTTAAACAACTCATTCATTTTGGAATGTTTAGGTTACCGAGGCTTTTATCTACTGTACACACTTTACATATGTTGATAGTTTATTTTGTTACTAGATATTTTGTATATAAGTTCTTCGTATCTGTTTTAACTCCCGATGCAGGTGCTTACTGTTAGTTGTTTCACTTTGACGGGATATTTTTATTTACAATGTTTCTTTGATAGAGAAGCCTTCAGGACGTGCGATGTTGGAGCGCTCCACAAACCAGGTTTAAGCACCCCAGACGGTCCTTTTCCGACTGACCGTTCCAATGCGGTAACTGATGGTTTTTATTTTTGTGTGTTATGTCTCGTCTCAGTGTTTTTGTCACATTTATATTTACCCTGTTTGCCTTTGTCTGGCGATAGATTAAATTTTAATATTTGTGGAAATTTTGATTTGACCTTTTTTATTTACCTATTGAAATATAAGCTAAGCAAATAGCAAAAACATATGTACTTGTATGGTGTCAGTTTTAAAATAGGCTTTGATTTGATGTTTATATTTAAACAAAACATTTCACCCGTGCTTCTAAACTGTGCTATGGATTTTGAAATATATGCCTATTACCACGAATGCTTAAGTATCGAAAGAAAAGTCACAGTCAATAATAGTTTTCATACATTTCATACTTTAAATAGGCCCTCATAAGATTTGATACGAACTCGATCACGTCTTATAAAAAGGCCTTATAAATCACATTCACTATTTTGTTGCAATGCTCCCATCACAATCCACCCACTCATCGAAAACATCCTTAAACTTGCAAATACTGGCGTAGATAGAAAAGTATCAACTGTTTCATTCAAGGACAGCAAAGGGACAGCATTTTTTCCCTATCTAAAACCTATTAACATTGGAATACGTTCAGCGTATGACAAATATAGCAGATACAGTTTACAAATGAACAAGGTGGGTCATTTTCCTATTTATTCGATAAATTACACTTGGAAAAGAAGTTATTTAAGAATAATACACTTTCTAAAAACTGAAACGACGCACCATTGATCATTGATCAATTGACAAACGTTTACATAAAATGAAATACGTTTACATAAAATATTTTGTATATTTTGTAGAGAACTGAAACAGTCAATTTCTTGAAGTTAGAAGTAGATATGATTTATTAGATGTTGTGTACCCTGCCTGAGTGTTTTACACTCTTTGCTCATGCGACGCCAAACTTAAGTATGGCGTTGACGATAAAAATATAACATTTCTAAAAATTCCTGTCGATAAATGTCCTCGATAATAGCTTTGATATCATTGAGTAACATTTTGAGGTAGAGACTGCAAGTAAAAGAGGGTGTTTCCTAGAACTGCAATCTAAATTGTTCAATTTAGGTCGAAAGAAAAACAAATATCAAATCAAATTTCCATTAAAGACCTTTTGTAACATTTTGTTACAAGTGTAATCTTGATTCATACGAGATAATATGTCCTCAATGTATACGCAGTACAAACATTTGTTCAGTAAAATAATCAAAGCGAAAAACATGATGAAGTTATATTGTGAAATGGTATTATCTCCGGAGATTACAAAGCATTGGTCGTTTTGCTCAAACATGAAGGGAAAGCATTTAAAGTAAAGATTAAAAATAAAAAAGCGTATAAGCAATTTTTTCAATTACCATTTGATTAGACGTATGTTTTTGATATAAAACCAAATAGGTCCTCTAAAGTATTAAAACCTAGATACTGTCTGATCTGGGGACGATTTCCTATCGCAGTTGCAATACTTCGATAGGTTATTACGAAAATAGCCGATACTAAAATATATTGAAATGGAATCGCATTGTGTATACTATTTCCTTATATGGCTAGTGTCACACTTGCTGATAATGGAAAAACCTTAACTGAAACCCAATCGTATTGTTGTCGGCTGTTGCTAGTTCGTTCCACCTTTTTTTAGATTAAAGTTGATGTTTCCAGAAAGATTGTTTTCAATACCCAAGATAGTTGTTTAACGCCCACTGCAAACACAATGTCAAGCATCAGTGTCATATTGCTAATGTTTGGTGGTGAATTACAGCAGTAACTTCTGGCGTGTATTATCTTTTATGATACCATTATGGCCAATAGATCGGCAGTTAAACTTGTTCAAGTTAGCCAAACACATTTCTGATAATTTTTATTGCTATAAATTGCGCGTTTTGTTGCGTTTGCTTTTCTTTTAGTCCTCATCTAGATGACTTGAAAAATAGAATGACTAGTCAAAGGAATATTTTGAAACAGTGTTAAAAATAGTTTCGTTTAAGACCAATCATTTTCTGCTCAAATCAAAGATTTATTAGGGAAGTATATTCGTGAATATTGCTTTCGTTGAAAATTGCTTTAAACACGTATATACAGGCTTGTGTATATTATACTAATAAAGTTAAAAAGTTAGTACTCTAATAAATATTTATGGTGTAGTTAAATTAAAATCTGTAGCTATTGTGTCCATTAATATTTCACATCGCATCTATCGTTTGAAGCAACTATTAAGCACTTTTTATATTTTTTCTGACTTTGCCATAAGTCATACATTAAACTTGTCGTATGTCTAATTTCCTAAAGAAGGATTCAAAGGGCAACCAAATCCCATTGACAATGTTTCGGTATGTAAACTACCAGGATATAAATTGCTCAGCCTGTCCCTCGAGGACCGATTTTTCACTTTTCTTAAGCTAACCATCTTGATATCACCTGATGCTAGATATTGTCCCATAAAGATCTCTGGCGGTTTTCTTATATGGGCAGCAGTGAAGAATGAGCAGACGAATCAGATATTTCTCTTTGGTTGTACTGTAGTCTATCAAACTCTTCAAAGAATGCATCACTTGACTTTTACAACACTAAGTGACTATCTGGTACTTACAGATTTTGAGCAGTTTGGTGATTGTTCAGTCCTCTTTCTGATAATGTAAATAACATATATTTCCTATCTATGTCTGTTTTAACTTCAATAATAAAAAAAACACATCCATTGGCCAAAATACAAACAAACATTAAAAAAACTTAAGTTTCTTAAGTAAAGATAAGCCAGTCGTGAACTGTGGATCTTAGGGACTCATTTTTACCTCTGGCTGACCTTGCTGTAAAACACGCAGAAGTGCCTGTTCTATTGACGAAAAAGGAAAAACATCCGACAACTGAGGCTGATAATTATACTCGTCTTGACACAAAAGTACGTTCTTTTCTACAATAAAGTATGCCATACTTGAAAGCCTTTTCATTTAAATAACTGTTAAATTTGTTTATGTAATTAATTACAAGAATTTCACAAAGGTAAAGCTAGTGCAACTAAGTCAACAAATGTAAGCATTTACATATGAGAAGTAATATATTGTTTCCAATACAATTTAGATACGATTGGTGGAAGAGTCGGCCATTGCTTGGAGGAAGCTGTTCTAGTAGGAGGACCATGTGATGCAAGGCAGACCGTTCCAAGGCGGTAACTGATGGTTTTTCTTTTTATGTGTTATGTCTCGTCTCTGTGTTTTTTGTCACATTTACATTTACCTTGTCTGCCTTGGTCTGCAGGTAGATAAAATTTAAATATCTGTGAAAATTTTGATAGGACCTTTTCTTATTTACCTATTGAAGAAAGACCCGTGCACCCTCTCAAACAATCACTTTCCTCATCATCCTCCCAGTTCTCTCTCAGGCAACTTGAAACTTTTGCACATTGCGCATCAAATAAATCAAAACCTACAAATTCAAACATACGGTATTAAGACAATGATTTGAGCAGGGATTAGTGGAATGTGAAAGATTGCGATGTCGATTTTTGAGCTATACTGAATATATGTTAAGTAAAAATAGGTTTTATAAGCTGTCCCTGGTACCAGCTACGTGCAGCAAGAACCAGTAGAATGAAACTGTGAAAAGTATGTCTACATATAGGTCTTAAACCTGTTGTCTGTTACCTACAGACCAGAAACGTGCCACGGTAGAAATACATCATATCGATACGTTACACAACAGTGCCATATACGCTTACTTTCCATTAGGTGCGCCGGATCAAGGTTTGTTGATAAGTTAAGCTTTGCTGCAGTCATATGGCACCTTTCTGACACTCGACACCAACGGATGGAAACGAACTCTGAATAGGGCATGTATGTGCCTGATGTCGCTGCGGTTGATGAGTACCAGGTGAAACAGAATTTATGTTGATACTTTTAGTTTGATACATTAATTAGTGTCACATAGCCGGATTTACTAATTATTTTAATCTACCTGATTGCAAGCGTTTGAGGTTATACAGTTATAGGATTCTTGTATGAATTATAGCAATGTGTGTATGTGTAAAGCTGTGTTTAATTGAATTAACTAAAAACGTATTTATGGCCATTGTAATCACTGACGAAATGGCTATATTAAAACTTTATTTTATATGTACATGTAAATTACTTTTCCCGCTGTTTGTTTTGCATGATTTCACTGATTTGTATCCTCACTGCTCAAAAAACCGCACTTGTTGAAGAAGTATTACATGCCCTATGAACAAATCAATTCTTGATAAAACAGTTTGTTTGCACAGCATTTTATGCACAGCCCAGCAATTTAGAATTTGTTTCTTTTTTAATCTTAACATAACTGTTCATATTTCCCTACATCCGAAGTTGCGCTTTTATCTAGAAGATAATGTAACTCTGGTTACATATTAGACGCTTGTATAGGGTAGCGGTGTTTATAATTGTTTGCACACCTGCAAGTGCGTACAGTGTAAATCTTACACAGCCCAAGCAGCGCTTCTGTGCACAACAGAACAGTAATCCTTCTTCGGGTAGAAAAAAATGTGCTTGCAGGAACTGACAAAACTGATCGTTATCTTGTCTCATAGGAGTTGTCATGGTGACTGTGGTGTTAGAGCTATGTCAAACAAAATAAACCATTTACAATGTGTTTCTTGTCCCAGGGCGCCGATGGATCTGAAGTCCTGTGAATACTGTGATGTTGTTTTGTCGTCTTCTGTATTAACGTGTTCTTAGTAAGTTAGAATCAATAAAACTTGGCCGAAATGTATCAATAATTAATGAATCCTGTCAACAGTGTAAGCGATTCCTAAGCAGTAGATTTGCAGAACATGAGACCAGTACAGCCGACTATTCATTTTTTCAAAACTGTTGGTGATCAGTATAGCTTACCATGGTCACACAAACCCATTTAATGTCCTGACCAAAGTAATTTAACATGTAAAGCAGTTTTATAAGTTACTCGGCTTTTTTTCTTTCGGCGCGTTTTGAAATGAATCTTAAAAAATCTTAATTTGAAATATTCAAACGTACATGTTGTTCGAGTCCCTGTGTTCATTTCTTTTCAGTTGTCATTAATGTTTATCTTAACTGCATACAATCATACATTATTGTAGATCCTTAATAACTTATATCGTCGTAGTCAATGAAAGCTTACATACCTTCCCTTTTCATACCGTCTCTGTAATATGTGTACAATTCTGAATGCTGTGATGTTATTCTATACTATGATACATGTACCTCTTAATTTACTGCGGCAAAATAAGAATTATACTGAATGGTACACATAACACATTTAGTTAAATATTTAATTAATTAATACCTAAATAAAGACAGGGACTTGTGTACCTGGCCTCTAACTTAAATGCTTTTCCTTTACAGATTTGGTAAGATATGCGACGCACGCAGTCGACATGTATGGACAGTTAGCTACAATCAGGTTTTGCAGTAGATTGCGTTGGCGGAGCCGAGTTGTGAAAATATGCGATAACTGACTAATTGTTTCTCGCATCAAGCGAGCGACAGATAATCAAGAGTTATTGTGTCGATGTCTTGATTTAACTTTCTGCAAAACATAGAAACGACTTCAGCATAATAAACAAATAAATTACATGATTTTCGAAACCTTTTAACATGTAGAAATAGTTATACATTTATTAACTTCGGTATTTTTGTCCAAGGGGATTTGGGGTAATTGACAAAAGACATTGTTACTTTAAAC
The DNA here is from genome assembly GCA_007844125.1 of Sinonovacula constricta. Lineage (NCBI taxonomy): Eukaryota > Metazoa > Mollusca > Bivalvia > Cardiida > Solecurtidae > Sinonovacula > Sinonovacula constricta. The sequence goes on along the minus strand of CM017563.1, from coordinate 11,801,353 downwards.
TCGTAAACGAGCATGATTGTTGTTTTGTGTATGAAGTTTTAGTGAGGTTTTTTTCATTGACATTATATTATTTGTTTATTTATTGAAAAAGTAGTATGTGTATAAATATGTATGTACGTATTTCTCTGTCTATCTTTTCTCTCCTTTCTGTCTTTCTCTCTGTCACTCCCTCTCTCCTTCTCTCTCCCTCTCTCTCTCTCTGTCCCTCTCTGTCTGTCTGTCTATCTGTCTGTCTGTCTGTCTCTCTCTCTCTCTATCTATCACAAAGTAGTAGTAATAGTAGTAGTACCAATGGCATTGTTATGTGTATGATCTTAACAGCAAATGAGTCTTTTTGATACACATACATTACAAAGTAAGACTGTATTCGTCCTCTATTTGACCGATGAGCTCACCTCTTTGATCTGAATATTGTACTTAAAAGTATCCAGTATCCCTTTCTGATAATTTCTTTTGATATAGTTATATATAGTTTTGCCATATAAGTTCATTGCAAATTGTTGGCAGAAATATCCAATACAAACAACAAAAGTTTTCCTAATGAATTCGATTTTACTCTGTTGAAAATAGTTTACTTTATACAGCAACTGTCAACTGTTGTTATCTTTAACTTATTTCTTTTCTGTTGGTTAAGAAACTGGTAATTCTAATAACCGTCTAGGTTAGTTCCATAAGTCATTTTAAGGTTTTAAATCGTATTTTTAACGGAAGAGAATAAACAGGAACATGATTTTTTATGAATTTTTTCAAAAAGAAATATGCCAGATGAATAATAGTGAGTTACGTGATACGTGAATGTAAATTAGCAGGTTTCTTTAAGGAAAGTACTTCCCAATATTAAACTGTCCCTTGTCGAAAATGCAAAAAAAGATAATCCACTGTTTATGTTGTCAATTGTTTTTTACATAAACGTTTCAGTAAGATAATCTATGACACATGACAAACTGATTGGGCTGAACATGTCTGCTCTAAGTAATTCCGTCTGGCTACATGATTGATATAGGGCAGACAGACAGATTAATGTATTAGAGTATTTTGTCTTTCCGAAACTGGGAGGTTTGTATTGTTTCTTGGAAATAAATCACTTTTATCTCGATGCGTATTCTGCAGACTTTGCAAATGATTAATTATCCTGTTGCACTTGACCAAATTCTTAAAGGATGATCCAGTTATGTACCTGATTCTTTAAAAATAACTGATTACGTTTATCCGTCTTATTGTCCTTTTGCAAACACTTTATGTATTAGACATTAGGTATTTGTGGCTCAACATGAAAGCGTAAATCTTAATTTTATTCACCACATCAGTTTAGAAATCCACTATAGATAGAACACTCAAACAAGCACAGCAACATAAAAACACGGAAAAAGAATATATGGCAAAGTCCTATGAGCATTGCAACATATACCAACATTTTAAAATGCATAGCACAAAGGTAGACATGCTAGTCAAATGTAAAAGTAATAACAAATCTGTGATGAGTCATTTAACACAAATTGTAAACTCAACAGTTACCGCCTCGGAACGGTCAGTCGGCAAAATGGACTGACTAAGGGGCTTTAACCGGTTTTACAGAGCTCTAAACTAAAGCTCTAGTTTAAACTTTAAATTCTGAAACTTTGATATACCATCCAAACCATACACTGACTGTCTATTAGTTATTTGCTTTTTGAATTTTAACCTTTTTTTTAAATAATGAGAACTATCTATATTAATATTACAGTTTTTCATATACTATAAGAACTGTTTAAACAGATTTTGTCTCTATCCATACACGTAATTAATAATTACGCAAACTGTTGTAAATGGGCATATTTTGTTTTTGTTAATTATATAGTCATTATATGTCTGTTTTACAGTTAAAATTAGTAAATCTCTAGGATAAGAATTGATAGAAAATATTTTGTCATTGGTTAATGATCCTCGTTGTTTATAATCATTTAGATGTCATGTTTTATTTTAAAAAAGACTATGAACAGAACAAAATGCAAAGTAGATAAGGTATAGTCACCGATTTGTAAATCATCTGATTCATTTGTTGCGTGTGAGTTCAAGTCCCGATAGGGGAGCAAACTCATTTATAGATGGTCAACCATCTAACCTGTGGTGTTCCGGTTGTTCTACCCAGATATTCGTTTACGGTTTTACACTACCAATTAAAGATGGACGTTTAAAACAAAACAAAAACTTGAATAACAAAAGTAAAGGCATGGTTGACTATATTTTACATAAATCTAAACTGACCCCACAGCCACTTGTTTTTATGTTTTGAAACACTCATGTGAATCACAAAGCAACTGTCATTCAAATATGCAACTGTAATGCAAGCAAGTTGTCTAAAATAATGAGCAACTGTGAATGTTACGCAACCTTGGCATTGCAAAAACGGTGCAAATTGAACGATAGTGAATATTAATTAGATTTACTTAAATATATACAACAAAATATCACGCAAAGGATTTGAAGATTTGAAGGAAAATTTTGATCGGTATTTCAGGCTGCTATTCTTATGAATAGTTCATCAAAGAATATAAGTTAAACTAGAATTTAATTCTTGTAGTTGCTTTGAATGTCTGAAACTAATATTATTGGCTTCCATACATCAGATCGATTTTGTTATCTTTTGACAGTTAAAGTAGTTTTTCCACTAGATGTAATGCGATTTATAATTTTCATTATGTTGTCAACATTTAGGTGAGCATTGAAGAAACGTAAACGTAGAAACATTTAGCTGCAAATTGAAATATGCTTTATATTGACTATGTCAATAATTTCAAGGCCAACCATTAAGAAATATCATGCTCTATATATAACTATAAAACTTTATAACAATATATAACTATATATATAACTATACAACTATATAAAACTAGATGTAACTAGATATAATTATATATGCTATCATTACTTAAATATCACGAAACGGTGGTTCAGTGTTACTGTGTTACGCATTGTTCATGACATTCATGTTCCAATACTTGCACTCAGCATTAGATACATTAAATCATATAAATTATATGTATATAGGTAATACAGCGAAATATAAACATGTTTCCAAAGAAGAAAAAATCAAAATAACCACATTGGAATACTCATTGGCAAAATGACCTACGATTGTTTTTAAAACTGGTTAACAACGCCCGTGCCTTGAACAAGCTGGGAGTTTGTTTCATGCCAGTCGAATGAAAAATGACAAAAACACTGAGGTGAGACATAAGATTACATAAAGAAAACGCAACATGTACCACATTGGCAAAAGGACCGACTAAGTTTTCAACCTGGTTAACATATAGGTGGGGGTCAACTTGAAAAGTTGTTAATATTATTGTGTTGAAAGATTTTTAACAAACCCCGTGTGTGTATAGCAGAAACACGACAGAAACAGGGAAGAGTGCCATACTTTTTACAAGAGGAAGTAGACTGGATAAATATTTGCTTTTTATAAACAGATGGGAAATGTTTAAACATCTATAAAACATACAAAATGGCACGCAGATACACTTCAAGAAATTATTGGTATTTGAAGAAATGTTGGATCGGTAATGGAAGTTACTCAGCTAAAGACTTCATTTAATAGTGCCTTTTCAAGTTGGAAATTAAAAAAAATTAAGTTGGTATGAACGTTTTAGGTCCTTATCGCTATTCATTGATGAAACCGATTTCATTTTGGTTTGACAATGTAGTATTTTAATGAATAAGAAAGAGAATGCAATTTCCATTATAATCTGAGTGCATACGCAGCACGATTACTTCAATATTCATTGCACATGGAAAAGATGGCCGTTTCATATTCATCAAGGATAATAAATCTCAGAAACCACGATGTTAAATTGCCCACAAACGTCAGCAATAATGCTTTGACGTCGTTTCTGTGGAAATTGTGTTCTCAACTCATGGTGATAAGTAAGCGCCAAATCAGGAAAATCACACTCAGTCTTGACGTTGCATTTACATTGACTGATTAACAACGTTCATTCATCCTATGGGTTTGAAAACAATACTGAATTGGAGAAAGTGGTATAGTTTATATGTCTCAGCATAACCTAAATATTAAATGAAATACTCACTTTAACAAGGGAATGGTATATATAGACCACTGCCGTCTGGGTAGCACATAGCCATAGTTTAAACCATGCTTGTGACCACTGATATCGTTTTCAATGAAAACAATATTATAAAACATATTTACAGATTTTTTGTTAGGTAGATCTAATACTATTATGGTAATGAACGTTGTAAAAACTGAGCCTATATACTTATAATGTCGTTTAGTTATTGATTCTATTTTTCTTCAAGGCTGTCATGTGGCTTCTTAAGAAGTGATCTTATACTCACCACCACCCTGACAATATATAAATGTCAATAATACTTTCTTTGGTTTTGAATAAGCTCTTTCTATTCAGAAATTGTCCATAGCTCAATACGTTAAACGTTGCATTTGATGACTGTAGCGGACATAACTAGTTATTATTTTAAACATTCTGTAACCTGTTAATCGCTCTAACTCGTATAATATTTAAAATAAATTGAACAGCTAACTCTCACTAATGCTCTAATTATCGTTATTTGGGCGAGGAAGTTGTCGAAGAATGATCTTCCAGATATGATAAAATGTAAAAACACAGTCCAACCTTGCCCCAAGGGAGTAGTTCTCCTCACCACATCCATCGGAAGGTACATTTTCGTCGGTTTGCTCTTGAACAATTAGTGAAGATATAAGTTAATTTGAATGTACAGATGGGGAGTAAGGAACATCCATTCTACGCTCTTCAAATTGGGTCTTAGTCAATTGAAATAATGCAAACATGAAATGTCGGATGTATCGGTCAATGTTTTTCACTCCTTTCAAGGTGAACATATAAGTGTGATTTAAGTCAGCTAATTATCAGTAATATCTATTTAAAAACGGTTATTACTTGACATTACAATCAAGTCTTCGGAAACCGAGATCAGAAAGTACAAGAAATCTGATCTGCAAAAGTATGCACTCAAGTGATATTTGCCGGCAGAAGAAATACATTGACGTGTAATGTATTTATAGTGGCTATTTGCAAAAGGATTTCAGAGCTTTCCAACAATTGCCATAAACTAAGCCTTGAATCACTGCTTAATTTAAATGCTGGTTGTTTCAGACAAATCTTCCATTTCTATTTTATTATGGTAAAAGTACAAGCGGGTGTTGATGCGACGTAAGAACCAGCAACATACTCTATTGTAGGGTATAAACTCCTAACGCATCCAATCGTTTACATTTTATATAATTTGTTTAAACACTTTTAAATACTTTTAAACATGATTTGGTATCAAACCAAAATATTAATTATGCTTGAAGGGTTAGTGTTACTCATTTTTGCTTTGTCTGTAAAACGAACAATTATTGTGGGCAATTATATAATGTAAAAGATGAAAACATTATCTTAGAGTTTTACAATAAAGCTATATAAATCTTTTCATGCTTTGTGCCATATGGCACGAAGTTTACCAGTACCTATTTCGTTTTTAATGACAATATTTTATTTTTCTTAAACTATAAATTCATCAATCAAGGCTTATTTCGTTTCAAATGACAATGCCTGTAAGTTTTTTTTAGCAAATAACATTAACATAATGATGAAATTAAATAAATTCTTACGAAAATGAGATTACAAGATAAAAGGTAAAAAACAGCAGGTAAATTCTTGCCAGGTGTAAAACTTTTCTTGACATACAATGCATACCAATGGATATTCAATATAGTCCTATAACTATGAACATTAATTTCTATTTAAAGAACATTATTTCTTCGACGTTTATTACGCGTAATATTTCTAAGGTCAGTTATAATACTCCCCTAACCGGAATACAGGATGGACAGTAATGCTTCAAATTATGTCACTGTTGTTTCATTTAATGACGTCATTATTGAGTTCTAAGTCATCACTTGGACAATTATTGTTTTTATCTCAATATTTCTAACAACAACAAAACTTAGGACGTGCAAGGTCTGGGTCTGTCGTTTTTCTTGTTTTTTGGGTGGTAGTGGTCTTGTTTTTGCAATTGTTTTTGCAATTAACTGACTGGCCGTTCGCCGTAATCTCTGGGTTTTCTTTTGTGTGTGTGTGTGTAATTCGCTTCAGTGTTTTGTCACTTACATTTACAATAACTGACATATGTAAACGTTTATCTAGTGCTTCAATAAAGAGTGTTATACTTATCGAACCTTGTTAAATTGTGCTTATTCTTACTATCATTAATTTTATATTAATTGAAAGCGTGTTTGGCTTTGTTTAAAATATTTTAAATGTTTACTTTCATTTTCAATAACAACACTTAATTCAGTGTCGTTTAAATAAAGATACTGTGTTTCGTCTCTGTGGGTTATACCAGTCCCATATGTAATGTAAACGGGTTTCCGCAATAGTCACTTATACATGAGTGTAATAACTATATTTTAAAAGTGAACTTTATGTTATTGTACAATGCCTCAAAGGTCGGATAAAATAAGACGGTTAGATTATCATTATTTTTACAAAAACCGGAACTCAGTGGAATTGTGGTAATAATATGCAACACCCAAATTTTTCGCAATAATGCTGCAACAACAACTACAACAAGAACAAATCATTGGAAATATTTTATGCTTATTAAAAACTAACCAAACCTATGTTTAATCTCGTTTAAGCAAGGATTTGATTAACGTAGTAACTACAAATAGTTTTATTAAATAGTTCATGAGTTGTTGTTTTTCTGGATGGTTTTGTGATGGGTTCATTTATGTTAAAATACTTTATACTCTCCGAAGAAGAATACCGAGGTTTTTAATAATATCATAATAATAATTTAGAAAACACTGTAACATCAATTTACTTTTTGAAGTTCATAAAAGGTGCGTGTGGATCATATTCGAAATGTATGGTGATAAGAAAGCATCAAACATCAGCAATAGTACACTTGAGATTGAACTTGTATTTGCAGGAAGAGTTTAGCCATTCACAAGAGTAACTAGTAACCATTCGTTGGTATATTCAGGATATTGAGAAACATTTATTCATATGTGAGAATATACATTTACGCAAAGAAGCCAAGACAACATTACTTTCAATAATATTTGTTGATTCGTCTAATCTATGTTGTCATTTTATTCATCCTATAAAGGTTGTTACTGTATATTTCCTTTGATGGACATTGGACTTTAGTTCCTTAATTCCATCTTCACATAAACAGGACGTTACAACCATTTACTCTTCTCTGATCTGTAATAACCTATTACGAAATAAGAAGCGTCAGCGCTTAGACATTCATTCAAATCGGTTTCTTTTCATTTCTTGCATTTGAGAAACCCATCAGGAAGTGCGAGGTTAGAGCTGTGTAAAACCGGTTTAAGCATCCCAGTCGGTCCATATTGCCGACTGACCGTTCCAAGGCGGTAACTGTCGAATTTGCTCTTTTTTAAATTACTCATCACAGATTTGTTCTTACTTTTACATTTGGCTTGCATGTGTATGAATACGTTTGTCATGCGCCTCTTCAAATTTTAGTATATGTTGCAATGCTCACTTATACTTTGCCCTATATTCTTGATTGAGGACAATATCCCATTTCCAACATTCTATATAAACATTGTCTTTGCATTGAATCTGTTTACATGACACTAGCATACATTTTAGAAAATTATAAACATATTAAACCACCATATAGATAATGCTTGAATGATAAGTTTACATATTTGCTCGCTGAGGGAACGATGATTGTTTGTCAGACATTGTACTATTGTGAGCAATTGCTTGAAGGTTATACAATAAACGATGTATCTTAGCAATGTGGAAACAATGTCAACAAGCAGATTATGTTGTATCCGTTCCTAGACACTTATGTTATGTGTCATAACATCATGTTTACCACTCAGTGCCTATTGCGTTTAATTTAACAATGGATAATGCTCTTTTCTTCAACAATTACGTTAACACGTTGATCTCTAACAATCATTAAGAAAATTAGCATAAAAGATAAAGTTCTTGCCAGGCGAAAAGCAGAAGCCTGATTTAATCTTGTAAACGATGTCTTCAAATTGAATTTGTTACATTACACCAGCAAACTGGCCCTAAAGGAAATAGATAAATAAAGGAGTATGTAGTTAAAAGCAGTGCCTGAGAATTTCCTTACATTCTTAAATACTTAAAGTGACGTTTTCTTTTAAAACATTGGTTGATTTGGCCATAACCGCAACGCGTGTAAGAAGCTGTTTATCTACGTTTGACAAAATCACGATACTGCTGAGTCAATTACACTTAACGATAAAGAGACAATCCAATCACAGGGGAACTCCCGAAAACAAGCAAAATTCACATAACCATAACAGAATACATAGTTAGAATACAGAACATATGACAAACGACAATGTTTAAATGTATACATCACTGTTTTAGACCATCTGTACTAAATCGATATAAGTCTTACATAAACTTTAAATATAAGACAAGCAATTGTTTAAGCATTATAATAGAACTATTAAGAACTTAATACGCTATTCTTTGCATGACAAACATTGTATTTGCTGGTCACCTAAACCTTTATAAGAACAATTTGCATTCGAATATGTAAGGATTTAAGGGATGACCGCGAAGCTCTGTTCAATTCTAAAACTAACTTGTTCAGCGTTAAAATCAAAATTTAGACGAAGTGGAAAAAAAGAAGAGAAGCCATAAACAGCGCATTTCCTGAAAATGGGATGTTCTGATAAAAAGTAGCAACTCGTTTTATACCGAGCTGTCTGATAATTCAAATCAATGGCTGTCAACAGAATTGGGCTTAACATTTTATCACACATCACACATTAATCAAAACCTTTTACGAATGACATTTTCAAACCTATTAAGCATAATTTCTGAGGGAAAAAGACAGCTACGAGAAAAATTATATTTCGCCATTCAACTATGTTAACTATTCTAAACCTTACAATGCCATTGTTCTGAAGTATATTTCACTAGCCGTAAAACCTATTACAATAAGCACTTAAATAGGGATAAAGGAATTTACACAATTTAACCAGATGTAGTACACTATCTCCAAATGATTCATCAACAGTTATGAAACAATTACCAAGCGTAAATACCTTAAAATTATGTATATAGACAGATTAATCATTCGCAATTGTCAAAGCTGTCAAACGAATAGGAAAATAAGAAAAGGTCCTTTAAGAATTACCACAGATATTTAAATCTGAACTACCTCTATACAAAGGTATACAGGGTAAGCGTAAATGAAACAAAATAACAGAGACGAGACATAACATACAAAAATTAAAAAAAAAACATCAGTAGCCGCATTGGAACAGGTCCAAAGGACCAACTAGTGTGCATAAACCAGGTTTGTGGAACGCTTGAACATCGCACTTCGTGAAGGTTTTTCTATCAAACTGTGTAAATAAATATATCAAAGTGAGGCAACTAATAGGAAGGACTAGCATCGGGAGTTAAATGTGATAAAAAGGACTTATATACAGAAAATGTCTTTAAGCTAATACACTACGCTAAGGTAATGCAGTGTCCAAAGGCAATGCAAAGTGATGCAGAAACATATTATTTAAATAATTGTTACAGATTTTCCTGACAATTCATCGAGTATTATGTAAATTTTGTAAAGTAAAATAGCACTACTTTAATAATTATTTAATAACAAAATAAATTTCCGAACACACACAAGGTGTATGTTGATGAATCTACCCAGCCGAAGTCACAGCTCCATCCATCAATCCGGTTTGTGGTGTACTTTATATGTGTTTGACAATGTGACGTTTTTACTGGCGAATATCGCCAATACGTGGTTTTCGAATTAGTTCAATTCAACGTTTTTATAAAACAGGAAGTAAGCTGCAGGCTATCGAGAGAGCATTTGACTGTTACCCTAGAAGTGCCTAGTTCGAATAATTGGAGAACCAAGTATGTTTTTGCTTGTAACACATTTAGACTTGTCAGACAAAGACTTCGACAAGACAATGCGCGTATGCGCGTGTTTGTTTTTTTTTTTAAATAGTTAAAACGCCTTTGATCATAATATCCCAAACCTGTTTTGTTTGTTTAGGTTAGTTTATTGGGTTTATCGTCGCGCCAACAGTATTGAAAAGATGTGTTATGGATGACGTCTAGAACCACTGATCTGACTTTTGCACGTTGAAATCTATTCTGTGGCGTGTTATTGCTTTATGAATTTCTTTGAATGTCATAATCTTGACTCCCTTCGTCTGATCGCTCTTGAAATGTTTATCATTCAATTTTACATCGAAGAGATATATGACTATGCTTTACATTTTGGTTTCATCAATGACATGAATACATTTAACAAATAATAAAAACAACTTTATACCATAGAATTTCCTGAAATTGAATACGAATATATGACAAGTTTCTTTGTATGTAAAAACATATATATAAGAACAACACTTGACACTGGTATATGCAATATGCCAGTCAAATGAAACACTGATAAATACACTGAGACGAGATATTGAGATATCAAAAAAGAACAACTAAAACACTACAGTTACCGGTTTAGTACTGCAAGTCGGCAAAAGGAACGATTTGGGTGACTAAACCGGTTTAAAAAGACCGATTTGGCTGAATAAACCGGTTTACAGCACTGTAGCCTCAAACTTGTTCTAGACACAATCCACACAATTCTGCTTTTAATAGGTTATAAGTTTACCTATTGTTTATCAATCCCGTATATAATAAAGACACGACAGGGCGACATACATAAGGAGTAGATGGTTAAATAAATGATATTCATACAAAATGTGAGAAACTTTAGAAATTTTGTTGGAAAATACAATCACTTACAGACGTTGCAAGAAATCCTTCGTCTTTTAAGAAATGCCGTATCGGTAACGGCAGTTATAGCAGCATGACTGAATAGTTGATTAAATGCTTTCGTTTGAATTAGAAAAAATATGTACTTTGTATAAACTGCCTTTTTGATTGTCTCGCTCTGGTCGCAGATGGAATTAATTCCATCTTGTTTGACAATTTAGATTTTTTTCCATCGAAGAAGAAAATGAATGCAACATCCATTAGACATTGAAAACAAACGCAGCACTACTACATTAATAATTATAGCACATGAGAAAATGGTCGTTACGTGTTCATCAGAGATAATAAATGTCAGAAACCACCATATTAATTAACCCCTAAACTTTAGCAATATCACACTAAATCTTGACATCGTTTATGTGGAAATTGTGTTGATTATGTATGGTGAAAAGTAAGGGCCAGGTCAGGATTATCACACTTATACTTCACGCTGCATTTACTGTGAGCGATAAGCAATATTTATCGTATGGGTTTTAGGAGCAATAGGGAATAAGCTAGCAATAATGTGTATCCATCGGAAGCCAAATATCAACAATGGGCCTTTAAACCGTGTATTAACTTGTATTTTAAGTTTAAGGATGAACACTCAAAATTGCATTTAAACACTTTAACAGAATTGTGGCCTTCCTGATTGTAAACACTTTTTGTGGTAATTCTTGGATCTTTCAAGATACTGATAGTGACATGATAACTAACCAAACAATCTAAACAAACTAATTATTGCATGGTATATGGCGGCGACCAGTGTTTAAGATTTATGTTACTTTTAACATTGGATTGGCAAAAGTTAACTATGCAAGGAACCAGGGAGACACTTATAAAGCTGTCTTTAGAAAATACATTCGAATTCAGATCTGCGAAAGTGCACATGCAAGTGGGAATTTGCACGCAGAAAACGATACATTGACATGTTATGTATTTTTTATATTGGCAATTTGCAAAAGGTTTTCACAGATTTCCAACAAATGTCGTAAAAGAAGCCATTAATCACTACTCAATTTAAATGCTGATTGTAGCAGACAAACTTCAAATTCTCCTTCATTAGTACAAGAGAGTGTTCTTGCTCTAAGAACCAACTACAAACACATTTTTGCAGCAAATTATCGTTTCTTTAATATGCAGAATTCCTAAGCATTTTGAAATTATAGAAATATCAAACAGGCATACTGATCATGCTTGCAAGATTAGTGTACTCATTTTCTTGGTGGTACGCTGATTCTTTGTCAATCATCGTGCCATTGTGAGCCATTGCTTTAAGTTTATACAATAAACGATATATGTTAGCAAGGAGGAAACATTGTCAACAAGTTTACAAACACAATGTGGTATATCCGTCCCTTGGCCCTTGTGCCATTTTGTTTATCACTCAGTGCCTATTTCGTTTCAAATAACAATGTATAATGCTCGTTTCTTAAACAATTACATAAATGGGTTACTGGAATTAAGTATAAAAATTAAGTAAATGAACTTAAAATATGAATGATCCAGGCGTAAAACTTCGTTTAACAGCAGAAGCCTGAGTACATCTCGTAAACTTTGTCTCTGAATTTAGTATGTTAACATAACACCAGCATATGAAAATAGATAAACAGAACAATGAAGTAGTACGCAGAAAAAGGTAGTGCCTGAGAAAAATTCTTAACAGTCATATACTTAAAAAGTAAAGTGACGCATTCCTTTAAAACGTTCGTTGATATTGCCCTAACATTCATCTGGGGCATGGCGTTGTGGCATAGAGTCGCCGATTTGTAACTTCTCTGACTACTTAACCTCTCAGCTCGTCGGTTCGAGTCCCGTTCGGGGCGAAGGACTCAATGTGAGAAGGCCTTTCAGCTGACTTGCGGTGTGCCGGAAGTTCTATCCAGACATGTGTCTGGGGTCTTCCTCCACCATAAAAGCTTGATGTTGCTAAAATGATCATAAATGGTCGCTGCAATATATTTTAAAAACAAACCAAACAAAACATATAGTATTTATCTGAAGCTTTTTATCTACCTTGACGAGTTACTGTTGAATTATATCCTGCCGATAGGGAGAAAGACCAATCATAGATCAATAATAAGAATATATGAAAAAGTCCTGAGGATTGCGACATATACCAACATTTGAAAAGACCTAGGACAATGGTATTCACATGAAAGCCAAATGTAAAAGTAAGAACAAATCAGTGATGACTCATTTACCAAAAAGAGCAAACCCAGCAGTTACCGACTTGGAACGGCCAGTCGGTACAAGGGACCGACTGGGATGCTTAAATCGGTTTTACAGAGTTTCAACTAAAGCAAGAAAAGTGCCAAGAATATGGAGCATGTGACACACAACAATGTTAAAATGGTAACATGAATGTTTCAGGTCATCTGATAAAAACTAAAAAATCACTATTAGTCTGAAATGAAAATCGAATATTGCAAGCAATGTTTAAGCATTTTAATTAACTATAGTGAACTAATTGGCTTTTATAAAAGTATATTATCTGTAAAATTTAATTTCTTGGCTATTTAAACCTTTATAAATACAATTTGCAAACGAATCTTTGTAAATTCCAGATCTCTCTTAAAAAGAAGACAGCAAAGCTCTGTTCAATTCAAATGCTAATTATTCATCTTGAAAATCAAATTTTCGATTTTATCACGGTTAATGTAAAAGGTGGAGAAGACAGAGATGCCATAAACGTGCAATTCCTGAACATTGAATATTCTGATAACCTTTAACGTAGCAACACGTCTAACGCAGAGCTCTCTGATAATGTCAAGGCAATTGTCATTGAAAATTAGTAAACATTTCATTTGACATAACACATTGAATCAATATCTTTTATTAAATACAAGTTTTCAACACATTTTTAACTGTTCAGTAAATAGTATAAAGCAGCAAACAATGCGAAATATTATATGCTAAGATATTGATCTACGAATGAAATGCTCGTTTCTTCACTGAAGGACTTTTCAGTCGACCATCGCTTTCATCCACAGAACAGCCAGGTCAGTATGTGCACACAGAACTATTCGGGAAATGATTCATAAACTGTTATGAAGCAACTCCCGGGCATCTTCAAATCAAGTAAAAAGACTGATGATACACACAATGTTACATTTCGCCTTTTTGTCGAAGCTGTCAAGTGAAAACAAATGATCTTGTGCCAATGAATCGCGCTCTTTGACTGTCGGTCCTGGGGAATTGCCTGTAGAGCTGTAGCTGTCGATTGACAGGTAGTCACATACAAAAATCATTGATAGTTTCCTTGATACCGTCACCCCTTCTATATCGACCCTATTTTAAGCATCATCGGAAGAAAATTACATAATATGATAATTGAAATCTGGCCATGTAAAATGCTCAAGCGTCAACACCTTCGAGCATTGTGTACATTTTAGTACTAGTTATAACCCTACTCAATAAAATGATGAATTACAACATGGGTTCATATACTTCACCGTATACTTTTCTTTTAAAAGGACACGTCTTGATCTCATCGTATAACTATTCCTAGTTACCGGACCTGGAAGCGCAATTGATGGAGCGTCGGCTCCAGGTATGGGAGGCAACTAGTTCGATACTGAGCCGGCAGCACTATATCTTCACGTGAACACCGTCTCCAGATAACTGAAATCCTATTGGTGGGACGATAAACCTAGTAAACAAACGAATCTTCAGTTTATTGACCACAAAATTGAGCAATTGAGATTATTGAACTAATTTCATATTATATTAAATATACTATACTATGCTATGCTATGCTACACTATACTATACTATACTATACTATACTATACTATACTATACTATACTATACTATACTATACTATACTATACTATACTATACTATACTTTAGCAAAGTGAAAAAACGGCACTGGTCGATATTCAAGGATATTTTACTTTCATCAATTTATTGAAGTCTAGAACTATAAAAGGTTGTCAACCTTCTAAACCAGTCTTATAGCATTGAAACAATACGATAAGGCCGTGTGACATCAGTAAGATGGAAGATAAATGGAATCAGCGTCAGCAAATAGCGTATCTTTGCCTAGACCATTACGATATGTCATAAAGGCGCTGTGTTTTCTTGATTTTGCTTGATTGTCCACCATCCAAGTATTTGCATTTATATTGTTAGTTGCTTTATGGCAAATAGGAAGCTTAAATACCACGACGTAACAACACAAATGGTTCCATCGTGATTTCTACAATGCTACCGTTGTGTACAATTAATGTAACTATAGTTATAGCATTCTCTTTTATTCAGGCAATGTTAAAGTATCTATCAGAGAACAATCTAATAGGAATTAACACCGTCTGTGTGAAAAGGCCAGTATTTCGAAATAGATTCTTCGAAGCGTTGATCAACTATTGGTTTTCATAATGAAAGTTTGTTTCAATAGACAACTTTTTGTGCTTTTTATATACCTTCTGTGAAATGTCATTGCCTGAATACCATGTGTAATAGGTGTGATAGCCAGTTCACAAATTGCTTAATGACCCTCCTTACTTAGTTTTTCCAGTATTGCGGCATCTCTCTTTTATCTGAGTGAAGCAGCTGTATACGATACATTAAAAATTGCTTGCATTATGACCGGCTCTCTAATTTGATGATGTTGTTTTTTCCAGTTAATGCAGTTCAGGTCTTCAGAGGTGCACTGCACGTGTGGCTTTTCATCTCGTTTTTAATTAAAATACAATAACGTGCACGCATTATCACATCTATTTTTCCTTCACATCAAAGCAATGTCCGCGGCGTTTTAATGAGACACGATAAACGTCAAAAGGCACGTGTTAGGAAAGGAGTCAACCAATCGGCATATCACACTTAGATTGGCGTCAATTTGCGGCGAGTGTTTAACAATCCCCAAGAGAAACACATTTAACTGTTTGGAGTAATAGAAAACAGCCAGAAACATGACTTTAGCTATCTTTTCTCTCAATAAAAACAAGGAAGCAAATGATGGGGAAAATGCTACTATTGTAAGACCTCAGGCGTCGATTCTTTATAAACCTGGGCATAGCATTCTGAGAAAACCACTTATCGCAGGCCACCAGAAGATTTTTTAGTTTAACCGATATATTGGTTAATATAAAAGGTGTATTCGGTTAAGTGAAAATGTGTGTCCTTGGTTAGCCTCTATCTACGAAGAAATGTCCATATCCCAAATCACTCACTTAAACTTTTCTCGCGGAACGTCTTCTTTTCCTATAACCCTAACAAACAAAACCTTTGAGAATATAAGCGCATAAGTACAAGAAGTGCCGAAATCTTCGCTAAGCTTTTTACAATTTTATATTAACTAGGTAAACTGTTTACTCTAATTGGGGTTGTGTTAAAATGGTCCGTATATTTTTCTACTCGTTTATGTTATTGTTGAATTAACTTCAGGAACGGAACACAATCCACGAATTTAAGATCATTTCACGATAAAAGAAAAATGTGGTTTCGACCTGAATTAAATATCTAATATTATAAACAATTACAAAAAGAATGTTAACAGCAATAACAAAACAAACTATTGTATCTATTTTAACTCCCGATGCAGGTGCTTGCTGTTAGTTGTTTCACTTTGATGGGATATTTTTATTTACACTGTTTCTTTGATAGAAAAAACTTCAGGAAGTGTGAAGTTGGAGCGCTCCACTAACCAGATTTAAGCACCCCAGTCGGTCCTTTTGCCGATTGACCGTTCCAAGGCGGTAACTGATGGTTTTTGTTCTGTGTATTATGTCTCGTCTCTGTGTTTTGTCATATTTACATTAATCCTATTTGCCTTTGTCTGGAGGTACATTAAATTTTAATAACTGTGGAAATTTTGAAAGGACCTTTTCTTATTTACCTTTTGAAATATAAGCTAGTCAAGTAGCAAAACATGTGTACTTGCATGATGTCAGTTTTAAAATAGGTTTTGATTTGTTGTTTTATTTTTAAACAAAACATTTCTACCTGTTGTTCTAAACGGGGGTATGCTTTTTGAAATATATACCTTTGACCGCGAATGCTTACGTGTCGAAAGAACTGTCTCGTTTCTGTGTTTGTGTCATATTTACCCTGTTTGCCTTTGTCTAGAGGTAGATAATATTTAAATATCTGTGGAAAATTTTTATTGAACCTTTTCTTATTTACCTATTATGTTTGCATTATAATTACTATAGTAATTAACAAAAGATGTCATTTTTTCCGAACGAGTAAATATATTGTCTTGCCTGTTTATTTTTCATATTGCCTCTTTAAAACAAGTATTCGCGAATTCAAAATATGTCGTGCCATGAATCACTATTTAATTAAAATGCCCATTGTTACATATTAACTTTGATCAGAACTTCTCATTCTAACATGTTTAACGCATAAAATGCGATTTGATGAGAAGCAGCACATGTGCATGTTCTGAAATGTGCCATTCCGCTGAAATTACACGACAAAGATGAAGTAGAAACACGTCTTTCGGTGAGTTTTTTTATCATTATTTACAAACTGGGAACTGACATGATCTTACATTGTACAACGGTAAGCCTGGTCATATGCTTTGATGCATTGTAAACATTATAGCCATAAACAACAAAATATATTCTGTGAATGTTGCAACATGTATTAAAGGTGGTATCCGACTATTTGACTATGGCTATGTCAAATGCATGTAACAATATTTTCTTTCTACTGTGACGAGACATTTTTTTATATAAACATAATGGAGCAAACCCAACGTTTACCAGTTTGGAGTGGTCAGTTGGCAAATTGTTAACAACATTGTTTTAAGTAAGAATATATTCATTTCTACTTTTCATAGATCATGAGTTGAGTGCACGTTAACAAACACGCACACTTACGTATTAGGTTTGGTCTTTAAATAGAGTTTACCCATTTGTAAGCTTTAGTCTCACTGATTATAGTCCGTTAATTATGATTTACTTATTGTTGACATTTACTTTTCTTCTTAAGACATTTTTCTATACATTTTAACTGACGACTATCTAGACATGATTCAAAGACATGTCTGTATCGATAACATTTACGAGCAATGTCAAATCAGTACCAAAAAAGGTCAATAGTTACAGCTTGTCAGTAACATCGTACTTATTTTGTGTATTTTGTATCCAATAAAAATTAGCACTTTTCCGATGTTAGAATCATTCTCCTTTAACGCTTATGCATTTTAATGGTTCCGTCAGCGATTGCAATCCTTCAAGAGAAAATTAAAATGAGGTTTAAACCTGGAAAAAAATGCAACGAGCTAATATTTCAATTCGAAATCTTATTTTAAATTATTGCGCCAATATAAGATAGTCGTATAAAATCAGTAAGATTGAATGAGCATTCCAGGCTACATTTACCTAATTGCTCTCAGAAGATCGACCGTTTACGTATTTGCATTTATATTGTCGGTGCACTTTTGTGAATGTAACCTCAAAGAGCAGCATTATATTAGCAAGTGGCATTCCAAAGCGCCACCTTATGTAATGTTATACAGGATTGTAAATGTAAATTCTTAGCATTTTAGGTTGTTTTAATGCATATGCTCGATTTGGCTTGTAAAAAAAATGAACGATATTGATGTATGTATAGTTTATTCTGTAATATAGACTGACATAAAGGGGTAATAATTAAGTTGTGGCCGCCTGAATGACATCTTGAAATATGTTTTTTTATGTTTAACGGTGTAAATCGCAAGGCAATTTTATAGACAATGGAATGTACATTGACATCGGAAATATGATAGGAACATAATGTTAAATTGATGACCTTTTGAGCTTTATAATTGATTCTTATGTGATTTAAAAAGTTAAAGCAATCATCAACATGTCTGTATGTATGTTGTTGAATATCTATGTGCAATACAAACTTGAAATCTATATATTGCACATAAGATAATTAAATTAATGTACATATATTTTCTACTATGAAACACACAGATATTCTATCCTGAATATATCAATGACGGTCAAGTAAAATTCTTTGATTTCGGTGTTCAGTCTATTTAACGAGGCAAAGCTTAAAGAAGTCAGACATAACAATGCAATTGTTGAATTTTCATTTATCATCTAAAACGTCAACACTATCATATCATCAACGAATATTTCGGTTCATTTTACATCAAAATTATTGAACGTTTCATTTCAAAATAATTTATTATAGTAAAAATCAGTGTCAAATTAGTACTAAAAAGCTTCATAGATACAGTGTGTCAGTTTTGCTTTCAGTTTTGTTTCAAACAATCTATCGGATATGTCTCTGTGCCAACCCATCTGATATTTAAAATGTGTTGATTCCTTCCCTATCAGATATCTTTGAGATATACAATGGGCAAGTCGTCAGAATGAATGTGGATGCTGTTTTAAATGCCCCTATCGTATTACAAGCGGCCAACAAGGACAATTGTTTTGTGTGCCGATAATGACCTTTCCAGATTTATTATCAGTGCCATCATTTATGAGAACAGAGACTAACATAACAGCAATAAACATCACAATGTGCTTCCGTTTTTAGTTTTGTTTTTGCCTTGATTAACAAATATTGTTGACATTGTTTTAAATGCAATGGTGTTATCTTGTTCTTTGTTCGTATTTATAAAGCCTTACGATGGTCGTTTTAAGCTTATGTCAGTGTCAGTGATCATTGGAAGATAACACTTTGCTAATGCGTCTTTATTTGATACAAATACCGATACATGAGATGAAATGCGTAAATAGGGCTATGATATTTAGAGCATAAACATGAAAGTAGACGATATTTGTCTGACCAGGGTAATATTGAGTCAACTTCAGAAGATATAGTTGCCTATCGTTTTTATAACAAGCGACGACAAAAGGGATTCCTGTTCCGTTGAGATTGAAGTTTTCTAAGAGCGATCATTTGAGTTATAAGAAACACAATTACATTTAATTTGTTTATTGTCAGTTGCAGCAAATTGAGGCTTACAGAACACAGTTTTACACACAAAAAGCTACATTGAGTTTTCGCCAGTTGCAATATCGTAAAATGCGGTTCTCGATATTGGATTGCCTTTTGGAGTACACCTATCGGATTGAAAGTAATAAAAAAGTTTTATGCTGACTACAATCAGCACAGTATCGTTGTTTATATTGGTCTGTCAAACTACAGACACGCTGTACCGTTGTGGGGACTTTTTCTTTTAAATGATCTCCGAACGTTGCTTAGTGCTTGCTCTAATTTTGCCAATCGAATACTATTTTATGTTAATTATTTGTCTTCAAAACAGTAACATTTAAGGTAAAGAGGTAAAGTCTTTGTCTAATTATAAAATAATGTCAGCTTCTAATATGACCAAAAAGGTAGTTCCGACTATAAACAGTTTGACTTTATTTCTTGTAAACTTCAGTTTATAGTTATTAATACACTACGATCATGATACTGTAAAACCAGTTTAAGCACGCCAGTCGGTCCATATTGCCGACTTGACCGTTCCAATATGGTAGCTGTCGCGTTTGCTCTCTTTGTTAAATGACTCATCACATATTTGTTCTTACTTTTACATTTGCCTTGCATGTAAATACATTTGTCTTGTGCCATTTCAAATTATGGTATATGTTGCAATTCTCATAGGTCTTTTTCATATATTCTCATGCTTGTAATAAGAGGTAAACGATTGTTAAAGAAAACATCCAAAGTAAACAATGAAAATACCAAAACAACTGTATTGAAAGTAAATAACAGACAATGTGGGTAATTGAATGAATGATTGAAACAAATTCACATTTCTTTTTTCTTATTGTTTTTTGTTTGTTTGTTTTTTGTTGTTGTTGTTTGTTTTTCTGGCTTTTAACTGAACAAAGTAAACTGATATGAAAAACACCTCACTGTATAGGACATCGTTATGGCATTTATGAACGGGTGATTGGTCGTATGTATTTACTTTATTTTATTTTTTTTCATGGCTTGTTGGTGTGCTAATTATGAAGTCGTACATGTATCTCTTAACATATACGATGTAACTTCAATGTAACAAAGTAATAGTTCTTGATTGGATTTCAGAAATGCTTATATTTGTTCCTTGCTAATCGAAAATAATCATACTTTAGACATCCCACTTTATTTCTTAATCAAATTAGTGGCAAATACTGTAACTTTCTAGAAAACATATGCATCTTACTCTAACAGACCTGGAAATATGACTGAACCATAATTCACATGGAATCCCGGGAAGCTTGGGTGTTATCGGAGTTTCGCTACAGCGGCGAGCGCGACCAGGAAAAACCTCCAATATTTGACATTGCGAGGGCGGAATTCATTGCTGCCTAGTTATAGTCATCGGAGGCGGGAAAAGCTAATTCGGAGTTTGGACACAAGCAAGACCGGGTTCACAAGACGAAAATGCTTATATTATAATTCAAAGTTCTACAGATAGAAACCGAAAAGAAGCTGCATTGCATCTCAACTCTTTAACACATTTGGATTTAACGTTGCAATAATAACAGGTATGTATAGTTATTTCGTAATTTTACGAACGTTTTATTTAGATATTCTTGATATATTATATTTTATATTTGATATACTGTATTCGTATTCCACGTTGTGGTTTTGATCGGCTTTGGTAAATGTATGTGTTGTTGTTTTTTTCTAAACTTAAACATATAAAATGCTGCAAGTTGATTTTTGCCGTGAAACCTATTTTATAAAAGTAATATTTAATTAATTGCATATCGAAGAAGAGTTAAGGTAAATTTGCTCTAAATAAGTAAGGAGAAATACATTTCCTGTCTTTTTAACACCGTATAGTTAAAGCGTATCAATTATGCATAAATATCGAAACTTAAACGTTCGTTATTCTCAAATTTTAAATTGAAATTTCCTTCAATAAACGAGTATGCTTTTAAGAGTAATATATAACTCCAACTACTGTTATTCTTTACGTTAGAATAACATTTTCAAATAAGTTTTTGACATCTGAAATGAATAATTGTTTTCCTAACAATATTTTAATTGAGGAAATCTGAGTAATTACGCGTCTGTTGATTGATGTTGGAAATTTTAAAAATTATTTCATGCAATAATGAATATAAATTAACAATATCAATAAAGTATTCACAAGTTGTTCCAAGCAAGGTACTTTCATAGGAAGATAAAATCATAACCTTAATATCGATAAAAATAATTATTTTTATGTTGTAATTACGCCGTTTTATCTATCCCAGATTTGGAAAATTGAAGATAAGTCAAGACATTATTATGCCACTAAATACATTATAATTAAAGGTGATTGTCACTTTTATAATATCAAATAGTTTATGTGTCCACTTTATGGCGTTACCTCCAAGTTTAGAAAGTAATAATGCAAACCTTCGAAGGAAAATTGTAATTTAAAATTTAATATTTTATGCTTTTATGCCAAATATTAGTCTTGCCATGTCTCTCTTTTAATTGATTTAAGACAATGCACGGACTCTAAACATTTTATCTGTTTCAAAGCATCATCTGCAATAAAACCGTAACTAAACCTCTTCATGTGTGTATGATATAATATTCACATATAAGACTGAAATAACGTACAATTACAACAATATGACTGGAAATAAAAAAATAAGTTCTTTAAATTACATTCACACGTCATAGTCATTTCTGTTCAATAAAATTTGTTTCTAAAAAGGCACTTTATTATTTTAACTATATGGCCTCATTTTACACAATGTAAGGCGTTAATGGTAAAATTTTAAATTCGAGGCAGCATATCCATAAAGTTTGTTTTTCTCTCATTAACGTTAAACAATCGTTAAATTGTGAAACATACCATAGGATAAATTGGCACTTCTTAGGTTTAAAGGTGAATGAAACATAAAAGATTCGGCCTGGCTTATGAAAAGCCAAGTTTATGTGCATTGCTTACTTAATCGAAAACGTAACTAAAATTCTTTGGGTATGACGTTGATTTTCACTGAATTAGTCTACACTTTTAATAAACAATTAATGTTGCAATAAGAAGAAATCGTAATTATTTTAATTTCACAATAAATAAATGTAAATTAAACGCTTGATATTTTTCGTGTAGGAGAGACGTTTTGTTATGTTAAGCATTAGGTTCGTTCCCATTTAAAACAACTGTCCACCTCAACTTGTAATATGTACAATTCTGTAGAATATAAATAAGCACATAATTTAACTTTCAGAGTTAAAATACATGATATCCCGGAGCCTTGGAAAATTGCTAAGACTTAATCATTAGATATATTTTCTCACTAATTAGATAAAGCAGTCTCAAAATAATGCCTGAAATTGCCGTGGTTGAAACAACTTATCACACAGGTGAAACACCTAAGTATTTTATTCCTACTCCCTACCCGCTAAAGGAACTGATTATCCGTGTTTATTTCAAAACAGGAAAAAAAAATACTGCAGAATTTTAAAACACAAAACGAAAATTGCATAAACCGTCCAAACCCTATTTATGGTACCTTGTATGATATAATAATAAGTTCGATAAATTTAAACCGATTTTTGTCTTTCCTCGAGTGGATTTTGGCAAAATGTGAACTCACGGAGCGTTACGTCAAATGGGGTTCGGAAGCCAGGAGTTTAGTTAATAAGTTTACAATTAGCACTCATTGTTAACGGTATGGTACGCATCTATGGTATAGAAAAATATATATTGAGAACAGTAATGGTTAAGAATAATAAAGGGGTAGACTCGCCAATTAGTATGCTTAACCTCTTACCGCGTGGGTTAAAGTCCCGTTCAGGGCGAAGGACATAATATGGAAAGGTCTTCGATGGTTCTACCAAGACATTTGTCTGGGGTCTTTCTCCCCCAGAGTGCTGGACGTTGCTATAGTGATCATAATTGTTCGCTGCAATCTATTTCGATACAAACTAACATTAACATATAAAAGAATGTGTATATAAAAGAATGCCGAAGTCAGGGACACAACTGAAACCTAACTAAGTACAAAAGCATTCCATGTCAATATTGCCGTAGTTATACATGTTTGCTAGCCAACCTAGCCATTCTTTTAAATTTTTACTCATTTTTAAAATGAGACACATACTAATATTTTTTCACAGAAATCGCATTTTTCAAGACGTTGAACGCTTCGCTATTGGCATTTGCCTTAAATTCCTCGTACGTAAGGAGATTGGACTGCAACTAAAGACATCACTGGAAACATTACTTTCTGAAGATTTACACAAATATATGCTTGTCAATTGTTTATACACAACTGCTTTTAATTCGAGTCATAATATCAAAAGTAATAATACAAAATTTAAATGTAATGTGGAATTCTTTTAATCTCTATGTCTAAATATAAAGATGACAATTTACCAAAACGTTTTTATTTTTTCCATTTAATAATATTTGAGACCCAAACCTTTTTTATAAGTGTGGTATACTTTCAATTTTAGAAAATATTATAAGATTCTGTTAAATGTTTAGATACGTTATAATTTATATTATATCAGCATTATCTATATAATTAATTTTAAACCTATTAGTTAAGTAAAGTTCTAAAAAGGACTAGGCCAGTCAATAACTAAAAATTAAATTTTATTGATTGAGTAAAGATTTTGGTTTTAATATAATGTATTATATAATCCGTATCTTTTTCAAACCGATATGTTATTTGAAAACTTTATAAAAAGCTGCTTCCTTCACTTCAAGATAAGTAGAAAGATATACGTGTATAACAGTCTTTTATCTATTTAGTACCGTTATTAATATCATTTACAAAAAAATCTAATGTAAGACGCGCATGAATTTCACTATCGTAAATTGGTCGCGTTTTCATTGCCTTGGTCAATTGCCAAGCTAATAATATATCTAAGTACCTTTAAAGACATTTGTGTTAGCACATTGACACACCAGGACTGTAGCGCCCAAACAGTCATGTGGAAGACCAGGTATATTGCAAACTTATGCAAGCGTTCCTTCAGGAAGGAAGTGCAATGTTGGAGCGCTCCACAAACCGGGTTCATATATACCAGTCGGATCTTTTGCCGACTGACATTTTCAAGGCGGTAATAGTTCGTCAATATTTTTGTCCGATACGTATCATCTCTGTGTTTTGTTGTTATTTTTACATTTATCATGTATGCCTTTTTCAAGTGTCAGTTTAAAAATTCTCGTTGGACCCAAATAGGATCTACCATAAAAAAGTAACTTGTAGTTAACATGACATTTTGATTTTTCATAAATGTACAAATAAAGCATATTGAAAAGAAACTATCTAATAATATTTTATAGTGATTAAAAAAAAGTGATTTTTATAATCTTAATTATAATTGAACTGAACATCGTGTGGCAAATCTTATTGTATGGGTAACATACAGCGTGCGTTTCAATATTTCCAGAAAGTGGATAAACCATACCGCTCTAAGGCGGTAAAGGGTGTTTTTGCACCATACCGCTCTAAGGAGGTAAATTGAGGTTTTGCAAAATACCACTCTAAGGAGGTTAATGGTGGGTTTGCAAATTTTACCGTTCTAAGTCGGTAAATGGCGACTTTGTCATTTTTACAAGAGTGTAACATGTTATCAGTGTAATATTTGGTATATTGGTTCTAACAAGCTTATTAATTGATTAATAAATTGTATTAGGATAAAGCCGACTAACACCGCATATCGTGCCAATCAAAAAATTGGATTTCCCCAATACTTAACGATGGCCAGTCCAAGGTTAGGCAGTGTTAGAAAGCGACGTAAAGCGATCATTACAAAAACAGAATGTTTTAATACAAATTAACGATTTAATCATTTAAATATAAATAAATTAATTTTGGAAATTATATATTGTTTTTTTTTTGTATGTCTGTGCATTTGACTGCGTTGATATTGTTGCTTTTCTTGTCAAGAAAATGCACAACAAGACTTCTTTCCTGAGGCTGTTGCTCGTTTTTCTCTCCAGATACATGCATGCGGTTTTTTAAGATTTCTTTAAGGTATGGACAAAACCTTTATACTGTCATGTTTTATGACAATTTTAATATCATTTTAAAGCGCATATCAATTCAGTTAAAAGAAATCAAATACTTTTACTTTCCATACAAGCGAAATAGCAATAAGTAGGGAAAGGAGCGAGTGGGTTTCGTACTGGTCAAAAAAATGTAACGACCACAGTGGTAGATATATAAGCACTTCCGAACAACCTGCTGGGTTAACTCTTTAGTGACGTGGTTTAAGAGGTTACTAACGTTTCCAATTTAAGAAGAAATACGGGAGGGTTATGGTTCGGTCCTTCTTGAATAGCGGGAGATATACGTGGCTTAAAACAAGACATCTGGCATACCTATCAAAAGAATGGATAGCGGTTTTATGAGCATGTCGGTAGGCCAGTTAACTCTTCAAACGTTCATTCATTGTGATAGATTTATCAATAAAACATTTGAAAGGAATGTCCCATTTTGTGTTGCAATTTTAATTATTAGATTTAAGACGTATCAATTATTTACGCAGTTTTTTTACCTATTTAAACATAAATAAGAGGATTTTAATAAAAACAATAAACTTTAATATCATGAAAGAGCCGGGGTTTTATTAACAAGTTTTATAAAATATCATCAAAAAAAATTATTTTAGTCTATGTATAAGTATTTTCGATTGGACGTGCTAAAAAACGGTTTCAATGTAAGGTTCGACATTTTAGCCATTGCTTGCATAACGTAGTTACAGCGACGGCCGGATTTTCTTGCAGGCATGACATAATGCAGCTTTAAGATAAGTACACATGTCAACTGTCTTCATGTCACCACATTATCATTTCTCATGTTAAGCAAGTTGGTAAACTTGTTGTGTTTCAATCTTTACATACCTGTGCTACTTTGACAGACAGATAACACACATACCGCCATATTTTCAGCTATGTTAATGGTCCATCTGAGTGAATGCAGTGTGCATAAAAGTCACTGCAGGCTGATGCTGCAGAAATAATGCAATGGACTTCTTAAGACATTCAATTACCATCTCACAAACCATGCGCATTGTTTCCTGAAATATACAAGAGTCAATTGAATTAGCAATTCAAAGTACACAGACAAAATTAGAATACAACGTTCGATCAAGGTGAAATAGATAACAGAAAACAGTGCCCTCAAACAGATAGCAGAATACAGCACCATAAAATAGACAACAGAATGCAGCACCATAAAATAGACAACAAAATGCAGCACCATAAAATAGATAACAGAAAACAGTGCCCTGAAACAGATAGCAGAATACAGCACCATAAAATAGACAACAGAATGCAGCACCATAAAATAGACAACAGAATGCAGCACCATAAAATAGATTACAGAAAACAGTGCCCTGAAACAGATAGCAGAATACGACACCATAAAATAGACTACATAATGCAGCACCATAAAATACATAACAGAAAACTGCGCCCTGAAACAGATAGCAGAAAACAGCACCATAAAATAGATAAAAGAATACAGCACCATGTCTGAACGCGTATCATTCTTGTACGTACATTTTCTATAAAACTAATGTAATATGTTAACTAGTATCAGCGATGTGTTTTAATCTCGCTTTTAAAGCATCAGCATGGATCAGTTTTAAAAAAACATCTACGAAAAGTATTTTCGCCCACATTCAGTACAATTGGAAAATTTATTATTAAACCGGATCAAAATATTGCTAACCTGTGGCGCGCAGATGGTTCTTCCAACTTGTCTGGACTCATTCTCAAACGAAAACGTTTGAGGTCGCTATACTGACTTTGCGATATATTTGTAAAACCAAACAAAACAAAATTTAATGTATCGGTTTATAAATGACCCTGTAGCGTAATATAAATATGAAGTGCATTTATTTTCACATTTTTACTTTCTTTTATTTTTATCTTTGAGGAAGTTTGGTCGGCTTATTGGATAAGTCATTTGACCCTTTTAGACTTCTTCGAACTGCGTCCATATGCAAATAAATGATGAAATTTTGTTCTGTTCTGCTATAATAACAAATAAAACGTGTTTGATCATTAGTAACCTTATACCTAAAATAGTGTTATTGCAAAATATTTGAAATTGTTACTGTCATGATGTTATGAAATAGTATCAAAACTAATTTTCAATCAAATGCAGAATTAATAACAGTATCTACATTGTATCACTGGCCACTGTACTCACAATCACACATTAAAACAAAAGACGAATTTAATTTTAAAAAACTGCAAATCGTTATTGAAACTCTGTATAGTTTTATATACAAATCGTGACCAATTTATATCGCTAACAGACGAAGACGTCTAATAAATGGTTCAGTTTGAACAGAATGAAAGTTTTTAATCGATTTTTACATACATAAACAATTTCAGCACCAACAAGTAATTTGTTGGCTGCCTCTTGAATGCATTTCTATGTGATTAGGCTACCAACAGGAAATTGGCGCCGAAGAACACGGGAAATGGAAAATTGTATTTGACACGATATACAAAGTTGTATCATCGAAAGAATCACAGCTTGGTACATCCGTAGGGTAGTTTTACAATTCTGTTACAGCACATATGGTTCAAGATCTCATTGTCTGCAAAATTGTGTTATGCGGTATTGTAAAGAGTGAAAAGTGTGCTTGCCATTAAACAATTGTTAAAGATTGTAAAAACAAAATCTATGGGAAGATAAACTGTTGAACCATGTATCTGGATCAAATTATAAAAGTTTTATGGTCCGAAACGTATAGCCCTTTCTGCTTGCCATCAAGTACAATGTAAGGTTATATTTAGAATTAACTCCATGCTGAAACAAGGTTGTAACAAAACTGGATTTTTATGTGAGTCAGGTTGTGGTGTTTTCGTGCATGATGATGGCCACCGTCAGAAGAAGTAAAGTTATATCTAGTGTGTTTCTACTTGTAAGCCATGATTTTAATTATCTAACTACTTATAAGTATGATAAAAAATGATGCGACAAGAAATCAGATATTTTACTAACGACCGGACCATTCCGTGTCAATAACGCAAAGACGCAAGATTGTCCAGCATTAGAATGACGTGTATATTACTGTTTCAACTCGTTTTTGTTTAAGGGCAAATAGTAAATTCAAAGACACGGTCATTCAAGGGAGGAATCTTTATGATTAAGATTATGTTTAAAAAATTAAAAGCACTGCGTAGTAATACATAAAGTACAAAGTCAATACATAACAACAAATAAGACATAAAACTAAAAGTCCGCTGAGAAATAAAAACACGTATTTATAAGCTAAGAAAACTAAAAAGATAATAACTCCAGAATAAAACGGCTTAATGATCTCCCCAGCATGCACAACTACACATCAGCACCAATCATTCATATAAGTATGAAAACATATAATGAATAATAAAAGATGAGTTGTCTGCACAATAATGTATTTAGCATAAGGAGGACAATAACTCCGGAAGAAGCAATGAGATCTGAGTTATCTCCCCTTTATGCATAACTGCTCATTCATACAAATATATTAAAGGTCGTTTTTGCTCGAGATACTGACGGACAGTCTGACGAACAGAATACGACTCTACGGGCGGTACAAATAACCAAAGCTTAAAATAAAAAATTGGAATATGATTTATATCGGAAGGATGACCTTCTATTTAATCTAAGTAATAACTACAATTTAAAATAATAACGTCCTTTACAAAATATAGTTTTTCTTTAAAAAGCTATCAGATGAAATGAAATGCACTATGGATGAAAAGAAATACACGTCTAATGAAATTCTTTTCTAACAAATGGCACCATAATACTTTCGAGCACTCTTACCTCAGCTTTCTTACAGTACATTGTCACGTTATAGGCATATTTGTGTCGCGAGTATTTATCACTTTAATGGACAGTTCAGAAACGATCTTTCAAGTCCATTAACATATCATAGCTTGTTCAATCAGTGTAAGAGTAAAGCACAATGTTGTGATAGGTTGGCCTACTTTACACAAAAGTGCATGATCGTTTTGATTGTGATACTTTACCGAAGCGCTAGAGGTAAGATTGAACATAATCTTTAAAAAGTAAAATTAAAATTGGTTTGTGCACAGACTTGAAGAACCGACAATAGGACACGAGTGTAAAGCTTTCGGTGCTGATAGAACTGTGTAGTCTCCATTCACATGTGTATAAGGAAAAAAAGAAAGTACGGTTTCATTCACCGAACATTGCAAATGGGGACAAAACTGACCATCTCCCCCGTGATCAGGTTGTGATGGTCAATGTTTGATTTTAGTGAATGGTATATTCTTCTAGTATTACTTATTGTAGAAATTTAGTGGGACCTTCAACTCTAGTTCTTATATTTCTAGATAGACCTATATTGAACCATTTGCGGACAGAAACCTCACTAATTAATTATCCTCAATTACATCGAGTTGTTGAGAAAAGTTAATAAAATGCTCCGACAATTACATGTGCTTTGCAATCTACGATATATCTTTTTGGGCATGTTTTGTATATTCATCATAACTTTTTACCTTCCAGGCCCGACATCATGAAGGCTGCTCTCACTGTACTATCACTCGCACTTGTCTACAGCGTATCGGCTGGCTCCTTGCGAACTCTTATGAAGAACCGACTTCTTAACGGTGTCTCAAAGCGTCAAGGGGAACAGGCACCAGATCACGAGGTAAGAGCTTTTGGGACAGGACGTGATGTTTGTAGCCAAAGGTTAGAATCACTTTTATTTTTTATCTAAATGGTTTACTTGTTTCAAATCTAGCGGCGGCATCAAACTCAAATGTCATCGTAAATGTCTTAGCTGTTCCACTTCTATTGTAAATCAGGAGTGTTTTAGTTATGTAAAAACATAATTACATGTTGTATGAAAATATCAAATATTTGTTATCATGTATATTCATAAATAGATTTCCACTGATCGATCGACCGCTACGCCCCTTAAACCGATTTCCTTAGAACCGACCAATCAGAGAAAGATAGATAAAAATATCTAAAGGTGCCGTAAACAGATTTTTAATTTGCATTTATTACTCAGAGAAAGTAATGTGTTCAGACTATTAAACGCATAGTTAGAATAGTTTTTATTAGTTTCTGCTCACGATGTAACTTTTCTGTGCTATAACTATGTAGCTTTCAATGTTAAACATGGCGACGCCTTAAATAGAATATTAAGTAAGCACATTGTTGTCCTAACAAGTTTGCTTTTGTACAGCTTTTGAAAATTTGTACTTTTGTTAAAAGCAAACTTGTTTGCATTTTGCGAAGTTCAATCCAGTTGCGTAGGTTTTAAAAAGAAGTTTGTGTTTGTCCTACGTTCTCATGCAATTCAAATTGTATAATCGTGTTAAAATTACATACCACCGAAAGATGCTCATAAGAAATAACATAACGATTGAAATCGCTCTTTTTACATTTTTCATATTTACATTACGTGCGTAAAATGCTAAGAGAAGTTAAACGTTCCAATATAAACAAAAAGGGAGATTTAAACACAAAATTAATGTGTTTATGCTTCATAACAATGGAGTTCTTGAAAAAGCATGTTTTTATTTTGTAATTCTGCGTGTAATTAAGATAATTTTGCTTCCATTGTTGAAGAAATACTTGAAATATGATAAACCATCTCTATATCCAGGTTTGCATTGTCTAAAAGCACATTAGAGTCTTTCTGATTTATAAAAATTTGCTGGTGTTAAGTTCAATGCCAGGTCATTCTTTAGATTCAAAATATTCAAACATGGGAATTTGATCAAAGAATCTCTTTTTTTTTTGTTACTGGTTGCCAATTTGAAGAAGAAAATGACGAGACATGTGTATATCCCTTGTATGTTGGATATACAATATACAGATGCAGACCTCAGAAGATATGGCCCATTATTAGGTTGAGTACTGTAAAATGGGTCCTTTGCATGAGATAGTCTAACACAAGTTCGCGTAGGAATCTCGTTTATAAATAAATAAAGTATGCAACAAATAAACACATGATACAGAAAAGCAAAAGGATTTGGGTAAAGTAACTAACTACAGAGCAGTATTCATCTGAAAGCGGACTACCTCTCAAGAACAACAACCTCTCTACAACAACAAATTTCACCACTTCCCACAGGTGTTGCCTGAGCGAGGGAGCACTGTATTTCTTTTCGTTTATTGAATAAAATGTTAAAAAATAGTTGTAAACGAACACCAGTTGAGGAATGAATAAAAACAACAAATTTACTAATGCTGGGACTGGAATTACAGCTACTATCCATTTGATCACCATTGTCTGTTTATTGTCAGATGTAAGTACACGTTTGAACTGTAGTCCAATTACAAGTCGATGCACTGTAAGCAAGTTTCCACGCGAAATGAACAAATCTCCAGAGTCCAATGACAATGTTTATTGCATGAACATATCACATTTACTGCTAATGCAACATAGCTTATATTGATGACTTTGGGTCATAAAAATACGATAAATTAGTTCAACCCCTGTCAAACAGTTCGCCAGGCCAGTACAGCGACATATTAAAAGCTTGATCAATAACATTACCGCCAGAAAAAGAAATGGCTACTTTACATAATGTATTAGTACATACACGGTTACATGAAATATTCATGTAACAACGAAAGTAAAGCTATATTTACATGATTAAAAGAATCACCAATGAGGTGTGTGTGTTTGTTGATTGTGTTTTGCTATGCACATGTAACCGGATACTTTTACCCACTTGATTAAAAATGCATGATACAAACTAAAGTGCACTTACCTTAAGGATATATAGGCAATAATCTATTTCTTTGTATGTTGTTTGAACTCTCTAATGAAAAGAAGATAGTTTAATCATTTACATTAAGCAAAAAAGAAAGAAAGAAAGAAAAAAGAAAGAAAAAAGAAAGAAAGAAGTGTATATATTTAAACCAAATTCCACCTCTTTTTGAATTTACGGCCCTTTGACCTTGACATTTACACAACTTTTATTCACTTTTTTTATGTTTCTAATAATACGTATAACCATTGTATACTTAAGAGAAGATAGATGTAAAAGATGAAGCAATCGTGATTTTTTCTGATGAAGGCCGAATGTTTGATGTTTCCTTTGGGAACATTTGTCTACTAAAAGCTATATTTACAATATAAAGGAATCATGATAACGGTGTATTTTAAGTTTGCTAAAAGGCTTGTAGAATATTGCGCATCCGAATCACATGATACATGCATGCATGAACGTACGATATGCAGTATTTCGAGTTATTATTTTGAAATTATCATTTTGAAACTTTTATTTTGGAATTATTTGAATTATCATTACTTTGTTTATTAAATATGGGACCTTTCACTTATGAGACGTTTAACTTAGGACGCTACATTCTAGAAGTACATGGGTTAAGAAAATATTCATTTAATAAAAATTGCAAAAAGTTCAAATTATGTATATAACGGGATTAAATTATATACTGCTTTTTGCGAACGGATTCTTATGTGTCATTAAAACAATCTGTGAAAAAGTCACCGATGTAATTATTTTTGAACCATGTACGACACATAGTTCAGAATACTGTTAATAGAAATGTAGTATTAGTTACTCGACTTGAGTAAAATTTCATACAAAAATGGACAAAGCTCCACCGGTTTTGCGACAAATCCGGATGGATGTTTTGACACTTACATACAGCTGTTGTCAGTTAAGTTTAGACCAAAACCCAAACGGGATCAATTTTCCGAACACTCGAGTATACAGATTAACTAGTTCAACGTCACTACAACAAAGTTTGTGTTATATATGTACTCCATAATCAAAAGGCATTCACTCAAAACATAGTCATTGGCTTTAAGTAAACCATATTTTATAAAAACAACACCTAACTAATAAACGAATAAACGAATAATTACATGACTCTGTAATTGGTGATGTATTCTGTAAGTAGTTCCAGAAAAGATTTACTTTTCTATTGAAAAATCATTTCATTTCACAAAAATGATTATATTTCATTGCTCGGCATAAATAAATACATTATATTGAACCTGTCTCCATCAATAAAATAATTCTCTGTTTCAGATGTGTTTTACCATTCAGCATCTACAAGGTGAGATGAACTTGTGTCTTTGGTTAAGTATTCCTCCGCGCCTACATGTGTATGAATTTCCTTTAGACTTAATGCTATTTATACCACAGTGACAGCACATATGATGTTTGAATAAAAAAAATACGAACAAAACAAAACACCTTTGTCATGTGCCTTATTCAAATTGTAGTATATGTTGCAATGCTCATAGAACTTTGTCATATTTCCTTAACTCATAAAAAAACATTATTAATATTAATAAATACGCATTTTCGAAATGTAATATTTTTTCTCTGATTCTTCAATTTCAATCATGTTCGCAGGACCGTTACATATAAGAATATCACCGTGAACAATTGGTCTCGGCAAAGTTGTTCGAGGACAAGCCAATAGATCTTGCTCTCGCCTCTCGTTAGAAGGCCATACACGATCTTGTTCCAAGACTAATTGGTTTGCTCGCACGTGCTCAAGGACTTGCTATTACAAGGAGTTATCATGGGAACCGATCCCATGGGGGGCGAATTATGTAGATTGCCAGGACTTAACTAATCCCTCGTTATCTTAGAATTAGCTGAGCAAATATTCGTAATGATAAGCGGCGTTGCGCGTTATCACATAAATTAGTATCCAAAGGTACCGATTGTCAGAGATGCGACAAAATTGCATAATTGATATTGCGTTGATATGCTATGTTAGCATTTAACTTTTTAGAAATACGTTTGACATTTTGAAAATCGTAATGTAATATTTCAGTAAATTCTGGCATCAAATATTTATTCGTTGAAAAAAATGTGTTCATGTTATATTTGTTAGTACTTTAAATAAAAGTGGCTTTATACGTGGGGGCTGGGAATTTAGACTGGTAATAGATAACCGATGTAGAAACAGCTTGTTACAGATTCTTCTGATCCCAAAAGACCATGAACCAATCTTAGAAAATCCTCAACAACTAGAATCTGCATTGTAATCATTCTTCTTGATAAAAATATTGTCAGTAAGCGGCAGAATGTGGGTGGGATGCCTGTTCGAATTTCTTTACAAATTAGGTCTTTAACCTAGTCTTCACTTTTTTGCTCGGTAAATTTCTAAGGAGAGATATTGGTTCAGATTCTCAAAATGTCTGTTGAATAGAAGCTTTAAGAATTTTGGAATTTTGCTTGATCTTGCTTGTCTTCTTGTCCATGTTATATCAGTGACAGCAAGTCGATTTGATGTCGCCCTTTTTTCAATTAAATAATTATCTTGTCAGTATAAACCACTCTTTCAAACTGTTAAACTAGGGCAATTAAAAGCTGTTCTTCCTTTTAAATTATAGAGTTATAATAGATGTTCGTGTATATAACAAAACATCGCTAGACTGCAATGTTAGTGTGTTTGTTAGTGTAAGAAAATGCACGTAAGGTTTGCGAAATGACGATTTACAGAGCAAACATAATATGTTTTATAAAAAATAGAACATAGGCATATGCATGTTAAAACTTTTACTCCTTTCTGCGCGTGCTTATTCTGTGAGCATTGTTGCTGTTTCGTTCAATTCAAATGATCATTATTTTGTTTATTGCGTTTATCGTCAGTTATCTGGAGACGGTGTCCACTTGAATTAGATATAGTGCTGCCTTCACTGTGTATAGCATGCCGAGAACACCTTGCATGTTACAACACACAGTGACATTAACCTGACATCGAGCCAACCGGTTGTGTAACTAACCTTATGTTTTCTTGAGCGTTAGCAAGGGAGCTATTCCACTACCATTTTAACGACTTTGGTATATCGTGGCACGGAAACGAACCCAGGGCCTCCAGTACCTGGGGCCGACGCTCTACCGATTGTGCTACCAATTCCGGTTAGCTGTTCATTTAACAACGAAACTATGCACTTCAATGTTGATGTGTTTTCGAGTTATTAATGCATACGTTTTCCTCTTAATTTCGGGCAAACGTGTTTGTCACGGCCGTTAAGAAATAATCGGTACACAAGAAAAATGTGCACATAAATGAAGAGAGTATACCTAAAGCTGATACCTGCAAGTTCTCAAAAACTTTTACAACAACAAGTACAAACTGAAACACTTTAATCAGCGTTAATAGATTAACGAAATTGTTGTTCATTAAATCAGCTAATTAAATAATAATCGATTAACCTCTTCTCTAAATAATGTGAAATCCTGATTGCCGATAATTGGCGATAAAACTCGCGCCAAATCTTCGCGAGTTTCACGGTAGGTGTGAAAATCACTATTGTTGCCGTTTTGCATCTTATAGCAATTTGAAGTTTGAGATAGACCAACTGATTTCAACAGTTTTATACGTGTGGGGACAAATAATTTAGTTTGAGATATCCGATAATTTGACATATCCGAATTTGAGTTAAGCGGAGTCGAACTATATAGAAACTATAGGGAAAAAAACGGGACCGTAGAAAACAGTTTGACATAACCGGAAATTTGAGATAACCGATTTTGAGATAACGAGAGTTGACTGTATTAAGGATAACAATAGATCAATGTAACTAATTAAGTTTGCATCGGTCACAGGAAATGGTGTTGTTCAACTTTTCCACGCATGTATTTGTGATTACAGCCTTGAAAGAGCAGTTTGCTAGCTACATCGACAAGAACGGAGATGAGAAGGCAAGCCGAGACGAGATTCTGGATTACCTGCAGAAATACAACCCTGCCACATCAGAAGAACAGCTAGATAACTTTATACGTCGACGTGACAAAGATGGTGGGTAAATGTATAACAAACATTTAACATGGAAACATGGAAACAAATCTATGCCTGTATATAATGTGATCTCTGATCTAATGTATACATTACTATTACTTGCTTAAAGTTGAAGATGCTGCATACATCCATACGCAAATATGACAAGTATGGTAACGTGTATGTCTCTGTGCGTCGTTGGAACCAATGCTAACCATTCCGTTACATGCATGGGCACAAAACAACCTTTATATCTAAAATATATAACAAGAATAGGCGTTGCATGTACGCGTTGTCATTTTGCCAAATGTCTTTAAGTTATATTTGAAGCGTATCACCTAATATAACGGTTGGCCGTTGAATATTCATAAAATGAATAATCGTCTGCCTATTATCTATCGGCCACCATGAAGCAAATCTTTATAAATGAACCTGGCTTACCTACAATGGTTTGCGCGTGTATAAAGGTGTGGTTTCTTTGTCAAATTCATATATGTAAAGGGGTTACCTTTTATTTTTCCCTTTGAAATCTGACTCTGACACCGAAGAAATAAATATATATATATATATATATATATAATATATATATATATATATATATATATATATATATATATATATATATATATATATATATATATATATATATATATATATATATATATATATATATATATATATTCAATTAGACAACTACATATGTCCATTTGAAATAAAAATGGACGTTTTATGCTTATTTGTTATTGTTACTCCTTGCTATGATTTTTCGTCTGTCTAAACATGTGCATATATCCTTTTCGTTTTCGCCTCATTTCCCATTCCTCTTCTTATGTCCTGTAGTCTATGTAGATTGATAATCATTGTTGAAATTGTTCTCGTTTGCTGTATCCGTCTTGATGTGTCTAGCGTTTTTAGTACTCGGCACCTTGCTCCATCACGATTCGTTCAGTCAATTATGCTAAACGTTCACATTACGCTACTGCAGATCAGACGCTCTGTTTTGCAAATTGTTAGTTTTCCTCGTTATGTTCCATATTCTAGACAAATTGTGTTTATCCAGATATGGTTTTGGGTCAATATGTAGTACGAGCAATGCTTACGTAGATTATTGCTCATTTTTCATTACTGAGTGAAGTAAAATTGGGTATATCATGTATCACTATTAATAACATACTGCTGAAAAAGCAGTTAGTTTAACAACTGATCGATGTGATCCAATGGGCTTCAGCAGTACGTTTGTCATAGTGTGCTCGTGAGTTCGAGTCTTCGGGTCCGATGGGTGTTTCTTATAACTTCCTATAATATCATTTTATTTGTTATCATTGTACACGATATGTATGCGAATATTATACTTTCCTTTGGCAAAATTTTAAAATAATAAAAAACTCAACCACCAGATGCACATCTATTAAAACAGAAACATTTAACCCGTGATTACAGTGGTGATATATCACATATATGGACTTTTTTTCCTGTCAAAGAACTGTTTCATTCAACTCTCTATTTTTATTAGTTTAGAAAATTGCTTTGAAAGTAGCTTATAGATAGTGCACGTTGTAAGCATTGTGATATTATATATCATCATCATTATCATCATCATCATCATCGTCACTTAAAATACTCCTTTGATTTTACAAATTAAACAATAAATGTTTTTATAAGGCCCAATTAAAGCTTAATCTGATTTCCTTATTACTCTGTAAATTATTTAAAAGAGAGACTCTGGAATGGATTGCAGACTATGCCTTATAGCTGAAACTAGTTATATTGATATGTATTGTTGTTGCTTTTAACTAGCGAAATGTGCAGTGTCTGCTCTCACTAACAAATTATCTAGGTTCGCCCACATTCAGAGGAAACGACGTTGTTAATATCGCTTATCTCCTTATGCTTGGGTAATCTCCTAATAACGTTTGCAGTTTGCTGACTATACTAAGAGGAAAAAAAACGTGCACCAAGGTTATATGTTGGATTCCATTTTATTTGACAAAGCAACTATTTTAATTAGGCATGTATGTTTTATTGTCACAAAGCTATATTTTTGTCATTCTTTGGAATGCAAATAGTTGAAATTATACTGGTGTATGAAGCTGGCTGTAGGTCTTAAAATAAGATATATATATTTTTAATTGAAGATTACAATGTATAATAAGAATATAATTGCAAAGAAAAGTTCTAAACTTCTAGTTATCATCTATTTCTACTAACCATGTCGTTTCTGCTAATCTTTAGCATACTGTTCCTAGTAACATGTATTTTTCTGGTAACGGATTCTTGAACTGTATCCCCCGATGTCATTATCTGTTCATTTAAAAAATCAGTTTGAGTCACATGATTTAAGTTTTGGTTGTTACCTAACAAAACAATTAAGATGAAGTAAGAAATCATTTCAGTTATCACCTCATGATCTCTGCTTGATGGATCGGTGTATTCCATCCCTAATAACATTGGTCTGTTCATCTGACGGTCGATTTGCATTAATGACTGTTGCTTCGGTTATCATTTCTGCCTTCTCACGAAAGAATAATGATACAATTTAAAAAATTTATTATTACCTAATTAGGCGATGGCTCGGTGGACTTCATTCCCGATTATCTGCTGGAGGTTTCTTCACCCGACTACGACCTGAAGACAGCCAGAGAGTGGTTTGACCTTGAGGACACAAACCAAGATGGCTTCGTGTCACGTGATGAGCTCATTGCCATAGCAATCAAGGTTGGAATGAGTCCGGAGGATGCCGAACAGACGGCAATGGGATATTATATGTCCGCGGATTCAAATGGAGACGGGAAATTGTCTTGGAATGGTAAAACTTTACTCAATATAAGAAGCATAAATCTGGCTTTGTAAAATCCTTAACCAAATTTATATTTGGTTCTTGATAGAATTTTACTACTAAGGCAATATTATTATTGCTTAACATATATGGTGTGAAGACGAAATATAAAATTTAGCGTAGAAAATACCCTTGTCCGGGAATTGTACGGATTCCTCGTACATGTAGCGGACATGGTGGTGATGTGTTTGAAGGTAAAAGGTTAATAATACCATGATTTAAGAATTAAGCGTAATTAACTAATACAGAAGATCTTATTTTGCTTGCGACAGATACAAGCGTGTTACGGTGTAACAGGTTTATGCTTTATGTAAATAAAATTAATCAACCCAAATGCGTTGTATTCTAAAAACGTTCAAAGCGGTGAAGTAAAGATCGTTTACTTACGACAGACCAACAAGTATAATGTCCAATCGGTTTGCCAGTTGTTGTTATTAATTTCTCCTATATGTCGACGTGTGCAAGGTTTTGTAGTTAACGTATAAACACCTAACACCATTCGGCAAGTATAAGTAACCTTCAAAAATGATTGCCTCTATTAAAATAAAGATGAAATAAAATAATATAAAATAATCCGACATTCATCTAATTACTTAATGACATGTTAACATCATGATAATACCGAATGCGGGCATTTCAATTGGTTACTCAATGATACAAGAATTGTCAAGGTGAAAATTGACATGAACGGTTGAATTATAGAAAGGAACATAATACATAAATAAAAAAAACCTTCTGATTTAGCGGTCCCTAGTCACACGTATTGATTACTGAACTATACTACGTGCTTCTGGAAAATATGCAAGGCGGTTGCACCTGACGTGCTACAAAGGAAGTCCGGGTGTAAAGTGTTCTAAACATAACTTGCGATGTTTGTTTATAAATAATGGGTTATCGGTTAAATGACGCTGACACTTCTCCATTCTAAAACAACGTCGCGAGTGCGATACGGGTTGTAGTTCTTAGTGTCAAATGTCTTCGAGCACTAGGCGGCGCATTGATTACGCGAGTATCTCTTTAATACAAGCACTTACACGATTGGCATCGGTGTGACGTCAGATTTCGATGACTATGGCTAAATAACCATCGCAAGGTCTTCTATCGTAATAGGATTGCACGGGATTCTTTAAGTCTTGTGGAAACACATTCAGAAAAATGTTATTGTTGGTAATGCATATCTATGTCAGTGGTCAGTTACACACAAAAATATGGCACAATTCATCCCCGACATCAACATGTTCCTATCATCAGTAGTGTAACTTTCCGTCCAGTTGTTGCAAGCGAGAAAATTCACATAACCCATAAAATTCGTTCCATTCAGTCGACTCAGTTGTTTGCATGCGAGCTAAGATGACGGGATTCGGAAAGCCATTTGCAGAGTCGCAGCATATTAGTATC
The DNA here is from genome assembly GCA_007844125.1 of Sinonovacula constricta. NCBI lineage: Eukaryota > Metazoa > Mollusca > Bivalvia > Cardiida > Solecurtidae > Sinonovacula > Sinonovacula constricta. The sequence goes on along the minus strand of CM017563.1, from coordinate 11,760,678 downwards.
TGTCTCATTGTATCTACATCAATACTGCTATCCATCGTTTAAGATGAATATGTATGCATTTATTATGTATTATTAATCCAGAATACAGTGTTTAAGTACTCAACTTCACCAATGTAATTTAAATACCTAAACTGTGTATTTGCTTCATTTTTTATTCTCACTTAAAATATTTTGTTTTTGATCTATTTTCAGAGTACAAGAATCTGTTTCTGCCTCCAGCATAAATGAGCCAGTGTTAATAGAAATCACAAGTGCTCTCAAGTACACTTAACTTATTACTACACACAACTGTTAACAACACATAAAACAAAATTAACACATTGATTTTTTCGGAAATCCTTTATTATTTTTTAAAATTATTATTATTATAATTATTATTATTATTATTATTATTATTATTATTATTATTATTATTATTATTATAGTATTAAACTACTGCTTCTACTACTTTATTTTATTATTAAACACTCCACTTTTCTTCATGTTTTAAATTTTGGACAATAAAAGTAACCGGTTTCAGCTTTGTCTTTTGTAGTTTGTTCATCTTACCATTAAATAGGTGTGTCCTAAATGTTCTTTAACCGTGTCGAATTTGTATACGTCTTTAGATCACGCTAACTTACAATAGTTCAATAAATATAAAGTAAATACTAACTAGGCAGGCACAAATTAAAGAATTTAACTTGCATATTAAACGTCAATAATCCGCCTGAGTATTATGTAAATATATTCTTTGAAAAAAATAATATAAAAACTAAAACCACATAAAACATCATCCTTTATGTATTAACATGATTTATTAAACTTTTTTCAGAAAATAGTGTCTTCCTGTTGTGTTTTTAATGAAAACCTTTTGACGATACTGTGCAGCGACATTTCTATCATTATAGCACAGGTGCCCAGAGACTGAACCTGGCCGGTCCATTATACATGTACTGACACCAACGAGTCAGAAGTAATGCTGTCCCCTTAGCCCCGAGTGTTTGGGGGAAGCCACTACTACCAACTTTAAAGTCTTTGGTTTGATCCAATGAAAACCTCTACATGTTTTCTTTTATAAGTAGACAAAGTAGGAGGAACTCATCTGCGTGCAGAGCTTAGATTAATCCGCTCTTCGTATATTGTAGTCTAAGACACCGACTTATTTCTAATTAATTGTCTCCTTCTAAGTCTATATTTCCGGGATCACAACATCCGGAATATTTTCCGGAATACAATATAACCGAATCAGATTTATTGCACACAAGCTGGTGTCTTGTTTGTGTTTGGAAGATTTGATACTCTCAATAAAAGACCGTCACTAATGCGGGTATTGTCAGTTAGTTGTTTCAATTAGATTGGATATTTTATCCTGTCACTATACCCACGAATGATCAAATAAGGGTGAGTCGAATAATTATAGAATGTTGTGTTAATTGTTCCAGAGGGAAATATATTAATTATATTTTTTTCTAAAAACGCTCTCACTTAATTTTTTGGCAAATTGCCTTTTTTAAGAGTTAAACATAAACAAGTTCTGTCTCTACATATTTGCATACGTGTATGTGCACTGCCATATTAAAAAAAATCCACATAACTAATTTGGCAGCGCACATAAACATTTGCCGAATATTTGAGTGAGAGCGTTTTTTAGGGAAAAAAAGGAAAAAATATAGTTTTATGAGACCAGTAGGTGTAGGACTACTTTAACAATATAACATCTTAGACAATATATTTATATATCAATGTAATATGTTGTTTGAGTGATAAAGATGATACACAAAATCCTAGATTGACTGGCTAAGAAGAGACAATTTTAACTTAACACCAATCATATTTCCAATTATTGCAAAGTAAAATTATTATCACAAATTCGGTCATTACAACTTTTATAACATTGATGCTCACACGTCAATGTTCAGCAATTGAAGATAACGCTTTCTAAAGATTGCTATTGTCACGGTTCGCTGAGAAACATTTTTTCTTAAGAAATCAACGAATGGACCAAAATTATATTAATTACTGTTGTGGCGGTTGTGGCTGCTGATGCTACTATTATCATTGTTGTTGTTGTTGATATTGTTAATATTTTATCAACATCGTTTAATTACCAACTAAAACGTTTTATCATAACCTATTTATTTAATAGCAAAGGCTAGTGCAAAGCACTTTTAGACAAGCGGAATACGGTTACAAAAATATGTTAATAAGAAGTGTTTATAAGAATATGTGATTTCGATGTAAAAAATGTTTTAAAGACATTTATAATTGTATGAAAAATTTAGCAATTTACATAACTCAAAGGGCTTAAACATATATAAATGACTTCAATTTAAATTCAATTCATATATATAAATATAAATGAGTGATTTTTTGCACAATGAAAAAAACACAAAAAAAAACATTCATTCTTAGTTAAACTTTTCTTAAGAAAGAAAACTTAAGTCGTTGTTACATTTACGATATATCAAGTATATTGACTATCTTTTCATATCAAAGAACTGTCACTTTCCACACTACATTGATTAGTTAAGTACAAAAGTTTAATATTGTACGCTGTAAGCATTGAAGTAGTGGAGATTTCACCACTAATATACTCATTTAAGCACCCCAGTCGGTCCATATTGCCGACTGACCGATCCAAGGCGGTAACTGTCTGGTTTGCTCTTTTCATTAAATGACTCATCACAAATTTGTTCTTACTTTTCGCTTGGCTTGCATGTAAAATACCTTTGTTCTGTGCCTCTTCGGAGTTTGGTATATATTGCCATGCTCATAGGACTTTGTTATATATTTTTACTGATTGTAAAATAAAACAAGTAATGATTTAATTCCCTTAATAATGTGATGTGTTTTAAATAGTGAATCAGGAACGGGTTGCAAATCCACCTACTGCTGAAGATGGTTATATTGAGATGTATGGTTGCTGGTTTTAGCGAAGTTTGCGGTTTCTATTCTAACAAAGTATCTAGGTTCGCCCACGTTCAGAGGAAATGACGTTATTAATATCACTAACGTACTTTTGATCCTAGTAAAACCTAATAACGTTTGTAGTTTGCTGACTTTACTAACCGAAACAAACGTGCAGCAAGGTTATTTGTTGGATTTCACTCGACAAAAGTGGCAAATATACCATGGTTGGTCGTTGAGATAGTAGAAATTTAATCACTCAGGCCTTCATGGTTAAATGTATGCGCATCACAACAGCAAACCATGGTATATTTGTCAACAACCCACGGACGGCCAAAATATTTCATAAATAACCATCGTAATGATATCAATAACAGTGCACGGGATTAAATCGTTGTGAATCGCAGGCATATATCACAACATCTGTATATTTATACCTGGGTAAGAAAAAAAATATTATTGTAGATAATAGATTATTAATGTCAGTGGTAACGCATTTCATCCGCGATTTCAAAAAGTTCCAACATCAGTAGTATAACTCCGTCCAGTCGTTCGCTTTTAATAAAAATAAATAAAAGACAGTGTAATCTTGCAATCGAGTAAATTCTCATAACTCATCGTATTGGTTCCACTGAGCAATCAGCAATCAGCAATCAGATTCTTGAGAACATTATCAGATTTTTATAATCTTTGACCCATGGGAAAGGATTTGGAAAGTCAATTGCAGAGTCGCAGTACTAAGGTATCAGTATCATGAAATCTACATATACACTGTCATCCAGTAGTTAAGATTAATATGTATGCATTTATCATGTATTTTAGTACAAAATGCATTCGTCAAATACTCACTTAAGTATTTGTTACATTTTTAATCGATTTTAAATAGCTTTATTTGTGTTTTTTTTTGCCAGGGTACAAGAATCTGTTTCGGTGCCGGTATGCTTTCAAATGAATTTTATTTATACTGAACTTTAACAATATATAAAACAAAATTATGACATTTCTTTTTTATAAATACGGAATCCATTTATTATTATTATCTTTATTATTGTTATTATTATCTCTCTTGGATTACACTAATTTTTACAACTTTTATTAATGTAAAGTTAATAGTAACTAGGCGGACACAATATATTTAACTTGCAAATTGACCGTTTGGAAATCCGACGGAGTATTCTGCGAATTTGATCATTTGATACCAAAAATAATATAAAAAAACAAAACTACATAATAATGGTATTGTTTATGTACTTATACGATTAATCAAAAAGAAAACTTTTACAGTCTTTCCTTAATAAGTATACAAAGTAGAATGAACTCTGCCTGCAAAGCTTAGTATAATGTGCTCTATTGTAGTCTAAGACACCGACTTATTTCTAATTAATTGTCTCCTTTTATGTCTGGAAATCAGGTATCACAGCATCCGGAATATTTTTCCGGGATATTGTATAATCTAATCAGATTTATTTACACAAGCTTTTGTCTTGTTTTTGTTTGGAGGATTTAGTTGTCTCAGTAAAGGATAGTCAGTAGTCTGAAAGTTAGTTGTTTTATCTTGATTGGATGTCTTATCCTGTCACTATGTCTTCCAGTGAAGAGACAAAAGTAGGTCGAATAAACAATGGTTTATAAGACTAGTAAGCGTACAGTTATAAGAAATACAGAACTATTTACGTTTAGACCCAAAAACATTTATAGAGTTTTAGAAAATACTGATCATGAACATAACATTTTAGAAATATATATATCAAATAATATGCTTAATCGTCTGTTTTAAACTTTTAATACATAAAAGCAAACTTCATTTAAATTTTAAAGGCAGGCCTGCCAAAGGCTTGTGGCGCTTATGCCTTTCAAAAACTAATTAATATCGCCCAGTGAAAACATAATTACGCAAATACACACATGTTAACAAATCATAACAAGCTTTTGAAAACATAAACAATTACAAATGTTATCAAATCAAGCATTTGGGAAAATACACACAAGATGAGATTATTTTTCACTTTAACATTTATTCGTTATTCGAAAGATTTATGGAATAGTTTGATACTGATTTATCACTTCTCTTCTTATGACTACAAGATTCATATTATTATTTGAAAATATTCACATTGTTTGTGTTTCAACATTTACATTTTGACTACAGCGAAAGCTGTATTGTAATGATACGTTATCAAAATTCATATTCAGTACGTAAGGACAGGCTATTAAAGAATTACCTTATTCGGTAAAGAGGCGTGTTATAATATTATCAGTTAATGCATGCAATATATATATATAACATAAATAAATATTAGTTTATTATTATAATAGTTAATATTGAGTTTTCTTGCAAACAACTATATCAAGCACACGTGAGACATATAGTACACAGAAACAACCACATAGCTATGAACAGTGTAGATGTATATGTATAAGGCATATGCCTATCATCCGTCCCGATAGAGTCGAAGGAAACTCAAACCATTTACTAGGCACTAGTAGTATACGGGGAGTCTCAGTTAAGGTTTGGTAACTGATATATGTACTTAGTTATAAGTCATAGTTTACCTATATGAAGAAAGCTGCATCAGAACTGATTTGTATGAATGTTAGTATGAAAAGTTTTTAAAGTAAAGGACAGGATCGGACGGAAGCGAAAAAGCAATTCCTTTCACATGCATAGCATCCGACGCATTCTGAACATCACCTGTCAAGACAAGGTCAAAAACGCCATTGTCCAGAAAGTACATACTGCTGGGACAAAGGCGTATGCGCTGGCTCGGACAATGTCGTATGTATTGACGACGGACGGCTAGCTAAAGACCTCATCTACAGACATCTTTGCAGGGAAAACGTCCAGAAGGCAGACAAAGGCTTCGATTCAAAAACGTATGCATTAGTCGTCGATCAGTCAGACTAGATACAGACTGTGCGGAAGGGTTTTGTCACATTCGACGATACACTCGCTCCGCATCAAAGGAGACTGAGGAAAAGGCTGCTGCCTAGGCAGACCGTCCTGCGTCAGTCTTCATCTGCGCACTCGGCCTCGAGGACAGTCATTCTTATATCGGAATGTCCAGTCAAACCCGACCCCATACTAGAAAGCGAAACTCAATAGTTTTCCGAGATTGAAGTATGCCTTTATAAAGCAAACTGCGACAGGTACATTCAATACTACACCTTCCATATATAAATAGAATAAAAGGTGACTTGAAAATCTACAAGGGTTAAGATAAATAAAAACAAATTAAATTATGGTGCTAAGCTTTGGTATGTCGTTTTATTTTAATTTATGTGAACAAGAGAATGCGAAATAATAACTTAATTAAAATGTACGTTTATAATAACAAAGAGAATTTCAATTAGATTAGAAATACATGCAGTTACTTCCAAATGTCCAATTGGTTATATTGCAACAACATTATTCACGTTTTATCCACAATCCCCTTTATATTACATCGTACAGTCCTCTTTTTATTACAAGAAAATACTTATGTTTGGCATCTTCAATTTGCACTAAGTTTCTTTATTTAGTTTTCGTATCAAGCTTTTTATTCTCTTGCTTCCTCCATTCCAAGATTAATTACAAAACAGGAGTTGCGTCCTCTCGATTTTACCCCGATATTAGCCAACAACTGTCGCGTAAAAAGACGATCCCCTCCATTCAAAGTTTACGATTACTATGTATCTGTAATTGGCGAGTCAGAAATCTTCTTTTAATCATGCAAGAGTGCTTTTAGACAAGCAAATGGCGCAAAAAAGTTAATTTTATGGCCGTGGTGCCGATATGACAAATCGTTACCAATCGTATATGCGCGGGGTTTATGAGATCAGACGTTTGGCTTCTACAACAGTCATTCACAAACAAGTGTTCTGTAGACATCTAAATATATTTTAATACACACTAAACCTATCAACGGCGATGGTAACATTTTATAAAGCAAACACACACCACACATGTGGTGCGCGCACGCACGCACGCACGCACCAGACACACACGCGCGCGCGCGAACACACACACCCGCGCACGAACACACATACACACATTTGAGGATTTTCAATAATTAAATAAATCTTCACTTTAAAACGATGATTTTACTGCTTTATAATAAGCAGAGTTTTATGAACATTGTAACGTATACTTGAAAAGGAACAGGACAAAAGGTATTCACACGCAAGCCAAATGTAAAAGTAAGAACTAATATGTGATGAAAAAAAGATCAAACCCAACAGTTACCGCCTTGAAACGGTTAATCGACAGAAAAGACCGACTGGGGTGCTTAAATTGGTTTTACAGAGCTCTAATTTCACACTTCATACGTGGTTCCCCAATACAAGCAATGAAAAACAATATCTATTTGAATAAAAATATGTCCAAGCGCTGACGTTAGTAAACTCTGTCTTTGTCCGTTTTAAAGATCTACAATTGTACATTGATTGAAAGATTTTACTTGAAATGATACACTCTTAATACATTCAAGTACTCTTAAATAGCATCGGCATAACAATTACCACTTCCTCTTTCAACCATATTCCTAACGATCTTTTGTTACATAGAAACTTAACCACCTCAAGTTATGGCAAAATTAAATGAATAAAAACATTGTACAAAATCATACTCACAAGAAAGTGTTGCAATAAGAAAAGATTCACAAGGTTTAGTTGACTTACAGTCCTAATGAGCTAAGATGTAGTCAACTCAGTCGGTGAATAAACCCGGTTCTGAAGACGAACATTCTGACGAAATTGTCAACATACAAAATGCGCAGCCGTCTATCATTCGAGTGCATGATCTCTGTGTGTAAATCCAGACTGTTCAATCTGCGTCGTTGCTTCCAGGATACGTAAATATGAAAAGGTCCTATTAGAATTACCACAGATATTTAAATCTAAACTACCTCTAGACAAAATCAGAGATGGTAAATGTAGGCTAAACGTGACAAATAACACAGAGACAAGACATTACACACAAAAAGAATAACCAGCAATTACCGCCTTGGAACGGTCAGTCGGCAAAAGGAACGACTAGGGTGCTTAAACCTGGTTTGTGAAGCTCTCCAACCTCGCCCTTCCTAAAGGTTTTTCTTTCAAACAGTGTAAATAAAAATATCCCATCAAAGTGAGACAACTAACAGTAAGTACCTGCATCGGGAGTTATAAACTGATAAAATATACAGACAAAATAACTAGTAATATAATAAATTATTAACATATGTACAAAATGTACAGAAGATAAAAGCCTCCGAAACCTTAAAGTTCCAAATGAGAGAGTAGTTTGAAACAAAACAGCCCAAGCGATGACGTAAAATAAGAATAATTTAATGACGGCATGCAAAAAATGCCATGACGTCGTATGTCATAAGTGTCAAAGTTAAATTTAAGAAACAAGAAAGTAATTATCGACTTTTAGAAAACAACCTTAACCATTAAAACAATATGTCGTATAGTGAGGATTTAATAGGTTATTGGATTAAAATAAGATATTATAAAAAGTCGAGGATTTATCCGCAATTAACATATTTTATAATAAAGGTACAAAACAATCATCAGATTCGTGTCTAAAGGGAGTCATGTATCTTTCCCGAATACAATTTTGGGGACAAATTCCTAGCTGTCGTCTCTGTTTAGTACACGCATTTACTGCAGAACAACCGGAAAAAAAATCAAATGCCAGTCAATCTTATTGTGACCATGTACCACATACATTCTGGTGGAATTAACTGTCGCAGTATTATGTCTCTCTCTACACATCCATTTGTTGTTCTTTGTTGGGTGGATTTTGCAAATCCCAATTGTCTTCTTTAGACAGAAGATTACTTCTTCTCTGACACGATGACGTACGCCACGCCATATCTGCAGGTTAATTCGTCTTGCTATTTTTTGAAGCTTGGTGGTATTTAGATTCACTTTTGCAAATAAAACAACACGTGTTTTTTTTATAACCCATAAAATAAATTTTGCTAGTTCTTCCAACATTTGTTTAACTTATTATTTTGATAGATTATTAAAAAGGACGGTTAAATATTGTTGTGTTGTTTTGTTGTTGTTTGTGTGTGTGTGTAGGGGGGGGGGGGGGGGTATTTATTTATTTATTTATTTTTGTTTTGTTATGTTTTTAGCTTTGTGTTTCTGTTGTTTGTTTTTGTTTGCTTTGTTGTTGTTGTTGTTGTTTTGTTTTTTGTTCGTTTGTTGTTGCTGTTTTTTTGTGTGTAAAACTCACTTTATAATATTACAAGTTAGTTATTTACAATACATCGATTTAGGTTTTACAAACCCATCAAGGCAACAACAAAAATGTCTGATGTTTAATACTAACTATACCCAACGGAGTCAAATTCCAGTCACGCTAGATGCAATTAAGAATGGCAAAAGTCTCGGGGTCAAAAGTCTGCACGAGGCAAAGTGTGTGGGGCGGTGGTGACAATAAGATGGTAAGTTGTTACGTAGTAATCGCAGAAGATATCCGAATGTTGCTATTTATTATTTATTTATATGCTTGCAAAAAAACGTAGCTTACAGTGACAGAAGCAAGCGTACCTTTGTATCAATATGTTTAGATTGTTAATTAAGATCTGACTGTCTTGTTCTTGTAGGCATATTGGCGTAATACGTAGATTTTTACAATAATGGCCACTTTAATAATCATATAGTTTGCTTATGCAACTGTTTCTGACACAATTTATTTTCCAGACAAAATATATCTATAGAAACAACTTGCGTCGTGTTTGTCGCTTGTTGTTGTTTTGATGCTGTGGTTGCTGTTGTTGTTGTGGTTGTTGTTATTGTTGTTGTTACATTTTTAACTGCTTTAGGGATTTCCCCGACAAACGTACACAATGCCGATTTAATACAATTTGGTCTACTTAACTAGATATTTACAACGCGCATGACATTTTCAACTCATTAACAGTTCAACTGGGCCTGACTAACAAAGGATTGCTGTCAAAACGTACACAAACTAAAACGTGCATATACATTTCGGGTCAAAACGTACCCAAAAGAAAGTCAGAACATACCTAAGTACAAGTCAAAACGTACCCATGTAAAAAAATATATTACATAACTCTTATCAGTAATACTTTTTTTCATTTTCCGAGTAACATATATTTTGGAACTATTAAACTGTTAATTGTTAATTTACTGAATTATTAAATATTGATATATTGAGAGAGAGAGTGGGAGAGAGAGAGAGAGAGAGAGAGAGAGAGAGAGAGAGAGAGAGAGAGAGAGAGAGAGAGAGAGAGAGAGAGAGACTGGTTTATCTATATGGCTATAGTCTTTTTTTGATATTTGTACAATGGAAACAAACTGCACTGTTGTCGTAGTCCAATTCTAATACTGGACCTATATCCCACTCAGTGTCTTCAGTAGTTGGTTTGTTGAGAGTCCACCCTCCTTATCAGTAAAGATCCCTTATATAATTGTATAGAAGCGTAAATATTATTTTCTTGTAATTTTTTCATTTGTGGTCCAAAAATTAAAAGCTATAACGCCATTGGAAATCTCTTGAAATTCATATTTTTAAAATGCAGGATTTTTAAAATTGATAAATGCACAAAGAATTAATACACAGAAATAAATTAAATTTCTTGCTCATCCTTAAACAAAATGAACAGTGTGACCTTTTAGGTTTGATATTCTTTTACCTTTTAAACTATCAAAATATAGTTTTGATATTTAAAATACATTATGAAGGCTGTTACATTGATATAAAATTCAGTAAAAAAAAAAAAAGACTGAAAATAAAAACACAGTGGTGAGTAAATACAGCGCATATTTCCATATCTTCTATGTCAACTGACATCTCTCCTTCTGTCCAAAGCTAAGTAAAGGTACAAAGTTGCCATGAATACTAATAAAATAATGATTAATTATAATAAATACACTGTACAAATAATTTTAATACAAGTGTTACTTTTATTATTACATTTTTTCTTTCATTTTTATTTTAATTATTGATGATAAAAATGTTTCGCACCCGTTTCGCATACCTCATTTGTGGGGTTTGTGGTGCCGTCGTGAGTTTCAGCTACACACGAGCTACATTGGAGTGTCACTTCCCCTCTCTTTAATAAAAATAACCAGAAATGTATGGGTACGTTTATGGCCTGCTCCACTTACACCTATGTTCAAAAGGATTTGATGTAAGTCTTAGTCGTCGGTCGAAACAGTTAACAATGCTCCATAGAGAGCATGCACTTTAAACAATAATATGACTTATCTGGGAGTTAAACACTCTCTTAAACACGGCCGATTAACTACAAAAAAACATTTGACAGAGACGGGACATAACACTGATGGGAACTTTGGTGCTACTTTGTTTGATTTCCTTGTTCTCTGCTTCATCTGTATAGATAGTTTTCATGTGATGTCATAGGCAGTTTAAGGCAGCCATCTTTGAAGCCAGAAGCTAATGCAGGCCGAAATCTGGAAATATGTGCTGTATTAAACTGACCACTGTGTTTTTATTTTTCAGTCTATTTTACTGAATCTATATCAAATTTAACAGCTTTTATGAAGTATTTTAAATATCAAATTTATATTTTGATACCTTAAAAGGTAAAAAAAATACAACCGAAAAAGATACACTGTTCATTTTGTTTTTGGATGAGCCACTAATTTTTATTTATGTCTGTGTATTAATTCTTTGTGCATTTATCAATTTTAAAAATATTGTATTTTAAAAATATGAATTTTAAGAGCTTTCCAATGGTGTATAGCTTTTAATTTTGGACCACAAATGAAGAAATTACAAGAAAATTAAATTTACGCTTCTATACAATTCATCTGAAAATCCCTTGAAGTTGCCATCAAAGATGGCCGCCAAGATAAGGGATTTTCCCTGATGTGGAAACTATCTATTTAGCAGCTGCATTGCTAACATCGGTATACTCGATTTCTTTTCTTAAACAACTCTTCACCAAACAGCTGCGAATTCTTATAAATGCCAGCCAGATACTTTTTTTTATAAATACTCAGTTCTTTTCTCTGAATAAGGTCTCAAAGAACAGCTTCGATTTCCTGTTTGTGCCTGCTTCACTATAGTCCCCATAAAAAATTAATCTCGAAAGAGGCACCGCTCTCCAGAACAGCGTCAATAAAGGATGGTGTATCCGTTATGTTTTGTGGTATTTGACACAAATTTTAAATTAAGAAGAGTTTATGCATCATGCCCAACAATACGGTAGGAAATTGATTTAGATTTTAAATACAAAGATCCCCTCTTCCATCTCAACCGTTCGTTGTTTGTTTTGCTGTTGTTGTTTGTTAGTGTTTTTTGTTGTTTGTTTGTTTTGTTTATTGCTGTTGTTGTTGTTTGTTTGTTTTCTCTCTTTTTTTAATTTCTTTTTTTAATATATTTTGTTGCTTCTTTAAATTACTTCCCGGTGCGTTTAATATCAACAGTACGGTATATATCTATGGCGTTGTAGGGTATTTCTAACTATTAGTGTTGCTTTTACAGGCTTTCGGCTTGACCTTGCTTCGGATTTTGTAAGTAGGTCAGAAGTAGTGTCACACAGCTACGCCGACAATTTACCAGTGATGCTGACTCAAACCCGCACATTGAACCATCAAAAAGTTAAAATTGACCAATCAGCTATGAGTCTCTCTGAACTTCCGGTTTATGTCAATCGGAACTCCTCGGGTAATTCCGTCCTCGGGACAATCATGATTCGTGAATTATCCGAGGTGTTCCGATTGGGTTTATGTGTGAGCGCCATTTTTGACTTACTTTAACTGTAAACAGAAAATATTGACACAATGCCGCCTAAAAAGAAAGCCAAGGAAGCTCCCAGAGAAGAACCAACAGAAATGGATGTCGATGATGACAATCTAGAAAATCCCGTACCAGAAGTGCCGCAAACACCAGCAGCTAGTCGTGGTTTTAACCCAGCCGGTATTATTTCAAATAATATTTATTTGAAATTCTACTTTTTTAAGAGACTTAAACAACATAGCACAAATTATTGTACAGCGTATGTCATCTCGTGGAAAGCTGTTAGTCAGTCTGCAAGAACAAGTTATCTTTGGTTGTGCTCCAACCAGTGATTTCTGAGGTGCTTTACCAACTGAGTTTTGAGGCAGAAAGCCAATTCGATTTACAGATGGTTTGCTAACTACTGTTTTGCTAATAGATAAAACATGTACTCATGTATGCAAAGATTATAGTTGTAGTAAAAGGTACAGCGTCTTTTTTTAAGATTTATAAAACAATACTTTTGAGATATCTATAAAATTCAAAGAGAATTACTTTAGATATGCTTATATTATGTGCAAAAACCATTACATGTGAACTTTTTTCTGAGGCCTAAAAGGGAGATTTTCACTTGCAAAGTGGGATATTAGTTATTTACATAAAGCATTTTCTCGCTTATAAGACGAGGATTATGCCTCGAAATTTCCTGTTAAAAGTGTAGGGCTTGTCTCATAGGCAGGGTCTAGTGACCTGGCAAAAAGTATTCGTGTGGTTTTGAGGCAAAAACATACCACATAAACTTGTAAGCGATTATGCAATATCCAGACGTGCCGCTATTACCAAGCTGTAATTTACTTGGTGTTTCTGTGTAGACTTGCCTCATTACACAGGTCAAGTTGACTGACTCTGAGATGATGTGTTTTTATAAGCAGCTACCGATTACATTTCTCCACGAAATTATTGATTGGCCACATGTACACTAGGACAATGCACTGTTCCCCTATATATCTAGTACTGCCATACCAGACTTGGTGACCTAGATCAAAGAAATTAATGTCATGCCGCCGTGTGCTACAGGATAGCAGTGCAGCTGAGACCAGATACATTCCGCAACGTGTGAAAATTACAGTCACAGTTAACCAATTAACCCTTTTGTTGAGACAGCATGATGGTTGATGCTCCTATTCATTTTTTAGTCTTGTTTTGTACGAGGGTCGAAGCAGAAACCAGCAATTTCACAGGCCTATCTTATAAGCAAATAGTCTTATAAGTAAGAAAACAAAAATGTGTAAAACACCCCACATTTTCAAATAATTTTGAACCTAAAAAGAAGGAGACTCCTTCCAAAAGTGGGGAGTTCACATGTATGTATATGCATAGAGGTTATTTTTTAGATACATACAAAAAAATCAAACATAATTATATACAACAATATCTTAAGCTTAGAGCAACAATCCCTTATGTCCTACTTATCATAGTAGGCGGCTGAATCCGATGTTGGCCAGCCATCATACTGACCGACCTCAGGTGCCGAGTTTTTGCCAAAACAAAATTTTAGTTGCAGAGAATATGCTAAACCCGCAAACTTGGCAGAGTGGTGAAGTGTCTTGCGAAGTTTCTTCCTGATTTCAGTGACTGAATTCAGAATCAATATTTGCCAGTATGGTCTTGTTAATTTCACTTACTCATAAGATTCACGCAAATTGTACTAAGAAAATTTCTATCATTAACTGAAATCACTGTATAGCTCTAAAGGCCATGGTTGAAAACTGACATTAAAAACAGTTTTATTTAACAATAGTGTTACTTTATATACACAATGAAGCATGCACAAACAGCAAGTTGTAATATTCTTGTTTGGATTACAAACTTATGGGTAGGGAAACATCCTGGATCTATGTTGCTAAACGTCAGGTTCGAAATATCTGGGTAACGAAACATCTGTTCTCCAAATATTCACATATATTCCAACTTGTTTTTGAGAGTCTAAAGCAGATTTCACATTGCTGACTGGGAAAATTTAAACTTTATCTCTGTTATAACTAGGCTGTCATGATACAATTCAAATATATCATGATATATTGTGATACATATAGAGTGTATTATAATACATACCACAATATGTTGCCATATTTGATCAAACTATTATAAGGAGGTTAACGCTAAATTATATCGCTGCACAGTATCGGCAAAAATGCTCCTAATGCTCAGTGCTAAGGGGACAGCATTACGCCTGACTTGACACTATATTGAACCGACCGGGTTCAGTCCCTGGGCACCTCATAAGTGCCCCTGTGCTATAATGATAGAAATGTTGCTGCACAGTATCGGCAAAAATGCCGGCTTATCCCAATCTCACACCCAATTATAATAGAATAAACAAAAATGTCTGAGAGTAATATGACATAGATTTAAAAGCTCTGAAAATACAGAAACAAGAAAGTAATAGGACTAGAAGGTAGCATAGTGAAAACAATAAAAAATTAACTGCAAAACAGTGTAGTGCGCTGCACCCAGTGAATTTGGGTGATGACGATTCACAAATATATTTAGATTGGTTGTACTTCCACTGTATCAAACGTGTGCATCAAGATTTCACAAAATGCTACACCTTCAACAATTTTCTTTGTTGATCTGTCATCATTTACTGAGTAGTGTCCCACCACAACCGGCTAGGCCACATTGTTTACAATTTTCAACGGGCGTGTTCGATTAAACTGCTAAACAACAGGTAATGATAATGTTCTAAGAATTCTGCAGCAAACTATCTTATTACAATGACTACTTGTAGTAAATTTTAAGTCCAGCAGAAATTGTCACATCAAAAGCCAAAACCTAGTTTAAATCTCTTATTGAAAGAGATACGCAAATGTAAATCGAGTACACAGCATTTCCTGAGCAGGTTTAGAATGATCTCCCCTAACATGTATTTGACATCAGACTACATTTTTCAGTTGGTTATTGGCAATCACTTTGATTAAAACGAGTATCTTTTGACTGGATGCACAGAGTGGTGGCAGCAAAGTTTACAAAATATGGTAAAAAAATGGTATGTTCATTGTGTATCGCGGTACTGTATTGACTTTACCCAGTATCTCAATATACTGTTATACCGTGACTGCCCTAGTTATAACTATAATCATAACTTTTGTAAAATAAATGAAATATATTTAAAAAAAATAACATCATTTTACTACCCAATAAAAAATATTTAAAAATTGCAACCTGTGGGGTTATGACCAGTAACCTTTGAGTATCAGAACCCCGTACATAACAACTTTACCACCCAACCCGGTGCTACCTACAGGCTTATCATTATAAATATTCATTTTACTTGACATATAAACTAGTGCAATTATTTTGTTTTGCAGACTACGGTGAAATAGAAATACCAGCAGCACCAGAGAGTGTAGCAACATATGATATCAATGGACCACGACTCATGATTTCACAAATTGTGAATGAAAACTTCAAGTCCTATGCAGGTGTGAGATCACTTGGCCCTTTTCACAAGGTAAGAAATAGTCAATATCTCTCAACTCCTTTTAGATGTTTATTGTAACAAAAGTGGGAATTGTTTATTGTGACAACAAAAGTGGTAATTAACTAAAGCAGTAAGCATGTAATTAAACACACAAGGGACAAAATGATGCTTGGCTTCCAGCTGATAGTGATAATTAAAACAACACCTGAAATCATTATAAGATATAAACAGTTATTGGTCTATTGTTTTACCAAATCTCATTTCCTTTTTGAGCCTTCCTGATAAAAACTCAACAAAACAACATTAATATTGGTTTTGTGTAACATAAAAGTTACAACCAGATTAACATTGTTGTTTTGGGAGAGGTGCTGCGACTTCTTTCATAAAATGTTGTGTCTTAACTTAGACACACTTAAGATAAGACCCTATTTACTCAAATGATAAAACCAGGCATTTATGAGACCAGCAAAAAAGCCGTTAAAGTCACCCGATTGATTTAAAAATGAAGACATATCCATTGTTGAGTCATAATCAGTTGAATTTCAAAAGGCCGTGGTAAAACTAAAAAGTACAAATATCCAATTTGCCACAAACTTGTCAGAAGCCTTGATAGTGCCACTATATGAAACATCCCTGATATAAAAGACACATATATAGTTTGCTGTTATTTTCTCCCAGCTAAAGATATCAGCTGAGCATCATCTCAATAAATAATGTGTGTTAGGACAGATATAAAATATACAGTAAAACCTTGCTAAGAGGACCACCTGTGGTGTCCCGCTTACTGAGATGGCCTCTTTAGTTAATATACAATACTATTATATCTATTAAAAGATGTAATATTATATTTTTTATTTATATTGTATTAATATTATCTAGTGTACTTATTGTGTTATAGTTTATTTGTTTCACAAGGAAATAATTAAAAATGAAGTAAAATTTCAGTATTATTTTACTTCAAATCTGAGAAATAAAAATTTGAAGCAGAACCGGTTATAAACTGTTTTTCTTATATTATAGCACGTACATTCAATAGCACATTTAAATTACAAAACAGCATATGTCAGATTGTAATTTACTGGAAGAACTGAAAAACATCTGTCTAACTTTTGGTGAAGACGTTCACTACCTGCTTCTGGAAGTCTACCTAAATGCTAAGAAGAGATGAAGTCATTTCACCCAGATCTTATTGTACTGCTTTATATATACATATATTTATGTTTACAACTTGCGATTCAACATCAGTTTATAATCATCAAACAATCACCGCCATAACTGACTTTTTATGATTAGGTTAGTAAATCTGTATTGTTATAACTTGAAGTAATAAAATGTGCAAACAAACTGGTTCACTCGAAACCGTGTTGGCAGGCATGAACAGCTTATTAATGACACTTTTTAATAACTAGAGCACCTGGTGCTGGTCCAAGTAGCGGGCATTAACAAGAATGTGAATTTGTTAATTGGTTCTGAAATAACTGTTGTGGGGTGCCCTGCCTTCCAAGATTGTGGGATATTCACATAAAGAATAAAACGGTTCTGGAAAAAAGTGTTCCGCATAGCAGGATGCCCCGCTTATCAGGGTGGTCATTTAGTGAAATGTTTTGCTGTTCCAGTTATATTTTTTCACATACATCAGGGTTGTCACTAGAAATATTTTGAGCAGGCTCAATGAACTTTTGAGGAGGCTAGGCTATGCGAGCACTGAAGGTGCGAAGCATTGCTAGGGGGGTCAAGGGCATGCTCTTGACTGATTTTCATTTTTTTTCTTTAAATTTGAGGTGGCCCGATTTTCATTTGAGGCCAGCCACTTCCTAATGACAACCCTGATACATAATCTGTATACTTTTCTTGAAATTAATGACTAAAAATGGTCTTTGCAATGTAATCTTTTGATCAAATAGTGCCTTTGAGAAACCCCTTAAGAGGGCTACAGATAGGCACATGTAGATAAACAAATTATTTAAAAAGAATGCATTTCAGAAAGCAATTAATGTACATCGCAAAGGGGTGTTTGTGCTGTTGTTGTGTTATGCCAGTTTTGAAGACTGATATTGGATTGTGTTTACATTTGCAAAAAGTATGGGTTTTTCTCCCCAATTGCAGGGGAAAATTCCTATTCAAAGACAGAAAGAAAATGTCATTCTTATCCCTGGTCAAATGATTGAAAGAAATGACTTCTTCAGTCAAATGAGAAATATGTACATGAGAAATAGGTACTGCTTTGCAGCGCTTCCACTAAGATTATTTTTTTGGAAGTCCAGACTTCCAGATGTTAGTTTTTGGAAGTCCCCGGTATTATTTTTGGAAGTCTCTGTTACAGTACTACTAAGTCGAAAAGCACAATTATAATTGTATATATGCATGTTACATATATCATATACTAGAAAAGATACTAGAGGGTTAAAGTAACAAATATGAGTTTTGTTCATAAATATTTATTTAACAATTTATTTATAACAACACATGCATGCAAACACATTGTTATACAATATGTCAAATAAATTAAAGTTGGTGGTAATCAGAAATGTAAAACGCATCTCCCTAGCATGAAATATGCCTATATATAATGCACTATATATGATTGCACTAATTAAATGCCGACAATCGAGCACACAAACATGTCGGCACTTTAAACAGACACTGCCAATCAAACTATGACGTATCGGCTCGCCCATAGGTCTACGTCTAGGTTAATTTGCATAAACTCCGCCCATTACTATCATTGCTTGGTCTATCATTTTTTCAAAGAGTAAAAGTTCTTGTAAGATCGAATATATACGGTAGCCTTTGTATATAGTTAATACAGTTAGATTTTCCCAGTTTTTACTAAAATGAAATGAAACAGTCACAATTTTTCGGGGATCAGGTCATGTTCCCAAAATGGTGAAAAAAACCTGGCATGTTACAAAAGTATCTTGATGCACTTATTTAACCATGTATAATATGATTGAATAACACAAAGACACTATAAAGATACATAGATTTTTAAATTTTGAATTTCGCGGGACATTCTATAAGTACAAGTGTCTATAAGAGATAAAGCCTGAGAATTGGTGTACACTTTCAACAATATCAAACAAAAAAAAAGCTTGAAGTTGTATTACTCAATTTATTTGAACTGACGGAGAATCCGTTTTGGAGTTACTCAATTGCCTTTTAAAGTAACCGTTGCAGATATTTTTAGGAATACTTATGTAGTTTCTTTTACTTTTTTTCAGTCTTTTAATCACTACTAGTAGATTTTCTGTAGTTTAAATTGACAATTTTTATTCCAGAGCTTCACTTCTATTGTTGGACCCAATGGGAGTGGCAAGTCAAATGTGATTGACTCTATGTTGTTTGTGTTTGGATACAGAGCATCCAAAGTGCGACTAAAGAAGCTGTCTGGACTGATTCACAACAGTGAGAATTATCTAAACATCAATTCCTGTACGGTTACAGTCTACTTTCAGAAAATCATTGACACAGGGGTAAGAATGGATTTGTTGCTTTAAAGGTGTTATCCGACAGTTTGACTATATTTGATATATGTAACAATGTCTGACCACTGTTTATGGGTTTTTTACATAATTTATAAAAAAATCATACTTAAGTTTAAGCTTTGATCATTTTCAACAGTATCTCAAGTTTAGGTCAGTTTAACTTGTTAATCAACACTTAAATATTCACACTTTTCAAATCTGAAAATTAGAATGATTGTGATTCCTGCTAATAATAGACAACGTCACAGCGAATGACGTGTATGCTAAAACATAAGTGGTGACATGATTTTCTTAGTTTAAGAATAGCTAACTGTGCATTCTTAGTTTAGGAATAGCTAACTGTGTAGCGTGGCTCAGATAGGAAATACATGTTTGAAATTGTGATTGTGGCGTTATGGTTCACTTTTCAGACAAGTGCAGTACATCAATAAAGATCATTTTGCGAGATCTGTTCCAGTAACACTGGCTTATTAAGATGTTAAATGAAAATATTTTTTGTCCAAACTGTAGGATACCACCTTAAAGAGAAAAAAAGAGTTTGTTACCTTTATTTTTAAAGAAAAACAGTAAAGTTATTGTTGTTATGCTGTCGTCGAGGTCATTGATTGTTAACTTTTCAGTTAAGATTCATTTTAAAAGTAAAACTTGCATCCTTGGTTGTATGAATTTATTTTGAATTTTGTTTATAGCGAAATGTGTAGTCTTTAGTTCATCAGCAGAGGGAAAACCTTCAGGTGGGAACAATGATATATCTAGGGGGAAATGACATGCATTTTTTGCTTGGGGAATATGTTATCAAAGAAAGTCAAGGTGAAATTATATCCATTATGTAAAGTAAAACAAAGCCCTATACCCTCATGTCATGGGACAAAAATTTAGCTCTCATTTACACTAACAGGCCTTACCGTTGTTAAAACAGAATACCTAGGCTGTTCAGTGACTGAATTATTGGATGATCTCTATGATATTGATCTTTTTCTTGACATCCATCAGCATTTATAGAAATGTATTATAATATTTTTCAGACTGGAGAGTATGACTTCACAGTTGTGCCTAATTCAGAGTTTACTGTGTCCCGCACTGCATTTAAAGACAACGCCTCTCACTACTGCATCAACAGTAGGCGTGCCACATATAAGGAGGTGGCTACTCTGCTCAGGGCCAGCGGCATTGATCTCGACCATAACAGATTCCTTATCCTTCAGGTAATGTATATTCAGTAGATATTAGCTCCTCTTTCAAAAAAACAAGCGGAGCTTTGTCAGGACCCTCTTGTCGGGGTTAACCTTTTTTGTAAAGGTCCATTTCTGTTAGAAAAGTACATCAAGCTGTCTCTGTAACACTTTCAATATTAATAAATTTATATGTAGCTCTCATTTATTCTCTGCATTATATATAGGTGATTTTGACATATTCAAAGATAAATACAATGGATAACAATATATAAAATATATCAAATTGCAAGGTATTATACAATTATTTACTTACTAGCTGGGAAAAATGCTGTGATATATCGCCTCGGTCAATAACGATTTTTTGCGGTCAATATCAACATATATTTCCCAGCTAATAAGTAAATAACTGTTTTATTACATGAACTATAAATAGTTAATAATGAATAGTTTTTATTTCTTTAATTATTATCTAAACTTAAATGCAAGAAAATAGTTTACATTGTTTACTTCATGAATATTGTTCAGCTGGGACGAGTATCCCACAATGCGTACAATTCTAAGGAAGTTTTGTAGATTAAGGAAGTTTTGTAGATGCGCGCGCATAGTATTGATGGAAATTTCACATTCTATTAATAGACCGGTTACTATCAGCAAAAGCGGGTCAATATCTATATTTATTGACTCGACTATTGGGGGGGGTGACCAATCGTGTTGCGTCTATTTATAGTTCATGTAATAAACCAGGTTGTGTCCATGGCCGAGCTGTTAGAGTCGCTGACTTGATACTCTTCAGACCCTAATCGCATGGGTTCGAGACCCGGTCTGGGCAGGAACTTTCATGTGGGGAGGTTTTTCAGCTAGCTCACAGTGCGCCGGTGGTTCTACCGAGATGTGTATGTCTTCCAAGAATAATTAGCTGGACATCATCAATATTACCATAATTGTGTAGTTGTGATGTAACAAAAAACAAAGTTATACCATGCACAACTCTTTTATCACAATAAAAGAAATGCTGTTTTTTTTTTAATATTTCCTGCTTTTCTTAAAACAATAATTATTAATATTTACTCTGGGTAGGTCTTTATAAAGTTAAACAACTTGATTATTTTAAAACAAAATTAAAAATGCTCATTTCTGTTTTTAATATCAACTGTTATAGTGCCAATACTTGAAAATGACTATCAATTGTTGATCCATCGAAAAATATTAATAATATTGTTGGATTCATTGACAGCTCTATGTTTAATTGGTAATTTTATAATTATGGAGGCAGACTGAAAGGCCCCTTAATATTGGTGTGAATAAAACAGCAAACATGCTACATTTCATTTAAGAAGACTTTGATTTTTGAATACTTGGCTTTAAGAAAGCATGCTATATACTCACATTTAGTCTTTTTAAAATACATACTTTTTACATCTTGAACAAATAAGCATTTGTCTCTTTGATCACATTAAGCAAAACCTATTGACTTAAGCTAGGTGTATGTTAACACCAGTATAATTTATATTGCAAGACTTAGGTCTAAAAAATCAAATTTGGCTTTCAATGCAAAAAATCCACTGAAATACAGCAGGAGCAGGTACTGCAGAACTAAAATAGGTCCCATGATTTACTATAAGTAGCGGAAGAACATATAATTGTGTCAAATTCATATCTTTCCGTATTGGAAATGCTGCTAAACAACATCAAATACCATTGTTAAGGAAAAAAGAAAATAAATTGATATGTAACTGACTTTAATTTTAACATTAAAGCAAGCTAACAAGGCAAATCATATAGCAAGAAAAAGATGTGCTATATACAGAATACATTACCTCTACCCACGAATTGCAATAATTGACTAAAGAGTATGCTATAAGTGTAGCTTATTTTTCATTTTTTGATTTCTAGATGTGTAACTCAACCCTGCAAACAATATAGGAAGAAAAAATACCTGGTATAATTAAACAAAATACATTCCTCCTGCGCACTGACAGCAATAATTAGGTAAAGAGTATGCTATACGTGTAGCTTTTTTCTATTTCGAGATGAGTGGACCTTGCAAGTACCAGTAATATATTAAGAAAAAGACATGCAATGAACAGAGTACATTGCCTGAACCCATTACCACAACCCTGCAGTAAAATAAAATATAGCAAGAAAATGACCTGCACAATTCATTACTTGAAACTATTAACTACAACCCAGCAACAGTAAAATATATAGCAAGAATTTAAGACCTACAGAACACAACCATAACCAACTACCCAGGGTTCTACATTAATTGTCGGCAATCCAAAACCTGGTGCAGGCAACATGTTTTTGCCGGAGGTAGCCGGATCAGGCAACCAAGTGCTGAATTATTTTTCCATTAAATCGAAGGCCTGGCTTATTTAAATCCGTATTATTGGCGTTCTCTGTATTGCATTTTGACAATTAAGCAAAAAACACTATGCATGTGCAACATAGTCTGGTACACCACTTGATTTCCATGTTTTCTGTTTAAAGTTACCAATTTTTATAAGCTTATACAAACCAGTCAATAATTTAATTTACACATTTGTTGTAATCGACAAATTTGTTTCAAATTCATCCTCATGTAATTCAATATATGTAGTTCAATTAATGCTATGAAACATTATATGGAGATTAGATTAACAATTAAATATTAAACTTAATTAATAGAATGTGAATGCAACATTGATTACACTCCAACACACTTTTAGTAGTGCATGAAAGAAATGTTGGAAAATGTTGGTTTAAGTTTGGTTTCACGGCAAAATCAAATCAATTCGGCACTTTTATTCCATATGCACATGCTTTTTATATAAACTTTTATTTGGGCAAGTAAAACTCTTGGTCGTGTAACCTAAATTTCTGGAAGTTTCACGAGTGAGCAGCTTACAGTTAATGTAAGGTCCTGTTACCTTGCATAAATTTATGATGGTGTCTGAGTTTATTCCTTATGACCAAAACTTTTAATTTTTGTTTTTCTAGAATCAAAGTTAGCTTCTTGTTTAAGTTGGCGAGGGGTTTACATACGATCACATAGTTTAGTTTTTACCTGATTATTCTCTATTTACATTTAACTTCTTTGTATTCGGTGTCGTATGACCTGTTAAGTGTCGTTGTGTCGTAAAACCCAAATAAATAAATAAATTACAAATGATGATGTAATAGTATTTAGTCACCTGTAATCAATGCCTAATCAATATTTTAAATATAATATAAAATAAATTAAACATCGCCATGATAAGGATTATGCAAAGTTTTTTACCAAATTTTTTAACAGAATAATAAAATATGTAAAGTACATTCAGTGTACAGTACATTATCAGTCTTGTTACTGTATCCATAAACAACTTATCTTACACATTTTTGCCATATTTAAACAAGATCCTATTCAACTGTATACATTTTTCAGACCTAATTTTACTACTGAAGTTACATTATTTTGCTTTCAAATTCTATAGCAAAGGGACTTAAGTCAAACAACACAGCTCATACATTTGCTTTCAATCCCCAGGGCGAGGTAGAACAGATTGCTATGATGAAGCCGAAGGGACAGACTGAGAATGATGACGGCATGTTGGAATTCCTCGAAGATATCATCGGCAGTAACAGGTTCAAAGAGCCCATAGAAGTGCTGGCCAAACGTGTAGAGACGCTGAATGAGCTCAGGGGAGAGAAGGTGAGCTGATTCAAGAATAAACTGAAATGCATGATGGTTCAAATCCTAAGAAAAATTGAGGGATTTTAATTGTGTGTTGCTAAAACAGCATTGCAATCTGCACTGTTCATTTTAGAGTTATAGCCCTTTGTTGTTATTGGTGGGTTTTTTTCAGATTCTTATGTTATCATTTTTTTCTTTTCTAATTTCATGCCAACCAGAGGGATTTGTGTTGCAAAAATAAAATTCCAATTTAATTTTCCATTCAGGAAACATTTTTCTTTGTTAAAAAAATTACCAATATTTGTTTAAACCTTATTGTTTTAATTTTAATTGTTATCTAATAGTTTACTGGCTTGGCAAGTTCTTAGCATGTTTAATGTTCTGACTTACAGTTCTTTTATTGTCAAGTTATGTATTAATTTTCTACTAATTTAATTAATCAGCAAATTTTTATACTTTTTTTTCTTTTTCTTTTAATGACTGGATTTGGTAGCGCAATCAGTAGAGTGTCAGCTCTGGGTATGGGAGGCCCCCAATTCAATCTCGGGCCACAACATACCATAGTCGTTAAAAATAGTAGTGATATAGCTTCCTTGCAAATACTCAAATATTAGGGTAGTTCCATGACTGGTTGGCTCGGTGTCAGGATAATGTGACTGGGTGTGATATCATGCCAGTTGCTATACACAATGAATTCAGCAATTTATCTGCTTCAAGTGGACACCATCTCCAAATAGCAATACTGTTGTATTAGGCTGGAGCCCAAGGGACAGCCTATAATTGGCTACTTAAGACAAGTTGGTAGTTTAAGATAATATATGACATTGATAGTTTGCATATCACTGTGAGCCTGTATGTTTACAAATAAGTATTACTATATGTTAATAAATAAGTGATTTGATATTGGCCCTGTTTTTTGTCCGAGGGCAATGGTATTGGCCAAAGGTCGAGGGCCAATACGACTGACACAAAGGCAAATAACAGGGCCAATATCAGATCACTTGTTATTGACTATTTTATTAAATAACTACATATACTTATAACATTTCACATTTAATACTTAGTTTTGCATTATTCCAAGTCAGAAAATGCTTGTTTGTTGAAATCTACAAGTTGTAAAAGAACACATTCGGTTAAACACTTCCAATTCATGCCGTGAATGTTTGAAAACTGAGAATATTATAAATTTATACAACCTGTAGGCATCTACCGTCATGTTATTGAACGTGGCAGGTGCTTTTTATAGAACTAATAACGTTAAGTTATTTAATAAATGTACTTAAATGGTAGATCTACTGCAAAGTACTGTTCTAAAAAATATTGATTGCTATAGCATAACTACTTTCATATATAGTACGATACAGAATTTCCCACTAAATCAAAGAAAATATTTCTTATTATTTGTAGTTTGGTCATTTACAGTACAGGGCATACCATTGTAAATTATTTAAATCAAATTTGTACTGAGTGCAGATCTACCAAAGTCTTCATCAAATTGTAGTTCCACAAATCGCCCTAAAAGTGTATATATAGTCAGACAGCCTTGTTCTGGATGGTGCTTGTTTTTATGCTAAGTGTTATAGTGATGGTAGTGTGTGCGGAGCAGAGGATTAACAGTCATACATTCAGTGCATTACATTGTTCCTTTTGTTTTCTTTACTGCCATACATTGCTTTTCGGCTGTGGCATGTTGCAGATGATCTGCTGACGTTATTTTTTTGACTCGATGAAAAAAACTTAAGTGCACAGAATGTTAAATTTAATCCACTTTTGGAACACTTGGTTAATATAGCATTTGGGAAACATGGATATTGCAATTGCTTTTTATTTTAACTTCTATTAAATTGTAAACAAAATGGCATGAGTATTTCACAATAACGATGACATATGAATGAAAAAAACTGGTAAAAAGTTACTACTTTCGGATATTTTACAATATTGTAATGGCCAATACATTTTTTAACCGAATACTGCATACCAGTATTTGTATCGACACAAGGACTGGTACTCAGCTCTAACTAGTAATGTAAAAATACTGAACAGTAAAGTTTAAACATCCTAAAAACACTTAATTTGCATTAGACAACTTTTGAAGGCTGTTCAAATGGTCAACAAGATGTCACTTTATTATAGAGTAAGTAAATTTAATTGTGTGTATTTGCAGATGAATCGTGTTAAAGCAGTGGAGAAAGACAAGGATGATTTAGAAGAGTCCAAGAATGAAGCCATTGAGTTCCTGACGATAGAAAACAATATCGTCAAACTAAAGAACAAGATGTATCAGAAATACATGTAAGTGTTAGTGTTTTATTAAATTTGCTTTTCTGCTATTCAACGAACAATAAGACCTTGATCATTTACTGTAACTCATTGTTAATAAGATAATACCTTTTACAAGACTTAACCTTGACTATAAATAAAAAATAAAACATTCCTCAATATTACAGATCTAAATAATTTAAAGTTCAGGGGGGAAAAATAACACTTTTACTTAATTTGGGTTTTAACTACTTTTTGCATCTATGTAATTAAAGTTAATATTGTTGTTTCATAGTGATACATGTAGCACAAATGAAGAGAAGGCCAAGGTTGAGTATGAGCGTGTGAATGCTGGCATGGAGGAATTCAACAAGAAGATGGAAGAGATAAATCAGGCTAAAGAGGAGAAGACAAAAAGACAGAAGAAAATTCTTAAGTATGTATACAGAACTATACTGTGCATGTGTTGTTGTTTTTTAATGCTATCAGAAACAAATGCAGTCAAACTTGTATTAAGCAGCCACCAAAGAAGACAACCCAAAATTGGCTGCTTAAGACAAGTCGGCTGCTTAATGCTGCTTAAGGAAGAATATGACATCATTGATGTTTGCCTATTAGTATTTTTATGAAGTCAAGCGAAACTCGAGGGCACATAGGGGTCATGCCATGTTTACTTTCTGCACTGAACAACACCCCAACAATGCCGCATCAAGAAATAGTAGGCGGATTAATTGGTATCGTAGCTACAAGAATAATTGACGGTTTTCTATTTATAACCTTTTCAATATAACTGATGGTGATTGTTGCTGTTATTGCAAAGTGAAATGATATACAAATGAAACCTATGATAAAAGTTCACATTATCTCGGTGTGGAAGAAAACAGTAGCATTTATGAATGAATGGTTTTGATAAAGGAACAGTTCTATTATATATTAGGTGTGGTAGATGTTACGGCACACATACTCTGGAAAAAAATGTAGTGATACATATATAGGCTATATACCTTTTGAATTGCCTTAGCATAGAAATAGTGGAAATGGTTAAAAAACGAACACCGGTTCAAGCAAGAATAAAAAAAACTCAACGCGCCATAATGGAATTGTCTGCTTATAAAATACTGCTGGTAACTCATTGAGGCTGACTTTAACCAACCCAAAATGCTCGGGAAAAGAGGCAGCCATTTTGACTTTCCTAAAGCAGGCTGGCTTAGTGTTTACTTTATGGAATGTGAATGAATATAGAAGCAGAAGCGAGACTCTTCAAATCTATTTGTGATTTCAGAAAACAGTTATACAATACTATAACTTGATAATGCTAGGAAACTCATAGATCTAGGAAAATTACATTTATTCAATTTGCAAGATTTTCTTTTAAAATTTCTTATCATTTAAAATAATGAAAAGTACAACTTTTATTTAGAACTTTGGTAAACATACAGGAAATATAATTATTGTTATTACTGCCCTGCTGTCTGTCCTTTCTTTGTAAACAATATCCAAAATATTGATATTACACCGAAAAAAAAATCTTAAAGTTCACATTACATGTACAGATTTTCAGGGTTTTAAATCACTTAGGTCTGCTTAATTAGCCATTATATCATCATATTCAGCTTTTGACACCTGTTTAAGTAGTTGTATTGTGCAATACAGCTGTGGCTGTTTCAGCCTTTCATTATTAGTAGTAGTCTGGCCACTTAACGTACAAAGCATACCATTTTAGATTATTTACATCCAAGTTATACTAAGTTTATTAAAGGCATGTCAGATTGTCTTTGTGTGTATTGGTGTGTATTGGTCTTCTATTTATTGCTGGTGAGAAACTGCATTAATATATATATATAAATATAAATAAAAGGTTCAGTGTTCAGTGCATACCTCACTATCAAGGCAGAACACATATCTGTAGCATTATGTTCTTGATCCACTTTTTGACCAAAAAAAAAATTGTTCATAACGGTCTCATAACTTTTTTCTAAAAAAATGTTTGTAGAAAACAGTACAAATATTGACTTACATCTTGAAATACTTAGGGTTCAAGTCCCAATCAGGGGATGGGTGGGGGACTTTCCTGTGGGTCTTCCAGCTGACCTGCATTATGCCATTGGTTCTACCTAGACATTTATCTGGAGTCTTTCTACTAATAATTAGCTGCAAGCTGCCAATATAACCATATTTATGTTTGTGCGATGTAACAAAAAAAAAGAGAGAGAAAAAATGATGTTCTTTGACAGAGCTTTTGATGACCTGAAGAAGCAGTGTGAGGAGAATAAGGAGAAATTCTCTGAGTGTGAGAAGGCGGATGTGAAAGTGCGAGAGGATCTCAAGCACGCCAAGGCCAAGGAGAAGAAACTGGAGAAGAACGTTGAGCAGGAGAAGAAGAAGGTATCCTGCAGTAACATATTTAGTAATGTTCTTTATAATGAGAATTAATTTAATACTTCCTTGAGTTAAGTAAAATCCAATAAAAATACCAAAAAAATCATCTATAAACTTAGAGCTGGTTAAAGCAGTCATATTTATGACAGTTTATGCATTTATAGTCCTGAGACTTAAATCCTCTAAAAAATATACTACAAAAAAGTAACATTTATAATTATCATTAAAAAAGTCCTAATACATGAGTAATCTGCAAAATTATGCATGCAGTTAAGAGCATTTCATACCTGTCTAATGACTGTTGACGCATTTATGATTCTGAGACTTTTGATTAATTGTCCTAAAGAAATGTACTACAGAAAAGGAATTTAGCTTTTGTAACCATGATTCATCCATTAATAATATACAAGAACAGGGCATACATAGTGAAAGCAGCAGTATATCTCTTGCAAGTGCACATTGTCTTGAATTAACTGAAATACCCATGTCAGGACAATAAACCCATCAGTGTAAAATCAATGTAATCCATACCATGTCAGGACAATAAACCCATCAGTGTTAAATCAATGTAATCCGTTCATTATTCCAGATAGAGGAGCTGAAATCAGTACCTGAGCAGGCAGCCAAGACGATGGATGAGCTGAGCAAGAAACAGGAACACCTGGAGAAGGAGAAGCAGAAGGAAGAAGTGAAATTAAAGGCAGTGATGGACAGCCTGAAGACAGAGACCCAGGGCTTGCAGCAGGAGAAAGACAAGAAGGAGGAACAGCTGCTTGGCATGCAGAAGTCTCTCAATGAGAAGAAGTCCAAGGTGGGTTGGTGCTGGACACCTGGCATTTTGCTTTATCTAAATGTCATGCCCAATAGATAAATGTATAAGGCATATTTAGAGTTAATCCTGTCATGATATCTATGTGTGCATCAGGAGATTTTGTTTGGTTTTGATGAAGAGATGGACTTAAGACTCAATTCATATTTGGTATATGTATACAATACCAAAAAACAGGTCAAGTTCAATTTTGATAAAGAAATGGACTAAAGACTTAATTCATATTTGGTATATGTATACAATATCAAAAACAGGTCAAGTTTAATTCTGGTATTATCGAATATATTTTGATGGACTAATGGCATTATCAATGGATAATTAAAACAAAAATTTGTTTCCGATTAAGTCTTTTACTCCAGTATATATGTGACATTTTCTTTTCTTCAATTTCTGACATTAAAATCAACTAAAGTAAGAAATTGTAAGGTTAGTCCATAGTTAACTTGAAGTAATGAACATTTACCAGTACCATCCACCGGCTGCAATAGCTAAGGTGGTAAAGCATTGGCTTGCGGATTGGGAGGTTGTAGGTTCAAACCCCGGCTGGGTCAAACCAAAGACTAAAGTTGGTAGTAGTGGCTTTCCTCCTAATTCTCGGGATTATGGGGACAGCATTATGCCTGACTCGCCGGTGTCACTATAATGGACCGTCCGGCTTCAGTCCCTGGACACCTCATAAGTGCCCCTGTGCTATAATGATAGAAATGTCCTATCCCACTGGCATGACTGAGGTCAGCTAGACAACCTCCCTAGATGAAAGATCTCACTCCACCTTGGCCTCGACCTCATTCGGAAAATGTCGACAAATCCCAGTTGTTCAGCTGAGGGCAACCTCCCACCAGCTGCAGATTTTATCATTTATAGCCTTTTTTTATTTGTTAATATTTTCAGCTAGAGGTATCACAGTCCGAATTGGACCTTTATCTAAGTAATCAGAAGCAGGAGACTAACAAACTGAACGAGATGATGAAGAAACTAGAGAGGGCCAAGGAGATCTTCACAGACAGGAAAAAGTAAAGATCCCTGATATTTAACTTGTTGTCCGCAACATTTTCACCAGACCTGCCTTCTGTACACAAAATTATTTCAAATTTAGCTATTGTAACCTATTTTGTTTTCTCGGGGACAATCAATACAGTTTTCATTTGCTCGTCATGCTGTTACTTGTACAGGATAAGTCTATATTAGATGTAAAATATGTCTCCAGTTTGCAGAAAGTAGTCTTAAGGTGAAGACATGCCTGAACTATGCATGTCATCTTTGTTTTGAATTGTCCGTTATCAAGATCAGCATGTGCAAAGCATGCTTTAGGTTATACGCCTAGACATATCTTGCTACAGAGATTTAACTTTTATGGAGATAAAATGTATATTCTCTTTAAAATGGTTTATACCCGATTAATATCAGTGTTGAGCACATTGTGAAAAACTGTTCCATTATGCAAAGATCATGTTTTTTCTCCTTTTTTTCAACACTTTACTTGCTTATGACCTGCTTGGGTGTAGTTTCAATGTATTCACAGTCATATGGCTTCTCTTTTAAGGATATTGTCCTAAAATTTGAGGGATTTATACTATTGTGGCTTAACTCAAAACTTAGCATTTATTATAAAGAAAACCGAAGTATTTTTGTTATAATAAATGTAATGTAGTATTTGATGAATTTATCTGAGGGTCGCTTGCATAATTATATTTCAGCATTTTTACCTAGCCTGATATTTGTATACACAACAATGTTTTTTCATAGCTTTTATAATCTATAGAGTGGCTTGGTGTCTGGACCAAACTCTAATAATGACATGCACCTTGTACGGTGCAGGTAAAAGTTAATACAATATTATATCAACAGTATGCCTCTAATGGGCTTCTTTACACAGCAGCTGTCTCTTTCTGAACCACATGATGTGTCTTTTTTGTTTTGGGTTGTTCATTATCGTGACTAGCATGTGTTAGCACATTTAGCCTTCTTATAGAATGTTTGGTCTGTACATGATGTTAAGTAAGGTATTAAATGTTTATGGGCTTGTAGCAGATAAAGTATATGTTATGCATACGCAGTTAATGTATAGATATGCCATTTTAGATAATATATATCTTTAAATTTCTGTCAATAATAGTCTGAGCATTTTATCCCTGTATGTCAGCTTCTATTATTCATGACAGCTAATTCATTAACCCATACTTAAGGACAGTTGTAAAAGAAAGCAGTAATTAGTGATTCTAATCATGTTTAGACCATGTGAACTTTTTTCACTTGATAATTATTATATATGAAGCAAGTGCCAAATTAATGGATTAGAGTTCAAGGATTGACATGGGTAAACGCATTTGCGTACGGAACAGCTGTCAGGAATACTTCCTCACATTAATTTCTCGTACATAATTGTAAGGAAAATGGCAGGACCAATCATCTGCAGTTAGTATCAATTAACCCACATTATAATTAATACTAAAACTAAATAAACCTTCACTATATCTCCAGATACAAGGTAAATAGGGGTATATATATATTTAGTCTGTCATCCATCTATTTGAGATTTGTCCACACATTTTCTATGCTACTGTTAAGTGCATTTTTAATGACACTTTAAATCATGACTGACTTGATTTTAGTGGCATTTTATTTAATTTTTAATTGCCATTATTGAGGCAGATCATTATCTAAGGGTGTTCATCATTTTCAATGATAATTCTTATTTACCAGCAGTTTCCCTGGTTTCAACAGCATCTTGGCATCAGCAAGAGTTTGAAAAAGCATGCTTCGATGCATTTGATTGGAAATTTTATGAAAAACAATTAAATCTCTATTTCCTATTGCCAGGGAGGTGTCTGTGATGGAGAAGAGGTTCCCAACACTACAGGAGAGCCTGGAAACCCACCAGAGGGAGCTGACGGAGATCACTGAAAGGGAGGCACAGCTCTCAGAGGAGGTAAAATAACAAGTCTCTTAACAGCAAATTTAACATTTAACTTTTTCTTGTTTCAAATCCTTTCATTATATCATTTATTCCCCTTTCAATGTTACTATGGCTTTGTCTCATTAGAATTGCCTCAATACACAATTTTAGTGAGTCCTGATTTAAAACTTTTTTAAATTTTTTGTGATATTTGATCAAAATGAAAAAATGAGAGTTTTTGCCTATTTTGAAGCTGTGGTTTTACCCAGACATAAGTCAGGGGTCTTCTTCCACCAATAATTAGCTGGATGTCACCAATATGCCCATAACTGTGTCAGTGCGATGTAACAAAAAATAAAAAACAACATTTTTCGGGTTCTTGTTAGTCTGATTATGAAACTAGTTTGACTTGACTAATCAAATACTTGGACAGAAAAATTTGAAAAGCTTTTTCTTCCATCACCTCTATTACAATCTTTATATTTTGTTTTCTAGAAAATACCAAAAAAATTGCTAAATGCTTGGATTGACACCAAAATTGTATGATCTTTGGCCAGACATGTTCCCCTGAGGATAATCTGGAGCCTTGTGCAAAAACCATGAACCACAAATCTTATTTGTTCACTTCCCAGATCCGCACAGTTCGTAGGAAGGTGGAGGAGTCACGCAGTGCCTTGGAGGCAAGCAAATCTCAGGGGAAAGTGATCAGCTTCCTCATGAACCTTAAAAACTCTGGCACCCTTCCTGGTGTCTACGGGCGTCTGGTGAGTCCTGTCTGTTTGTATACTTATTATGCTCCCCAAAGGGCGAGCATATAGTCGTTGCTTTGTCAATCCATCTATCCCATTGGTTCATTCCTCTGTCCATCATAATTTTGTCTGGAGCATAACACAAAAACTGTAAGAGATGTCAACATGAAACGTCATAGGCAGATAGATCTTAATAAGAAGTGCAATGTACAAGAACTATAATTCTGTTTTTTGAAAAATTTAGGAGTTATTTCCCTTAGTTATTTTTAGTACTTAAATTTTGTCCAGAAATAAAAATAATAAAAAGCCCTTTTGGATCTAGTGTTTGTTCTACCAATATTATGATTTAAAAAAAGCATTTACTTTTGTTGGTGGGTTGTTGTTTTTTGTTTTGTTTTTTTTTTCATTAAAATATTTCTTTATCTTTCTAGTGTTTCTTTAGAATGTTTGTTAGACGAACATGACTTAAGCAAACCTTAAAACACACATGTCATCAAGTCATTGCTCTTCACTTGCATATACACGTTTCTAAAATAAAGCTTTACTGTCATAATTTTTTACATATCAGTTATTTTTGTTTTTTACTTTTCAGGGAGACCTTGGTGGGATAGATGAGAAATTTGATGTGGCAATATCCACAGCGTGTGGTGCCCTGGATAACATCGTTGTGGATACCATTGACACGGCCCAAAAATGTGTTGAGTTCCTCAAGAAAAACAATGTAGGCAGTGCCACCTTTATTGGACTGGATAAGATGCAACGATGGAATAGTCAGGCTAACAACAAGATCAAAACGTACAGTATATTGTTTACATTTTTATGGTCAATATGTACATCAGTTTGATTCATAAAGTTCAAACAAGGAACGCCCTTGGTCAAATGGGTTCGAATTCTTATCGGGGCGAGGACCTGATGTGAGGAGGTCTTCCAGCTGACCTGTGATGCACCAGAAGTTTTTCCTAGACATTTGTCTGGGGTCTGCCTTTGTCAACACTGTTGATTTCAATATAATGACCTTCATCATGTTGCTGCAATGTATTTCCCAAACAAAAAAGTAAAGTAAAAACATTCCCAAATAATTAATACAGCATTTACTCTCATATTCTATTTAGGAATTTTTCATTTCAGCTTTTTTTCTTTTTTACCATTTTTAAATCTTTATATTATATAGAAATTGTTCATACTGTAACAATCATTGGATATAGTGATATAATTTTTTTTGTCCAGTCATATATATATATATATTGATTTAAAGAAGCATGATTGTTTCTGTAACTACCGCATTTCAACAGCCCAGAGAATGTGCACCGACTGTTTGACCTGGTAAAGGTGTCTGATAACGCCATCAAGCCTGCATTCTACTACGCTCTGCGGGACACTCTGGTTGCCTCTGACCTTGACCAGGCAACACGGATTGCATATGGAGCCACTCGGTTCAGGGTGGTCACACTGCAGGGACAGCTCATAGATCTCTCAGGTGAGCTGACACAAAATTATTGTCTCACCTGTCTATAACCTGTCTATTATAATCATGATCAGTAGACAATTCTTTGCTCCACTTTACTTTTCAAAGTCATGGCCTTATCATACAACAATGGCATTGTTAACCTTTTTTTTAGGGTCCATTTTTCTGAAAGAGTTTGAAAGAGTCTGAAAGATATTAACTTTAAAACTTGGAATGTCTGCTAGCAAAATGAAGCGCACTGTCTACAGTCAGCTTGTGTTAGAAATATTTAGTAGTCTAGCCAACTTAAAACCACATAGCTCAATACTATGTAGAATCCAGTCCCAGTTGACGATAAAATTTTGTGAGATGTGGCAATCAAGAGACCCTACTGATGGTTGGTCAGTGATTATCCCTGACAATTTTGCTGGAGTCTTTCTCCACTAGTAGCTTAGATTCAAGTTTTATGAAAGTCTATTTATTTAAGTGCATTTGATATATAGAAATATATTCATGATCCCAGTGTCAGAGAAAATTCTTTGAAATGAGCAATGATTGCTTAAAACAATGTTTTGTTGTGGGTTTTTTTTCCCTTTACCATAGTCAATTTCTTAAGAAGGTAAGTTTGTGTTTAGAAAGAACGTAATAGATTGTTTTTATTTTGAACTGTAAAATAGAGTGTCTTCTTCACCAGGTACCATGTCTGGTGGAGGTAAGACAGTATGTAAGGGAAGGATGGGAGCCAGTGCTGTCACAGCCAATGTTGACACCAAGGACCTAGCAAATAATGAAACAAAGCTGAAAAAGGTAAGTGATTGTAAATGAGCTTTGTTTTATTAATTACTATTATTTAACTATTTTCAGTTTTGTTTGCCTGCAGTTTCTTTTGCTGATTTACAGGAAAAGGAAGTAGTAAAATGCTGGTTCCTAGCACGTGCTCTACATATGTATTCTGGGTTTATGCCAGGAACCAGGCATTGACAAAAGGGAAAAGGCAGAAGCAACCTTAGAAACTATTTTAACATACAGCTTAGCTCAATTTATTTAAATAAAAATCATTATTTTACAATTAACATAATGAAAATTGTTTTTAAAGTTATGAAAACCGACCGAACCTGGTTGGTACCGCATTGGCTCCAGGTACGGGGAGCCCCATGTTTGAACCTGAGCCATGACATACCAAAGTCATTAAAAATGGTAGTAGTATAGCTACCTTGCTAATGCTCAAGCAAATATAAGGGTAGTTCTAGGACTGGTTGACCCAATGTCAGGATATTGTGACTAGGTGTGGTATCATGCCAAGTGTTCAAGGTCTTTCAGCTGACCTGCAGTGTGCAGTGGTTCTACCCAGACAATTGTCTGGGGGTCTTTCTCCACCAAAATAAGTAGGCATCACTATAATGACCATAATCATTTTTAAAAAAAATTACAAGGAGGCTTTAGTACACTTGATATATAACTCCAAAGCAAAGAAACATCTTGGGTTGTACAAGATAAAATGTAATTGTCTGGTATATTATCAGCTGACGGATGAGTCCAACAAAGGTCGACTGATGAAGGAGAAGCTGGAGGATTCAATCCGACAGTGCCAGAAGGACATCCAACATGTGACACACTCCATACAGAAGGCTGGCCTGGAAATCAAGGTAGGGGGACATTGCTGAATTGTCATGATTGGTAGAAGTTCTCTACTGTAAAAGAGACTATAATCCGTTTTGAATTCCACTATTTTTCAAATTTATTAATTCTGCAGATTCATACCACAACACTTAAATGGTCTTAAAAATTAAAAAATTAAAAAGAAAATTAAAATTTTACCAGTAATAAATAATCTAATAAATAACCAGGTTTTATGGTATCTTAAAAATTAGTTTCACTACCGGTATATTATTTTTCCTACTTAGTTCATCAAGACACAGGGCAAATTATTGTTTTTCCTTTTTTTTTTCACAGAAATGATGTTTTAAGACATGATCTATTTATTGTTCATATTTTATCTGCATGGGTTGTTTGAACTCTTTTCAGGCAATGGAAGAACAAGCCGCTAGTCTTGAGGCTCAGATAGTAGATCAACAGGAGAGGGTGAAGGCAGCTGCACCAGATCAAAAACAGCTGCAAGCCCTGGAGAAAACTGTCGATGAGTACAAGAAAGGTAGCTTAAATTTTACTTGTTGTACCATGCATAGATAACATTAGCAAACTAAAACAGATGGAATGGCTCTTTAAGCTGGGCTGTGTTTACTGTCTTCAAAATATACTAATGAATATTTCCAATGCCCTCTTTTAACTGTTATTTTTCAGATTTTTTGCATTTGTTCCTTCAGCTTGTGCTGTTAAAGTAAATTGTGCAAGAATGTGTTTATTTTACTGCATTGTCAAATTATTCAAAAGTATTGTTCAACTTTATTACTTATAATAAACAAATGCATATGTCACAGTGTTGTAATACAGTTAATTCCAGTTAATTGAAAAATACTTATACGCATATTCTGTTTTATTGAATAAAATATTCAACTTCCAGACCTTTTCTTCCTTACCTTTGTGAAAAAATAATGGCTTTATGCATACATAAAGTGTTGGCCTAATTTCAGTTATAAGCTTAATCCTTCGCTGCTGACCTGTCTGATGCAGCTCACTAATTACTTTACTGGGGCAACTTACACACCTTTTCCAGGGGATTAACAAACACGGTCGCTAATCTGTGTCAACTCATGATCAACAGCCTGTTCGGCTTGCACTGTTACAGTCCATTGCCAATGGCTCACTTTCTAATGCATCTGTACAGGTTTTCGCGAAGGGTAACAAGTGTCAACAGTGAATGACAATATGACAATATCAATAATTCTTTTAAGTTTTAATAACACAGTACTCCCTGTTGGCAAAATAATGCAGTACTAAAGCATATTTTTTAATTTACATGCATTTGTAAACATCATAGTACATGTACATTTATTTCACTTCCAAAAATTTAAATCTGAAAAGAGCACTTTGCAAAACAGCATATAAAAAGATGCTTTTTTGCTGTCACAAAAACAAAAAAGTGGCCCTTTAGAAAAAGACTTGCTTTTAACTGGATTTGGAGGTAAATAATTACGAGCTCAGTAATTACCTTATAATGAAAATTAAAAACTGATAAATTACTGACTTTATAAAATGTCAATAAATGACACATATGCCGATTATTTGCATAAAATTGTATAGGAAGTTGTGTATGCAAATAACTGGAATCAACTGTATTTGATTTTATGTTTGTAATCATTATCATCATCATCATTGTTTTGAGTCACTATAGTACCTGATTGTCAGATGTTGGACTGTACCTAAGTTGCCACCATGTTACGTAAGATGATAAAAAATATCTAGTAGGCCCTTATCGAATTGTCACTGAATATAATAAAGGTGATTTATTCTAGAACATATGATCTTCTACAATGATGTCTTGGTTATTGTTTAAATGTCAAGTGTTTTCTGTTACACTTTGGTCATAAGACTAAAAGGAAGTACAAGTTATGATTTCTGTGTTTTCTAAACCCAGATTACCAGAAGGTGGCAGATGTTGCTTCCAAGTTAGAAAATGAAGTTACAGAGTAAGTATGCTTTGTATTGTGCATTCAACGTGAATTTGAAGCATTTACTCTTATATCAGCAGTAAAAAATGTTGTTTTTTTATTAAGGCAGTAGCAATCTGTTATTATGGTGGTGATTCTGGTATCTTCAGTTTGAGTTAAAGCAAAGAAAAGAAAGGTTTATATTTTATGGCATTTTTTTCTAGGCCTTAACTTAAAATCAAAAGAATCAAAGTTAAAGACAAGGCTAAAAAATTATATTCGAAGGTCTTCCAGCGGACCTGGCATGTGTTGCTTTGATGTTCTGGCAAGACAGTAGTTTGGCGTCTTACTCTACTTAAAATTGCTGGGTGTCGCTGTACTGTGTTCATAAATATTTCAATAGAAGTTGTATAGTATATAAATGAAGTTATAAACATCCAAAGTACTGTATAAACATCTAAAATACTGGTGTATGTCACACTCACTTGCATGTTTACTCTCCAGATTGTCTGTAAAACATGAACACCCTTGTATTTATGTTCTCCAGACTGCACAACCAGATCATGGATATCGGCGGGTCCAAGATGAAGGCGGCTCAGTCCAGGGTCGATGCCATTCAGTCACAGATTGACACTGTTACCGGGCAAATTACCAAGGCTAGCGTCGCTGTCAAGACTTCAGAGAGGTCAATATTACTTTTCTTAATATGCAAAACATTAAACACTCATTATACTATTTTTTGAAAGCCAGGCCTTTTTACATCTTTGATTTCAGAACAGAAATGGGTATTTGCTAGGGATGTAAGTGAAGGTTAGGATAGATATTAAATGTTCTACTGTACTTTTAGCATTCAAACATTTGGTAAACAAAATAAGATTCTTTTCCAAAGAAAACTCTTAACAAATTTGGTTTGACTTAATTAAAATCGTTAAACAAAAAATGTCAAAGCAAATGCTCTTCGAAAAGTTGAATTATTGATCAAACAGACCAAATTCCACGAACCCAAACCATGACAAAATCTGCATATTATTGTGACTGTGTTATTCCATTACTTTCCATTTATTGTCATAAAAAACCTTGTAACCTTTGAAATACAGAACAATTCTTACCTAAACCTGCTGAGCCAGAACTGATCAAACTATAGTAAATCATGTTGATCAAGATTGAGAAGGTGGGAGCTGTCTGATCAAGCTATAGTAAATCATGTAGATCAAGATTGAGCAGGTGGGAGCTGTCTGATCGAGCTATGGTAAATCATGTTGATCAAGATTGAGCAGGTGGGAGCTGTCTGATCAAGCTATGGTAAATCATGTTGATCAAGATTGAGCAGGTGGGAGCTGTCTGATCAAGCTATAGTAAATCATGTAGATCAAGATTGAGAAGGTGGGAGCTGTCTGATCAAGCTATAGTAAATCATGTAGATCAAGATTGAGCAGGTGGGAGCTGTCTGATCAAGCTATGGTAAATCATGTAGATCAAGATTGAGCAGGTTGGAGCTGTCTGATCAAGCTATAGTAAATCATGTTGATCAAGATTGAGCAGGTGGGAGCTGTCTGATCAAGCTATATTAAATTATGTAGATCAAGATTGAGGAGGTGGGAGCTGTCTGATCAAGCTATAGTAAATCATGTTGATCAAGATTGAGCAGGTGGGAGCTGTCTGATCAAGCTATAGTTAATCATGTAGATCAAGATTGAGCAGGTGGGAGCTGTCTGATCAAGCTATAGTAAATCATGTAGATCAAGATTGAGCAGGTGGGAGCTGTCTGATCAAGCTATAGTAAATCATAAAGATCTAGATTGAGCAGGTGGGAGCTGTCTGATCAAGCTATAGTAAATCATGTAGATCAAGATTGAGCAGGTGGGAGCTGGCTGATCAATAACTTTACTATCCTCACTACCTGCCAATATATGATTAGCTGCAGAATCTTGGCAAGAGGTCTATTGATATTTGTATGGCCTGATGTTGTATTAAGTAAATGAGGGGTGGGTGGGGGGGGGGGGGGGGGGGGGTAGGCCGATGCCGAGGGATTAGTCACGCTGACTTGTAACTCCTCACCCCCTCACCACGTTAGTTCAAGTCCCATGACGAGAACTTTCATGAGGGAGGTTTGCCGCGAACCTGCGGTGTGCCGGTGGTTCAACTCAGGCATAAGTCTGGATTCTTTTTCCAACAATAATTAGCTGGAGGTTGCCAATATGACCATAATTGCATCAGTATGATGTAACAAAAAACAAATAAACATAAGCAAATGACTATTTAAGATGGTTATTTCCTAAATGAACTTTGATAAAGTTTTGTTGTTTTTTTTGTACAGGAACCTCCAGAAGGCGGAGAGTAAAGTTGTAAGTCTAGAGGAGGAGATTGAGGAGACGAAGGAGTCTGTGAAGAACCTGGAGAAGAAACTCTCCGAGCTGGATGAGGAGGCGGCCAAGGTGCTGGAGGAGTACCAGACATCCAGGGTGGGTAGTGGCTGAAAAGTGTCAGTACAGTTGAATTGGTCTGAACACTTTTGCGGGTGTATGCATAGGGACTCACTGACTTCACTGCCTACTTGTTTAAGTTATTGCATCATGTTCAATCACTGAACTGTATATGACTGACATATGGAAATGATACGTATTCATGAAAGAGCAGTTTGAGAGGGGCAGCAGTGGGCTAGTGGCTAAATAGATGACGTCTTACTCCTCAGATCCTCACCGCCTAGTCAGGGTGAGAACAATTATGTGGGAAGGTATTCCATCTGACTTGCGATGTGAGGGTGGTTCAACCCTGCTATATGCCTGGGGTTATTCTTCACTTGTAATTGGCTGAAAGTCACAATATAACCATTTAGTGTTGGAAGTCACAATATAACCATTAAGTGTTGGAAGTCACAATATAACCATTTAGTGTTGGAAGTCACAATATAACCATTTAGTGTTGGAAGTCCCAATATAACCATTAAGTTTTGGAAGTCACAATATAACCATTAAGTGTTGGAAGTCACAATTTAACCATTAAGTGTTGGAAGTCACAATATAACCATTAAGTGTTGGAAGTCACAATATAACCATTTAGTGTTGGAAGTCCCAATATAACCATTAAGTGTTGGAAGTCACAATATAACCATTAAGTGTTGGAAGTCACAATATAACCATTAAGTGTTGGAAGTCACAATATAACCATTTAGTGTTGGAAGTCCCAATATAACCATTAAGTGTTGGAAGTCACAATATAACCATTAAGTGTTGGAAGTCACAATATAACCATTAAGTGTTGGAAGTCACAATATAACCATTTAGTGTTGGAAGTCACAATATAACCATTTAGTGTTGGAAGTCCCAATATAACCATTAAGTGTTGGAAGTCACAATATAACCATTAAGTGTTGGAAGTCACAATATAACCATTAAGTGTTGGAAGTCACAATATAACCATTTAGTGTTGGAAGTCACAATATAACCATTTAGTGTTGGAAGTCACAATATAACCATTTAGTGTTGGAAGTCCCAATATAACCATTAAGTGTTGGAAGTCACAATATAACCATTAAGTGTTGGAAGTCACAATATAACCATTAAGTG
The DNA here is from genome assembly GCA_007844125.1 of Sinonovacula constricta. Taxonomy (NCBI): domain Eukaryota; kingdom Metazoa; phylum Mollusca; class Bivalvia; order Cardiida; family Solecurtidae; genus Sinonovacula; species Sinonovacula constricta. The sequence goes on along the minus strand of CM017563.1, from coordinate 11,718,638 downwards.
TTGGAAGTCACAATATAACCATTTAGTGTTGGAAGTCACAATATAACCATTTAGTGTTGGAAGTCACAATATAACCATTTAGTGTTGGAAGTCCCAATATAACCATTAAGTGTTGAAAGTCACAATATAACCATTTAGTGTTGGAAGTCCCAATATAACCATTAAGTGTTGGAAGTCACAATATAACCATTAAGTGTTGAAAGTCACAATATAACCATTTAGTGTTGGAAGTCCCAATATAACCATTTAGTGTTGGAAGTCCCAATATAACCATTTAGTGTTGGAAGTCCCAATATAACCATTTAGTGTTGGAAGTCCCAATATAACCATTAAGTGTTGGAAGTCACAATATAACCATTAAGTGTCGGAAGTCACAATATAACCATTAAGTGTGTTAGTGCCATGTAGCAGTAATCAAAACAGAAATACAGTTTGAGAAGATTTTTTTACAGTCAAATTAGTTTCCAAACTTTTTAATTCCATTGTCTATCTTACCTCAAAAACAACAATATCTTCAAGGACAACATTTACATTTTAACAAGGGATAAAGTTGAAACCATAATTGATTATGGCTTTGACTCTTTTGAGCACAAGAGAAATTGAAAACTAGACAGTGATAAGTTTACTTTAACATATACCATACTGACAGATATTTTGCTATAATTAAAACTTCATTTATATTTGACTATGATATTATTTTTTGCATATGTTGTACAGGTTAGTTTATTTTTAATTGTCATTAAATTCATAGCATATAATTTGTAAATTTGTTAAACCATGCTTAAACTGCTTGATCAACTTTGAGAATATGATTATTATGATGGCATAAGGTTATGCCTTCAATCGGTTGCTTTACTTCAATCACAGTAATGCTGGCTATAATTGGCTGATTGACCTTACGTATAAGGTGTTTGGGCAGGACATAGTTCTGTTTTTTTGTTAATTGATACAAGTTCTTTCAGCATATTTTATGCTATTTCCATTACACATTCTAGAAAAGTATTCAGGTGAAGCGGAAGTCCAGTTCGGCTTGTTTTGCTTCTTGTAAAAATTTTTTTTTTGCAAATAAATCTGAAAATTGTGAAATAACTAAGAACCTTAAATTTGGTTATTTTACCTCCCTCCCCTCACCATACACACACCTCCCATTAGCCCTTGGCCTACAGTTCTAGATATTACTAGTAGACATGTAAGAATATATACAATGCTTTACAATGTGTCTACATCATCTGTCCATAGGACACTATGAAGTCGGCGGAGGAGGCCCTGACGGAGGTGAACACCTTCCTGGCAAAGCTGGAGCAGCAAGAGAATGAGTTGCAAAAGGATGTGATTGATGTGAAGGCAGAACTGACCAAGGTCACCAATCTCATCAAAGAGAACCAGTCCAAAGTGAAACATTGGGAGAAAGAGGTAAGGGGGTTGATTGCTCTGTTATTGTGTTTTTGTGGAGCATTTTTTGCTAAGGATTCCAAGAAACTAGAATGTATTCTTGATGAAAAAAAAGAGGTTTGCATTTTTGTCGATTTCTCTTTATAGGCATACATTGTTGTTACTCTTCAATTTTCTGTGGATTTAAAAAAAATATGTGTAATTTTATTTATAAACCCATACTAATATTAACACAATAGGTTTCCACCAATCCAATACTTTGCTTGCGATCCCTTAAATCTGGACAACTTCACCGTGTAAACAGCTTTCAACTTTTTTCAAATAACTAAGAAGGGTTAAGTTTTTCATTCTGATATGAACACATTCAATAAACTATGATGTTAAATAAACATTTTTAAATCAAGTGATTTTTTTCATAGAGCTAAGATTTACAACAATATGATTGTTCTCGCCAGAACTGTACTGGAATATTATTCAGAATTCTTTGTAAAAATTAATCTTGTCATGAATTTTATTGTTTTCATACTAGGGAAAATATTTATTTTTTTCAAACCACAATTTGTAACTCCTCTGACTGCTTAGCCTCTCACCCCGTGGGTTCAAGTCCTGTTCCGGGCGGAGAACTTAATGTGAGGTGTTCCAGGTGACTTGCGGTGTACCGGTGGTTCTACCCACACATATGACAGGGGTCTTCCACCACTAGAAAGCTGGAAATTGCTATAATGCTCATAAATGGTCGGTGCAATGTATTAAAAAAAACACACAAAAAAACACAATGGTTAAACTGTCTAGAAATCTATTCAAACTGTTGATGTCAACGAGTTCTAAAATCAGTACTCGATCAATTTTCTGAGCGATTTCTTGGTCATTTTCTTTATAAAAATCTAGTTTTTCTTATCAATATATAAAATTACTAAACACGATTAAATTCCTTGCATTGGCTAAATATATTTATGTTGAATACATTTGCAACTTTATTGATGTGTGCCAGTTGCATAGGGGTAGAGTCGCAGACTTGAAACTCCTCTCACTGCTTCGCATCTCATTGTGTGGGTTTAAGTCCTGTTCTGAGGGAAGGACTTATTGTTGGAAAGTCTTCAGCTGGATTGCGGTGTGCAGTTGGTTCTACCCAGACATTTGTCTAGTGTCTTCCTCTACCAAAATAGCTGGACGTCGCTGAACAATATTATGCATGCATAAATGTGAAGATGATAATGTATAAAAATCGACTAATGGTTTTAAATATCAGTAAATATAATCAAAAACATATTGTTTAAAATGCGTTTAAAACAAAATATATTTATTTAGGATAAACCGTTAAAAGTTTACATGTGCTAACTATATTATGTTATACTATGTTGTAACTTCCATTGCCACAAAAAGAAGATTGTTGGTTTTTCTGTCCAAACTTATATGTGTTCTATTTTTATGTCAACAAACATTTAGTTGTGATTGTTGGCTTTTGTTAAGTCATTAAACTTCAAAAACTTAGTGAAAGTGGTTCAAGTTGAAGATGTTGTAATCGAAATAGTAGTGGGTTGGTATTAGAAATAGAAGAAAGTTGTTAAAGAAAAAAAAAGAAGTTGATTTTGTTATGTTAATAGTTGGAGAATGTTATTGCATTTATGAGTAAAACAAGAATATGGTTTACCGGACCTGGTAGCGCAATTGGTAGAGTGTCAGCGCCAGGTACGGGAGGTCCCGGGTTCAATTCGGGTAGCCACATACCAAAGCCATTAACAATGGTAATAGTGTAGCTCCCTTGCTAACGCTCAAGCAAATATAATGGTAGTTCCACAACTGGTTGGTGAGGTATCATGCCAGGTGTTCACGGCATGCTATACACAGGTAAGGCAGCACTATGTCTACTTCAAGTGAACACCGATGATAAACCCAATAAACAAACAAGAATATGTGTAAGCATGCTAGTTGTCCCACCCTAATAGGCTAATATTAACCCACAAAGTCTCCATTTCACGGACTTGAAATGTGTCAAAGGGGTTAACTTTATTGGCAGCAATTTTTTGCCAGTTGAGCAAATCAGAATAATGTGGCATAGTGTAACTGTAATATGACAATGAAACAGTTACTGATCAATCCATCAATAGGTTTTATTTACCCTCACCTTTTAAACCACATTGCTGAAGAAGAGTTGCAGAAGTCGTATCGTCTCTGATTAGCGCTTATTGTAACGACCAAATAGTAGTTGATATGTTTTTTAACAAGCCAATCAGAACAATTGGTAGGCCATGCTGAGACATGCCAAGCAGCATGTAATTAACATGTAACAAACTCTAAATGGAAAGGATGAAGAAGTGACCAGACATTAGGGTTTTTTTTAACTGACACAAGATGGGGTGCCTGCTGGGACAGGGTACTGAGCATCCATGATCAATAAGGCAGGCAGGTTATAGGGAGGAACTGGGTCATGTGACTGGTGGCATTTGGCTAGCAGGTTTTTTTTTTTTTAGGAACAGGTGAAGATGCTGGATGCTGGTCAAAAGGGGAAAAATCGCGCGAAATATACAAAATTGGGGAAAATTCAGTATGTTATATATTTCTTTATGTTACTTAAACTTTCATTAACAAGTCTTAAAGAAGTCGTTTAGGGTAAGAGTAAGCCTAAAGAGGCATGTCTGATTCCTGCAGCTGTTTCCAGCATTTGGATTACAGACATGACACCTAACATTGGTGTATTTTTCAGCAGATGCCTTATGCCTTTCACTGTTATTGTGAGTTTCAAGTCTCCTTGAAGGATTATCACTTAACACTGCACCACATGAAACATAGGGCACGTTAATGTCATTTCTTGATGCAAACAGTTCACACTCTTTGCATTTGTAGCCTTTTTTTGGACGAACTATAATATAGTCAAGTATACAGTGATTCATAAATGTGTTGGTTGAAATGACAAGTGTCTGTTTTTGTTTCTTTTGATTTGGAACTTTCAATTACCATTGGGAAGTCATCAACTGATGCAGTATTGCAAGCCAACTGTTGCTGTTAAGAAAATGTGGCAACTGTACTACAAGTACATGTTGATTCCGGACGAGATTCTTCGCGAGATTGCCTACTTTCGCTAGTTTCGGTTTCATTTTTATCAGCAATTTCGATCACAATTGATTGTCAAGATCTTTCTTACCCTGCTCACTAGAAGACGCTGTCTTAAAAAAAGTATCAATTCGCTTTGAATTTTTTGCATTGGGTAGTTTTATTTTGTTGTTGTAATTTTCTCAAATTGTTAGACATCATGAAATATGACGTTTGCTGGAAATAAACAAACACTTATTCGGTTTCCGCTATCAAAATTGGTTCCCATTATTATAAATACAATCGGAACTCCTCGGGTAATTCCGTCTTTGGGATGATTCGTGAATTATCGGAGGTGTTCCGATAAGGGACAATAATAATTTGATAATTCATGAACCATGACGATTGTCCTGAGGACTGAATTTACCGGAGGAGATCCGATTGCTAAGATGCAATGTCCATGATGTAGCGAGTCTATATTTAGTAAAACTTGTCAAATATTATACTCGGTATAGTGCGTACGTAGCACGTAGTTTTTAAACAGAAGCTCATTAAAATGTGCAGATTTTGAATGAAACAAATTCAACTAAACTAAAAATTAATCCTTCTATTTACTTTTTGTTAAAAATTTTACACTCTACAAGGGGAAAAATGATTTTTGATGGGGAAAGTTTTTCTAGGGGAAGATGCCGACTATCGGCATCACTTTGTTAAGGAAAAAAAAACCTGGACTAGTGCCAAATTTACCGAGAACATAGCTTTTAATTGTTTTTTGACTTGTGTGTGTATAGTTGTGTTGTGTTGTTTTTGTGTTTTTTTTTCAGGTTATCTTTTTGTCACTTGAAATCAACTTCACCATTTTGTATTCAAATAGTGATTTTAATACTTGACATTACTAATTGAAACATAATTGTTTCATTATACTGAAATCCATTTCAATTTTTCTGCATTAAAAACTTGACCCTTTCACCATTTAGAAATCTAACTTGGCGCTGAACCCCATAGACGGTAAGGAGAAGGAGACTTTGGAAGCTATCGGCGAGGAAGAATTAAAGTCAGTAAAGATTGAGCAGATCTCTTTTGAGATAGAAGTGCTTGAAGAGAAACTGTCCCATATGAAACCCAACATGGCAGCTATTGCAGAATACAAGAAAAAGGTGGGTTAAACTTGTGCATTGGAGAGAAATATTTGTACCTACAACACTGATGATCCAATTCTATTTAATAAGTTCAATAAGATTAATTCAAATGATTTAAAATGGTCTTTACTGGCTAGGATCCAATTGATTTACAATTTTACAGCAAATATTATAAGATTGTATAAATTAGGGAGTGTACTTGTAACTTGGCATAGAAAAGTTTCGAGTTTAACAACCTAGACCAGCAAACCATCTGGGAGACTTGGCAGCAGACATTGTCAGCGGACATAAAATGTGCCATGGGACAGGAGGTGATGAAGATTGGGCAAGATCAGTAGCTGCCGATATTTGAGAGAGGACTGGGTATGATCAGTACTGCCAGTGTTGGGACTGATGGCTGCTCAAAATCGGGCAAGTACAATAGGTACTGGTGTTTTAGGGAAGGTCAATCTTGTTGAACCAAGTTATAGCATATTTTTAATGATGGCATCTAGTGACTGTTTAATCATTCCTCTTACCCTTTTAACAGGAAGAGCTGTACTTACAAAGGGTGGCTGAGTTGGATCAGATTACAGAATTCCGTGACAAACAGCGGAAATACCACGAGGATCTCCGTAAGCAGCGCCTGGACGAGTTCATGGCAGGTTTCAATGTGATTACATTTAAACTGAAGGAGATGTACCAAATGATCACGCTAGGAGGAGATGCTGAGTTGGAACTGGTTGATTCACTTGATCCATTTGCTGAAGGGATTGTATTCAGGTAAATAATGATAACTCCTTTACTTCAATTTAAAATAAATTCTTTCGCGATGCCAGAGGGTGACTGAAGGATTGTTGATTTGATGATGGTCCCAAAAGCAGGGATTACTTTTTTGCTTTTTTCTTTGTAATTGATGATGCTATGTTTATGTAGATCATTCACTTTTTTTATATTTAACAATTTATTCTTTAAATGGAACAGACTACAGTTCAACATCATCATCATATTTAAAAAACTGTGCATAGTTTGTTTACTGACACTTCAGTACATCCATGTTTTTATCATTCTATGTAAATTGTGTTTGCTTTTACAATTTATTAAGAAAAGACAATAAAAGTCTTTAATTCATTGCTGGGTGCCCATGGCTTAGCAGTTAGCAGTAAGAGTCACGGAGTTGTAGTTCGAGTCCCTGTTCGCGAGAACTTTCATGTGGGGAGGTTTTCCAGCTAGCCTGCAGGGTGCCAATGGTTTTCTCCATGAAAAAATAGCTTGACGTCTCCAATAGGACCATAATTGTGTTGATGCGATGTAACAAAATAGCATATTCCATTGTATTTGTATCTTTCAGTGTGCGTCCTCCGAAGAAATCATGGAAGAACATCTCCAATTTGTCTGGTGGAGAAAAGACACTGAGTTCCCTGGCGCTTGTGTTTGCCCTACATCACTACAAACCCACCCCCCTGTATGTGATGGATGAGATAGACGCAGCTCTTGACTTCAAGAATGTCTCCATTGTGGCCAACTATATCAAGGTATGATGACCTCACCATTGTTTGCAAGATGTCTGGGATTGAGTGGTTAGGCCTGTAACCTCACAAAGCCTTATCATTGGGGAAGTTTAAAGCCCAATAGGGAGTTCCAATGGCCGAGGAGTTTTTGCCGATTTTAAAACTCTTCAGCCACTTACCCTGTGGGTTCAAGTCCAGAGAATTTGTAGGAAGGTCTTCCAGCTGATAGTTCTACCCAGGCACGTATCTGTGGTACTCCTTGACCAATAAATAGCTGAATGTCACGAGTATGGCCATAATTGTGTCTGTGTGATGTAACTAATAAAATAAAAATTTAAAAAAAGCTCCAGTGAGGGTGGAAACTTTGATGCGAGATGGTGTAGGTCAGCGCACATGTCTAATTTTCATTATCACTCATTAATTGAAATTTATCATCATTTTGTGGAAAAAACAATGTTTTTTAAGACATGTCAGGAAGCGTGTTTAGAACTTCAGATTTACAAAATCTATTTTGTTTAAAAAATAAATGCAAAGGACAGCATGAATGGTTTAGTCACTGACTTGTACCCCCTCACCACGTTGGTTCGAGCCTTGATTGGGGGCAAGGAATTTCATGTTGGGAGGTCTTCAAGCTGACCTGCATGCACTGGCAGTTTCTTCACCAATAATAAGCTGGACATCACCAATATGACCATTAAAAAATCAAAAGACAGGATCTTGGTGTGCTTAATGTAAATGTCCCAAGACTTTGGAACTGGTGACTATCCAGATAAGCCTTTTCTTATTCAGTGCTGTCTAACTAGGACCTGCATGAATTATGCCTTACTTATTCAGTGCTAACTTGGACCTGCATAAGTTATGCCTTACTTATTCAGTGTTGTCTAACTAGGACCTGCATGAGTTATGCATTACTTATTTAGTGCTGCCCAACTAGGACCTGCATGAGTTAGGCCTTACTTATTCAGTGCTGTCCAGGGTTGTCATTAAGAGGCGGCTGGCGGCTGATTTGACCGCCTCAAATGAAAATCGGGCCGCCTCAAATTTGAAAAAAAAAGAAAATCGGTCAAGAGCATGCCCCCGGACCCCCCTAGCAGCGCTTCTCGCCTTCGGCGCTCTCATAGCCTAGCCTCCTCAAAAGTTAATTGAGCCTGCTCAAAATATTTCTAGCGAAAACCCTGGCTGTCCAACTAGGACCTGCATGAGTTATGCATTACTTATTCAGTGCTGTCCAACTAGGACCTGCATGAGTTAGGCCTTACTTATTCAGTGCTGTCCAACTAGGACCTGCATGAGTTATGCCTTACTTATTCAGTGCTGTCTAACTAGGACCTGCATGAGTTATGCCTTACTTATTCAGTGCTGTCTAATGAGGACCTGCATGAGTTATGCATTACTTATTCAGTGCTGTCTAACGAGGACCTGCATGAGTTATGCATTACTTATTTAGTGCTGTCTAACTAGGACCTGCGTGAGTTATGCCTTACTTATTCAGTGCTGTCTAACTAGGACCTGCATGAGTTATGCCTTACTTATTTAGTGCTGTCTAACTAGGACCTGCGTGAGTTATGCCTTACTTATTTAGTGCTGTCTAACTAGGACCTGCGTGAGTTATGCCATACTTATTCAGTGCTGTCTAACTAGGACCTGCATGAGTTATGCTTTACTTATTCAGTGCTGTCTAACTAGGACCTGCATAAGTTATGCTTTACTTATTCAGTGCTGTCTAACTAGGACCTGCATGAGTTATGCCTTACTTATTCAGTGCTGTCTAACTAGGGCCTGCATGAGTTATGCCATACTTATTCAGTGCTGTCTAACTAGGACCTGCATGAGTTATGCTTTACTTATTCAGTGCTGTCTAACTAGGACCTGCATAAGTTATGCTTTACTTATTCAGTGCTGTCTAACTAGGACCTGCATGAGTTATGCCTTACTTATTCAGTGCTGTCTAACTAGGACCTGCATGAGTTATGCCTTACTTATTCAGTGCTGTCCAACTAGGGCCTGCATAAGTTATGCCTTACTTATTCAGTGCTGTCTAACTAGGACCTGCATGAGTTATGCTTTACTTATTCAGTGCTGTCTAACTAGGGCCTGCATGAGTTATGCCATACTTATTCAGTGCTGTCTAACTAGGACCTGCATGAGTTATGCTTTACTTATTCAGTGCTGTCTAACTAGGACCTGCATGAGTTATGCTTTACTTATTCAGTGCTGTCTAACTAGGACCTGCATAAGTTATGCTTTACTTATTCAGTGCTGTCTAACTAGGACCTGCATGAGTTATGCCTTACTTATTCAGTGCTGTCTAACTGAGACCTGCATGAGTTATGCCTTACTTATTCAGTGCTGTCCAACTAGGGCCTGCATAAGTTATGCCTTACTTATTCAGTGCTGTCTAACTAGGACCTGCATGAGTTATGCTTTACTTATTCAGTGCTGTCTAACTAGGGCCTGCATGAGTTATGCCATACTTATTCAGTGCTGTCTAACTAGGACCTGCATGAGTTATGCTTTACTTATTCAGTGCTGTCTAACTAGGACCTGCATAAGTTATGCCTTACTTATTCAGTGCTGTCTAACTAGGACCTGCATAAGTTATGCCTTACTTATTCAGTGCTGTCTAACTAGGACCTGCATAAGTTATGCTTTACTTATTCAGTGCTGTCTAACTAGGACCTGCATAAGTTATGCCTTACTTATTCAGTGCTGTCCAACTAGGGCCTACATGAGTTTTGCCTTTTTTTCTTCAGTGCTGTCTAACTAGGGCCTGCATGAGTTAGGCCTTACTTATTCAGTGCTGTCTAACTAGGACCTGCATGAGTTATGCCTTACTTATTTAGTGCTGTCTAACTAGGACCTGCATGAGTTATGCCTTACTGTGAAGCAGTATAGGGATTATAGGAATAACCCTCTTCTGTCAGTCCATCAGTCTGTCCATTCATCTATCAGGAAGTCTTTCCTGGGGCCCTATATATCTTAAACCCATTAAAGTGATCAACGGAAAAATGTTACTATTACATTATTTGTCACCTGAATCGATATGTATCTCGGTACATAACCAAAACATTTCATTTTCAGTTAAATTAAGTTTTTAACTTCCAAAACACAAAAAAGTGTTTATTTATATTTACAAGAAAATTGACTTTTTTTATAACCCAAACTGTTAACAAACATAAATGATTATACAATAAACATACAAGAAACAGGTTTCCAACTGTCAAAGTTGCCCTGAAGGTGCAGAGGTTGATGTTTTGGTGATGTTTGAAATCTAATACCATGTGTTGTGTTGCCGATATATTTCAATGATTCTTAGCACTACATGTAAACTACTTTCTCCCTGCTGCCTTTTTTTAATCTGAAATGTGCTGTTTCGTGTGATTTAATTTTTTCCGAACAGGCTCAACGTCTGCTTCCAAAACCATTTAGAAATTTATATTGAAGCTTATAAAGCCATTGTGTAAATGACCATTTAGATTCATTTTAATCTTTTCACCATATTAAGTTTATTTCAATGATCATAATTGACAGTTTGTTTACAAGTTGCATAGTAGTTTATCCCCTGCATTTGAAATACTATCATATTAACATACATTCCGAGCAAATTTCCAATTCATACTATTGTTTTCTTTATCTCCTAATTTACTTTTCATTGTTACCATATCGAAAAGTATCGATCTAATATTCACCTTACTAAGATTATTTGCAGAACCCATGTCACAACTTTACAAGGCCAAGATCACAATTAAATTTCAGTAGAGTCAATCTTTGGTTTTGTGTCTGCTCTGCATCCCATTTGTCCCTTTAAGGATTTTCATTTAACTGTAGTCAAGTGTTCTTTTTACCATTATGCAGTGGGGGATGAAGTTATAAACACGTCTTCCCATTATAAAGTGTGGTGGATAGGGGAAGTGTGATGGGGTGGACTGTCTTGATTACTGCTATATCTGTAGCCGTTTGTCTTAACTAAAATTGTATGTACTTCTAACTAAAATAAAATGAAAACACCTTATTGAAAAAGTGAAGTATTAAGCCATTATTTTTTTATCCAATTTCCAGGCAAGGACAAAGAATGCACAGTTCATCATCATCTCGCTGAGAAACAACATGTTTGAGTTGGCTGATCGTCTAGTTGGCATCTATAAGACTGACAACTGCACCAAAGCTATCACACTCAACCCCAACAAATTGACCATTGGACTGAGAGAGGTCGACCCTAATGTTGTAGATGTAAGGACTGCATAGTTACGTAAAAACATCAGTGAAACACACAAGCAGCAATATTTCTTAATGTTTTATTTATTTTTTTAGTTGGATTTATTTTTCCTACATGGACAGTTCTTTAAATACGTTGTAATCACTGCCTCGGTTAAAAATAATGAAGATTTGTTTAGCAGGTCCTGACACGTTCATCTGTTTCTGGCCCCATTAGGTGTGGCGGGATAGGGGTGAGGGATTTAGACATCTTAAGACTGTGTTTCACATTCTTTTAAAAATATTATATCAGGTTTATAAAACTATAAAAAAAAATGTAAATTCAAGACACAAAGCTGTGTATATCTTTGTGATTAGATGCATATTGTAGGATATAAAAAACACACCTAATTACCACATCTGATTTTAAGGAAAAAAATGCCTCATAAACAAGTCTCATTTTTTTTTTAATCTTCAGTATCTGAGTGCAGAATGTCAGATATGTCAATTTTATTGGGTTATAAGTCAGACAAATGTAATCTAAACATACTGTATACATACAGACCACAGGTCATTGCCACTGTCGTTGATGTAACTGCTACGATGCAGACTTCCTTTTTATTTCATTTAAATAGTGAAAAATGTGATGATATTAATATATATATCCTTATTTTAATTGATCAAAGAACTACCTTGAAATTTTGTGTAAAACAAAGTGACAGTAATATAATATATGTTGTGGGTTTTTTTTATATTTAATATCAAAAATATTAAGTCATTATTCCATTACTACAATTGTTTCTACTAGAGTACCAAAAGAACACCCGATGTTTGAATTTCAGTCAATATTGTCAATAGGTATCCACCAAAAGATTAATTTTTTTAATGATTTACAAATTATTTGTACCTGTGTTGAAACATTTATGTTTAATGCACTCATTTTTCAAGCAGAACTTTTCCTATGTGTTCATTTGTATAAATGCAGTTTTAGTAACTTGTAGATTTTTGTGTTGGACCTTAGCTACTGCCACTCTTCTATACCTGACTGCTTAAGCTGTAGAATTTTGAAGGAAATGGTATGGGTATTAAGGGATGTCGTTTAGCTTTAAAGGGTATACTGACAATACACATCGTTTCCTCAATTTCTAGTATAATATACAAGCTTGTAGAAATCAGACCGATAGTTAAATATGTGCAATTGTACATCTACTCAATCCTTTCTTTGAATATATCAAAATTAAAAATGAACAGAAATATTATGTTAACAGAAATATTATGTTTATATATTAATCTATAAATTCCATTGTATAACACTAGACATAGGCGAGAATTTGTACATTTTTAGGTGTTGCAAGTACTGGAAATTTTTGTTTTGGTAAAACATTGTTTCCCAATTGTAATTGCCTAATATTTTTACCAAAAGTGTAAGCTTATAGAAAATACACTTAGAACAATGTCACTGAAGTTTTTGACAAAAAAGAAATTTAGCGACCAGTTGTATATTTGAATTTTTTTAAATGAATTGTCATCGACTAGTATGGAGAAAAGATAAAATATATAATTTAAAATTTACATACACTTTTCAGTGTTGATGAAAGATCCCAGTAAATTAGGTTTGCTATATATTTAGTTTTTGCACCTGAAGCCCTTATATCCTGGTTTGTTTCCTTTACCTACATGTTCCACTATGCTCTCTTTCTTATATTTCAATTCATTGTAAATCAGTTAATTTGTAGATTCTTAACATTTCATTCTTTTTCTGCATCATCTCTTCATTGTATATTTGTCATCACAATTTTATTACCATAATAAATATAATAATGTACAGTCTTGTTCTCTTTATAAACTATCTTTAAACTTGTTTCTAATTAACATTACGCTCGCGGGTAGATTTCTCCGCCCACCGCGTCACGTGACCCACTATCTGATAACCTTGGACATCTTATCGTCGATCGGGTCAATACTCTATTGTCAACGGTCCTACGAAACACTGCAAAGACACACAGAGACATGCAAAGACACCACAAAGACATAAAAAACGATTTTAATGTATATATGTATTCATATATTACATAATATATATCAACAATTCGTTGATAGGGGCATAAATAACAATAAACATGTGTCAATACAATTCACATCATCTCCAATGAAAATATTATTGTATGTACTAAATATTGTGTGCGTTACTTGTATGAAATATTAAATGTAAGATATGAACATTAAAACATAAATTACAAAGCATGACCAATGTATTATTGTTTGTGAGCGAGATATGTCAAATAATTATGACTGCTTTGAAAATAAACACAATTAAAGCGATAAATATTTTCTATATTTTGTCGGTAAGAAAATTGAATAACACAGGTGCAGTTAAAAAGAATGTTGAAAATTGAAGTGGTTATTATTTGTCTTGATCAAAACATATAATTAACACCTAATGTGGAATATCCATAATAACAAAAGCGGGAGGTTTAAAAATTAAAGCAATACATTTCGCACCTATGCGGCATCTTCCTTGTTGAAAGGTAAGTGGAGCAAACTTCAATAATTATTGCAATTAACACCAGATTTGAAATGCTATACAATGTAATGTTTAAGTATACTCTGCACCATATTTCAATCGGATGTTAATCCTCGTAGGACCCATTGCCAACAAACATGGCTGCCTGTTTAAGCGATCTACCAGCGCACTTTGGTGAGCATTTTATGCTAAGAAAATCGTCACTTCGGCAAAGAATTCAAGCCAGACGATACGCAAATGAATCTTACATTCATTCAGTCAGGTTGACTTAGATCGAAGGAAGAAATTGACGTTAATTCTAGTGTTTTCCGATCACAACGAAAGAGCGAGAAGCCACACAGTGTGCACATGACGATCGGCCTATATTCCGTTACAGATGCATACTGTTTGTGTAAATCCGGGTAATTTTCATTATTACATTAAATCCACGATTTATAAATGCAGTTAACCTTTGATAATGTGTTTATTATTTTTGTTACCATATATCACAACAAAATCGTCCGATGTTACTCATGTTAAAGGGGATCTATTTCTTTGATCTGAGTAGAATTTACTGCAGTAGGTCATAACAAAGATTGAATATATACATATATATATTAAAACGAGAATGCGTTAGACGATACAAGTTGTAATTTCCGTCGACTTTTTCAACATTCAACTGGTGGTGTTCACGATTACACGATTTTACCCATCTTTTACATTTGTCCAAGTTACGTTTCGGCTTTGGAAATGGAATAAAAACGATGCCGCCTGTCAAACGTTCCGGATATCGACTATTTGAATCACAGAGACCCCACTGACATCTTTTAACCATTTTCTTCTCGCTTTTTTGTTACTAAAATCAGAATTATTCCTCTGTTTCTTGGTCAATGAAATGCACTCAGCTTGTCCAAGGAAAATGGCGACCGAAAAACAAAAGAATCACGTGACCAAATGGAGCGCGCTGATTAGCTAACGCTAGGCGTCTTGTCCTGTCAATCAAATTTCGGCGTAATGTTAATTGCAATTGAAGTGTATTAGACTCAGCTTATGGAAGTTGCAGGTTTGATTCCCATGGTGTTGGCTTGAACCAAATACGGTGGTCTTCACTGCATGTACCATGAACACATGGCCAATAGCACATTATCCAGACACAGGGCTGATCAGTGGAACTTCCCTTATATTTGCTTGAGCATTAGCAAGGGAACTACACTACTACCATTTTCAACCACTTTGGTATGCTGAGGCCTGGGATTGAAACCTATTTGTACTACAAGGTATGGTATCAGTAATGAGCAGACAGTAACTAAGGACATGGACTGGTATGCATAAAGCCTAGAAAAAGTTGAAAACAGATTTTAGGAAGAATAAAAAAAAGAAGAAAAGCTTAAAGGATATTTTTATTTTTTCTTCAAATATCCATGATTGAATGAGTAATGATATTTACAAAGTAATTTTTATAATACAAGAACAAAAATCATATCTTGCTACAAAGAACAGCACTTACAAGTACATTTAAAACAAGTACTCTTTTTTTTTTTCATGATAAAATGTGTTCCCTTTTACAAACATTCAATTAACAGATTTTTCACGCTCCCTAAAAGTTCCCTTTTACAAACATTCAATTAAACAGATTTTTCACGCTCACTAAAAAGGGATATAACAACAATCAGGGCGATTTATTAATTTTCAACAAAAATTCAAAATCAGAACTAAATACAATCATCCTTAGTCAAAAATTGCTATTAATAACTTCAACCTGAAATAACTTGTTCATATATAATCTCAACAAATAACTTGCCCTTACATCAAATTTTCTAACCAACTTTATACATATCAAACCCTTAATTGTCTGCATATATGAAAAAAAAACTGACAATTTCACAAATTGAAAAATTTAGTACAATGGAACAATTGTACAAACTGATAATAAATGAAGGTTCATGCACAATTGAAATCAGAAATGATCTAACCAAATGTTTTTGAGATTAGGTAACTTACCATATGTCAACTGTAATAATCTAGTTCATATAAGGCAACACTCACACAAGCTGTTGAAATTTACATTTAGACATACAATGATAGACCATCTTAGATTTGCAAACAAGACTCAGACATTCGTAATTTACAACTTGAAATTGTAATAACAATTATTCTATAAAATTCACTTAAAAACTCATTCACCCATAAAAAATGAAAGGAAAAGAGCAACTTTTTTACTATTCAGTTAAGTTTAAAAATGTCTATTGAGCTAAATTTGGCGTTAAATGAAAGTTCAATTAGGGCATAACATATATATTCAACTCAAATTTCTCTACAATTCACTAGCTTTCTTCTGAAGTAGATTTAAAAAGAATTTAGCTATTCAATGAAACATTTACAATTTTATTGGGACACTTGCAAAATTCATCTCCCAAAATATCTCAATACAGAAAAGTACATTGTCATTCCTTCTTCATGATGAAAATTAAAGAAAATGAAAAAAAAACTTTAATCCCTATGTTTACTCTTCTTTGATTTCCTTCTCTGTCGACCTGGACTTCGTGATCTTGACCTTATGTGAGGAGAGCGTGACCTTGAACGTGACCTTCTGGACTTCTTAGGACTGCAAGAAAACATTTTGAATATTTTTATTTTTTATTCCCAAGATTTATCATGTTCGATTTGTTAAAAATATTTTTTTAACTAATATTTTTTTAATCCATGCATTAAGATTTATTTGAAAAAAAAAAAATTCCTGTTGATACCTTTTGACTGCATGTCTTTAATTCACCATCTTCTCAGGTATTTTTGTATGTTTGCTTTCTTTAACTGTTTGTTTGCTTTCTTTGAATATCAGCTTTTGATCAACATCAAACATTGAAGCAAATCTAGAAAACAATATAGGTTGGTAGTTTTTCCTAGTAAAGAAGCTTTTTCGATGCCTAACAATTTTCTTGTGTTTTTCTATGTGTGTGTGTTGTATTCGTTCAAATTTTAAAAAATTTACAGTAAGAGTAGAACCTAACCCTTTTCTCCCTGGAATCATCTTTTACCCAGTTAACATAAAACTGGCCCCACCTTTATTGTGTTTCAAGCAAGTAAACGGTTAACAATAATTATCATGAAACTGAAGCTATCTACAATCAGTAGGCAAAGAAAAAGAGTAAGAAGAAACAACAACTAAGATTTGTTCAATCTCAGCGATAACATTTTACCTTTTAGCTCTTTTTCGTTTTGGACTGTCACTGTAGCGTAACTTTTCATCGTATCTCATCATTGGGGAGCCTGATCTATGGCGTTTTCTTGACTCTCTCATGGGGGAATCATTGAATTCCTGGGGAAAAAATAATGATAACAGTAATGGAAAATAAATTTTCTGAAAATAGAAGATAATGAAAATAATAGAATTGTCAAGTTTACACCTGAAGGAAAAAAACAATTTATAAAACTCCTAACAAAAACAAATGACCTCCTGAAGGAATATTCATATTATCAAAAGTGCAAATAATGTGGTGATACATACTTTTCTACCTTAAACACTTCTTCAACTTTAAGTACACCCTTTGAAGACATTTCAAAAACCCCGATTTTAAAATCGGGTTATATTTATATAAAATAATATGGTACAGCAAAAAAAATGTTTTTTGTTCAAATGTTCAACTTTTTTGTACTTTCAGAGTTTTTTCTAAAATGCATTGCATTGAATGATTTTTCTCCCAATTCAAATCGTCAATTCTCAAAAATGTGTACATGTCTTCGAGTTGCTCTGTGGTGAATGAAAAGCTCTACCCTGTCATTTTGTGGTGGGCCATCTTTCAACAGCCCGAGCTAGATCTTGCAATAATATTAAATAACCACATATGTGAAGCTGCGAGACAATATAAGATGTGACTACCTTTGACAGCAGTTTTTTCCTATGGTGCTGCACCTGCTCCGACATGGACATGTTAGGTTTACGACCCCTTTTGCCTGCCTCTAACTCATCTTGGTACTTCATCACCTTCACCTGAAACATATGGGTTAAATACATTCTACTCTTTCCTTGCCAAACAAAAAACTGATCAACAATAGAAAATAGTGGGGTTTTTTGTTGTACTTTTTGTTACATCGCACCAACACAATTGTGGTCATATGGGCGACGTCCAGCTAATTATTGATGGAGGAAGACCCCAGACTTACGTCTGCGGTAGAACCATCGGCACAACACGGGTTAGCTGCAAGACCTCCCCACATGAAAGTTCTTACCCTGACTAGGACTCAAACGCACGCAATGATGGGCTGGTTTCAAGTTTCAAGTCAGCGACTTAGAAAGTAGTGTAAATCTTGATAATCTACCACTCTCTGGTATTGTCTGATCAGGATCGGCATTTCTTGCTAGTATTTAGTGATATGCCATTTTATGTTACCTTATGGTTTTAACCCATTTACTGTCCTACCAGTTATATACAGTGCTGCTTTCATTTTTAACCTTATACTAAGAATCATAATACAATACAGAGTTACATGAATTTTCATATGGTTATCATGCTAGTGCCTTACAACTTAAGTCTACTTGTATTAATTATTTCAGTAAAACTTTTACACACAGATACTTAATACTTGAGAAGTGTTATAAGCCATATGAAGCCGACAACTTACTTCACAGCTTTATACTGCATGCTAAGTCAGTAGTAACCTTTAAACAAAAATTTATCTGTTTTTTTACCTTTTAAAAAGATGCACATAACATTCCTTAATTTTTCTTATCTTTTAAAAATATGTGCAGAACCTTACTTTATATCTCAATCTATCTACATTGTTTCACATAACCTGAGTTAAGACTAATATTAAAAATCTCATTTTAACCATGCTTTCTACATACATACTGCACTGAAGGAAAAAAGTTTAGCAAGTTCAGAGAGAATTGACTCCTAGGGAACTTTGTGACCCGCGGTGGATCGTCCGTTTTGCTGTGCACATACTGCATGAGATTTTCGTGAAAGTTACATTTTACGCTTACATAATGGTGTAGTTTAAAAAAAAAAATGTGAGAATCATGTTGTCAATGGATAGGTACAATTGGTCAGTACGGAAAGGTTTTAGTCACAATGATTTATAGACGAAAGCCAAATATGTAAAAAACTTGCTAAACTTTTTTTCTTCAGTATATTTTAGTGCTTTAAGTCACCTTTGATGTTTCTAAAAGCAAACAAGAAAATCTGCTAATTCACGTAAGAAACTAATAAAAATCAAACTTAACCTTTATTTTGAAAACCGTTTTGTTTTACTATTAACATACATATTAAATTATGATAAAAAAATAAATTAATTAAATATGCAATTTCGTCGGTTATGGATATTAAAAAGAAAAATAACCAGGAAGTATGCGGGGTGAATTAGAACAGTCAAGGGAAACAACCAAACAACATCTCGTTCAGATGCATAAATTTTATCACTCGGGCCTATGGCCTTGGTGATTAAATTAATATGCATCTGAATTTAAAACCGTGATATATTAGGCATAAGATAATGCAAACTTAAAATCCATTTCCTGATTCTGCCTAGTTTTCCCAAATTTGTTAATTGAAAACATAAAATCCAGGAATAAAAAGACAGACACAGACAGGCACACAGTGGGATCTTTGAATAGTAGAGGAATAAAATGTTGTATTTACTAATAAACCATAAAACAGATGGTCCCAAATATTGGCTTTCGGCAAAACAAACACTATGTTTGCTGTATGTTACCTCTATTTCTCTTAACTTTCGGCGCCGCTCCTCAGTCATCTCTGGTTGGTTCCGAGGTGTCCCGTAGGAACCCTCTGATATCTCTCCATCATCAGACATCTCCTGACCATCCAAGTCTTCATCATTAAACGGCCTGTGAATCATTAACAAGTTTAAATAAATGTTTTGTTATTATATTCCAAGGTTGATTCCATAAAAACTATTAGGTTTCATGATTTCAAATGGTCCCTCAACTGTCAATCAAGCCTGCTTACCTAAACCAGACATCCAATCAGTGCAAGTCTTTTTACAAAAACCAGATCATCCAATCAGTGGAAGTCTGCTTACATAAAACAGATCATCCAACCCGTGCAAGCCTTTTACATAAACCAGATCATCCAATCAGTGCAAGTCTGCTTACATAAACCAGACTGTCCAATCAGTGCAAGCCTGCTTACATAAACCAGATTATCCAATCAGAGCAAGCCAACTTACATAAACCAGATCATCCAATCAGTGCAAGCCAGTTTACATAAACCAGACCGTCCAATTCAAGCATCTATACAACACATGGTAAATGATACCGTCTTCACACAAAAGGACTTGTGCAATTAACAAAGAACAAAACATGTCAATCATGGCAAGGAAGTACTTACATTCCATCAAGGTCCTCATCTGGTTCATTCTTGATCTCTTCCTCCCCCTCCCCCAGGAGATCCCACTTTGAAGTGGTCATTGCTGCAGGGCAAATATTATAGAAAGAAAATGTTTACTCAGTACTTTAGGCCAAGGACCTAAATACACTCATAACATGTAAGAGTAGGATATGTAGAAGACATATTACAATGATCATTTTATTGATTGCATAATATCTTGAATATTCATCAATTAAATGACAATTTGTCAGTACAATCGGTTAGCGCAATCAGTAGAGTGATGGCTCCAGGTACTGGAGTTCCTGCGTTAAAACCCAGCCACGATATACCAAAGTTAGTAAAAATGTTAGTGGTATTGCTAACTCCCTTGCGAGCGCTCAACCAAATAGAAGGGTAGTTCAACTGGTTGGAATGGTGTCAGGATAATGTGACTGGGTGTGGCATCATGCCAGGTGTTCAAGACATGCTATACACAGTGAAGGCAGCCCTATATCTACTTCAATTGGACACCGTCTCCAGATAACTGAAAAACTGTTGGTGGGATGTTAAAACCAACAAACAATCAGTATCTATAATGGAATTTGAAAAATGAACCTTTACAAAAAGATTTACCAACAAGAGGGTCAAAACAATGACTCCACGTTTTCTCTTTAAAAAATAAATAAAATAATAAGTTGTATCTAAACTACATACATTGAAAAATTCCCTGCATGTGAAATAAATATTTCTGTCGACTCAGTATTTGTTACTAAGGCTAATATACCAGAGACCTATTCATTCCCTGTGGGCATATATCTCACCTTGAGCCTCTAACTCCGTCTCATCGACTGTCTCCCACTTGGACTTTGTGAACTTGAGGGCCGGCTCTGGGGTCTTGCCCAATTTGGCAGCAGGTGGTGGCTCCAACGGTTTACCATCCACATCCGAGTCTTCCCCGCCAACTATACCAATTTATACAAAATAAATTATTTAATTGAATGTCCATGTTTGTATCAGTGGTAGCTAGAGACAGAATAGCTCCTTCAGCTACTAACACCATTTTTCAACAAATCAATTAAAAACCAAAGTCTTACAGATCAAATGAAAATATAAACATTTCAAATTCAATGTCAAAAGAACTATTCAAATACTTGGCTCTGATTCTTAATAAAATACTTTGCCCAGCCTTTTAATCAAATACTTTGCTCAGATTTGATACCAAACAAGTTGGTCAGATTTATTACAAAATACTTTGCTCAGATTTTTTATTAAATATTTCTCTCAGATTTTCAATCAAATACTTCACTCAGATTTTAATCAAATACTTCACTCAGGTTTGTAATTCACCAAACATACCCACACAATAAACAAACATTTTACATACTTGGTTCACCATCAAAGTCATCGTGTATTGGAATCCCATCAAATTCGTCCCTTGTTAGAGCCTTCGGTATGTCTGGCACCACTCGGCTGGCTGCAAGAATATCCAGCGGCAATCCATCCAAGTCCGGATCAGTCAGTGGATGACCATCCAACTCAACCTTCTCTATTTGTTTTATTTCCTCCTGTAAAATACAAGTTATATGGGTGTTGATTTAGCCTTGTACTTGTATCATAAGTGAGCTTTTTCACCAAGTTCAAGGACTGACTAATGGTCGGTCATAAGTTCACTAAATAATGGTAAGCAAGAATTTTTAAAATTAGACCAAAGACATATGTTACAGGCCAGCTAGCAGAACTTGGCAAACATAAATTTTATCGAAAAGGCTTTCCTTTTTTCATATAATAAGAGAAAAAAAAACAGCTTCCGATCATCTTTTCAAAGAGAAAAAAATTATATATCGAAACTTCTTATATATCAAATCAACCTGAATGTTCCATCTATTGTCTGATGGAAACTACATAACACAAACTGAAATCAATAAAAACACTAGCAGTACTACAGCAATGTACATGCTGAAAACTTGTAAATCCTCATTTTATCCAATATGAAACTGATGCCAAGAAATATGGAAAAAAAAAATGTTTGAAATGTAAAAAAAAGATGGTAATTATAATCCTGAGATTTCTGACAGCTCCTATCCACACCCAGCACCCAACTACCAAAAGAAAAATGCTTTTGTCAGAAACATGTTTTTATTTTGTTTTTAAAATACATTGCAGCGACCATTTATGGTCATTATAGGTATGTCCAGGTAGTTTTGTGCATAAAGCCTACACAAATGTCTGGGTAGAACCACTAGTACACTGCAGGTCAGCTGGAAACACCTTACCACATTTATTTAACCAAACCAGGACTTGAACCCACGTGGTGGGAGTCTAGGCAGTCAGAAGAGTAACAAATCTGCAACTCTACCACTAGGTCACAGGCACCTCAAGTAATCAGGACTGGTTGTACTATTATATCTGGAGATAACGGCTATTAAACAGATATCAACAGCCAGTCTGTAAATTCAGCCTGGCTGCTAAGCCATGCCAATAAAGATAATTGGCAAACATGCCCCAATGGTTGTCATGGAATCATCAGTTCAGTTTTTTAAGGTATTGAAAATGCCCTTCACCACAAGACAACATCATGCTGTAAGATCACAGCTAAACACTTGTTTAGTTTATTATAAACAGATGTGTCATTGGGTAAGAGGTCGTAAAACAGTCACACTTGATGCATACAGGCTGAATGTACTGCCATTGGTCAGCAACAAAGGCTGACTGCACTGCCATTGGTCAGCAACACTCTAATCCCACCCACCCCTTGCCTAATACCACTGCAGCCTGAGGATATGCCTCCCCCCCTCCCCCCCCCCACACACCCCAACTTCATTCCCCAACCCATTAACCTCCCTTCACTGTGTATAGCATGCTGTGAACACCTGACAAGATACCACACCCAGTCACATTATCCTGACATCAGGATTAGCAAAGGAAGTATACCACTACCAATTCAATTTCTGTGAAATGCCTTAGTCCAAGACTAAACCTAGGGTTACCAGGTCCAGTCTGTCTTCCTGGATCACCCAGGTTACCTATCTCAAACAATGACTGCTCTCAAATTCGACTAAGACAAAGACTAAGACTTTGAAAATGCACTGACCTTTAGATTGACTTTAAATGGTTGCACTTGTAAATGTTATGCAAAATACACGTTTCAAGTGTATGTCTGTATGATTGTGAAGTTTAGGTGAAGTAATGAGGATAACTAAAGTTAAAGCTGAGACAAAAATGGGACTGACTGACAGATAGACTGAGTGACAGCTAAATGTAGCCCTCCTGGGGCATAAAAACATATTTGAAGAAGGGATAACAATAAAGAAATCAGGAAAGGCCTACTTACATGTTTAGGAACCAGACCCAGGAAGATGTTCTGTAAATTGATCAGGTAGTCATTGGGGTAAATGGCCCAATCTTCCCAGGCTCGGAAACACAGCATCACCTTTTGCTAAAAAAAATTAATATTTTTGGTTCAGTTAAAACAAAATTATTTACAGTCAATTGAGAAACAACTTCAGGCACTTGGAGCAATGTGCCGTAAATACATGTATGTAGTCTTGCTTAAGAACCTACATCGGAACACTCGAAACAGGGGTCTAATGTTTTAACCAAAAAAAAAAAACTACAGACACTCAAACAGTTTTGGGGGCGAATTCCACCAATGTATATTTAGCATTCCAAATGCACCAGATAGTTTGTGACCATTTATGATCATTATAGCAACATCCAGCTTTTTTGGCAGAGGAAGACCACTGACAAATGTCCAGGTAGAACCACTGGCACACCGCAAGTCATCTGGAAGACCTTCTCACATTAAGTCCTTCGCCCCGAACAGGACTCAAACCCAAGCTGTGAGACTAGGCTGTCAGGAGTTACAAATCGGCGACTCTACCACTATTCCACTGGTGCCCTGCACTAGATTATCTAACAAACAAATATGACTCATTTATTGTACCAACATATCATACTTACAAAACATATATTACCTTCTTAAAACTTTAAAAATAAGCATTATGCATGTCATTAAAAAGTTTGTTTAATGTATTTATCATTCCACCAACATTATTTCAATTATCTGGAGACGGTGTTCACTCAAAGCAGATATAGTCCTCAAAAAAAGCTGGCATAAATTCACATGTCATACTTTATATCACAGGCTTTTTTAATTGAGTAAAGATGGAATTTGTCACTGATGCAGTAAGGAAGGTTTTTACATTAAGCATTCCTACTGTGTAGGTGACCAAACTCTGGCATACAGACGTAGGGTCTTGATATTACAAATTACAACTATCAATTGGTGAGAAAAAAATACATTTTCTGGTCTTACTATGCATGCAAGTTTAAGCCTTAAACTAGGTCCAAGGGTCTACTTTTTGAGCAGTTATAGATCATCCTCAATTATCTGATTGGTCTGATTTCAAAAGTAAGTTTAAATTCAGCCAATCAGATCATTGACAATGATCTCATACACCAACTCAAAGTTTTACTGCCAGGGACCCCAGGCTCCTACTGATATAATTATGGTCGGAATATTTCAAACCACTGGATGTTTATACTTCTACAAGAAATGGGGACATTTTACCTTGAACTGTTCTGCTTTCAATCTTCCATCTATACCATCATAGGTCTCATGAACATCACGGAAAATTTCTGGCAATTTGCGTTGGAAACTGAAATGAGAAATAAATTATTAATTTATTGTTTATATTTCATGATTTTATTTCGTTTCCCTCAGGAAAAGGACAATCACGTCAATAACTCCATAGAATAATCTGAGCATTTACATATTCACACAGACCCTACCCTTCCCATCATTAGATCCTACCCTTGCCATCATTATCATAATTTCTGCCTTTAAAGTCATAATTGTCTCTATTCAGTTTTATTGATAAAAGTTAACAAACATAGGGGCTGCAAGAGTTCTTCTTAAAGACATGGCTCATTGTGTTTCTGTTCACTTATAATTATTTTGTTTTTGTTTTTGAAATACATTGCAGCAACCAATTATGCCATTTAAGCAACATCCAGCTATTTTGGTTGAGGAGGACATGAGAAAAGGTATCTGGGTAGAACCACTGGTTTATTGCAGATTGGCTGGAAGACCTTCCTATATTAAGTCCTTTGCCCCGAGACAGAACCCTTACCCACACAGTGAGAGGCTAAGCAGTCAGAAGAGTTACAAGTCGACAACTCTAACACTACACTATGGACATTCTCTTGTTCACTTAAAAACATAGATGTATCATGACATTACAAAAATTTTACTTTCTTATAAATTCAGCGTTAGTGTGTTTTTAAATCTCTAGCTCAATATTTCACAAGTTTAAAGATATTTTCAGATTTATTGTTAAAAGAGGTTGTTACTGAAGTAGTTTGTCATTTTAGTTCAAGGTGCTTTTAGAATGCCAAAGAGAGATATGCTTAAAATGTAGAATATAGGTAACACCAGGTCATATATACATACTGTTTCCTGAAGAAAGATGCATTAGGGACTTTAGCACTACTGTTGAACAATATATCGGACACAAGGAACAGCCGAGCAATCTGGAAGATAAAAAAATGGAATGTGTTATTGAAAAATAAAAGCACAGTCCAATCTTCAAATGGATTCACAAACCCAAAGATGTCTTTAAATGATGAACTAAGCTTTACTGATCCACTTTATCTACTTTTACTGGGTTTATTGTCCCACCAACATTATTTCAGTTATCTGGAGACGGTATCAACTTTAGGCAGATACAGTGCTGCATTCACTGTGTATAGCATGCCGTGAACACCTGGCATGATACTACACCCAGTCACATAATCCTGAAATGGGGCTAACCAGTCGTGGAACTACCCTTATATTTTCTTGAGCGTAAACGAATTTAGTATGTCACGGCCCAGGATCGAACCCAGGGTCTCCACTAACTTGCGCTACCAGGTCCAGTCTTTCATCTAAAGTAAGTCGGTGAAGTCAAGTATTTGAACAAATGCAGTCTGTTAAAAATATCAACCAATACCACATCAACAATAAATTATCTTATGTTTTAGCCTTGGAGTTTGTGAGGAGTTTGTTTATACACATAGTCTTGGTCATCTAGGAGCTGTCCAGCTATTACCAGTAGGGATGACAGTAGAACCACCACCCATTGCAGGTCTACTGAAAGTCTACCATACATAAAAGCTCTCAACATCATTGAATTCAATCCCAGATAGAAAATGGCTGTGGAGTTAACCACTTTACTGTCCTGTCATGATAGCTGCTTGGATAATCAAGTAATTCATGTTTGCTACTTTTCAAGCATTGCTTGGGTTTACAACACTGATGTTTATTGTCTAAGAAATGCAACTCTTGCAATCTTTATCAAAATAATTATTTCCCATTTTATCCTTATAACCATCCATTCAAGGCATTACCTTCTTTGGTATGGGTGTCTGTAAGATTGAGAGGGCCTCACTGATACACTCGACCACCTCCTCGGCTGCGTCAGCGTGGTCCAGGCACCATACCATCGCCTCGCCAACACGTGACCTCTCAGGGGTCAGGTCTCGCAGCAGGTCTTCTAGCCGATCTCGCTGACTGTAATAGAGGGGATATGATACACAAAATAAACTTATGCATCTGTTGTTTTAAAGATTTGATGTTGTTTTCAAAATTTCAATATGACTTCAGTGTTGTGAGGACATTTTCAGACAGATTAAAAAATTGCCATTGGAACATGGAATGCATCCTTATCTGGCAGTGGGTGGTTAAAGGGTTAGGAGCAAGATTGGGTCTACCACCTGGACACAGCTTCAGGCTGCAGTGACATAATGAAAGGGGTGGAGATTACAGTGTTATGACTAATGGCAGTTCCGTATGCCCATGTGCAATAAGTGTGGCTTAATTGTTTTTTATGATCTCTCCTGTATGACAACTGTGGACACACACAAATTGCACGTGCTAGCTGTGACCTCACAGCATGGTTTTATCTAAGCTGTAGTCTAAAGAGGGCTACTTCCATTGCCATTAGTAAAAAGCTCCCCTAGAACAGTTATAAAAAGCTTTTCCAGGATTAACAACTGAAAAGTATTCACAAAATTTTTCAAGCAAGTTTGTGAAGGCTTTTGGTGATATTCATTACTGAAAGTGTTACTGAAATTCTTAAGGCAAAAGCAAACCTGACACCAAACAAACACCAACTACCAACCTATCTGTGAGCTTGCCCCGCTGGGAGGGCTCTATATCATCGGTACGTTCCTTGAAGTTTGACTCAAGTGTCACATCAATGTCAAGGTCACGTACATCCACTAGCTCCTCTGGCATACCCTGGGTGTATGGGTTCATGGGAGGAGGTTTCCAATAGGAGCCCCCGCGGAACATCCGGAACTCCTCCATTCGCCATTTATATGGCTGGTCTCCCTAAGGAAGGATGGTGAAGAGGAACAGGAATTGTTAATGACCAGCAATCACATTTTCTCACTGATTTTTTTAAATCAAAATTCATCATCAGCAACAGTGCATTCAACTTTGTTGTTTTGGGGAAGAGAATTTAGAGGTATGCTTAGTATTATGTCCTTTGACCTTTGAAAGAATAAACTAGCCAAAGACTAGTATCATCAGCAGCAGCAGCATCATTTTTATCATATTAGGAAGTAAAGTATCCGACTTATGTTGATTATAATGGACGAAGTAGCCAATGGTGTTTGTAAAAGTTAAAAGTATTGGCAAATAAAGTGGTCGAAATGAAATAGAAGATTTAGGGTTGACACTTACATTGAGAATGGAGAATAGTTTCCATCTGTAGTAGATATGGGCCGGACTTTGGTTGTCAAACAGAAACCTGTGGTAGAATCAACAGACACTGACACAGGGTAAAGCTTTAAGATTTGTACCTGGTTTGGGTTTTTGTAATCTGATTTTTGTTTAATTTTAATTAACACAGGAATCTATGACAGAAACAAAATGTTAAGACTGGAAAAAGTTAAAATTTTGACTGGTTAAGGCATCCTCCAATGCAGAATTATCATCAAGAACTCTGTGGACAAGCTAAAAAATAAGTGGTCACTTCGTTGTCTTAGTTTAAAAATAGCTAACTGTGCAGCGTGGCTCAGATAGGATATACATGTTTGTAATGATGATGTTGTCGATATGGTACACTTTTCATACAGGTGTAGGAAATCAATAAACAGCATTTTGTGAGATCTGTTCAGGTAACGATAGTTTATGAAGATGTTTAATGAAAATATTTTTGGTCCAAACCCAAACTGTCGAATACCACCTTTAAGGCACCAAGATAAGCATTTGAAATTGATTTAAAATATTTAAAAATTGTATTTTCTACAAAGAATTGTACAGTCAATGGAAAGGTCACCTCAAAACAAGTTACAGAAGCATTTTAAACATGTTTTATGTAAACATTTCTAGTTATTCATGTTTAAGAAATATCTACTTTCCTTTTTTAATTGTACTAATGCTGGCACACATTAACTTACTTGTGAAAATCAACCCTTTTAAGAATACAAAAACTTGAGATTTACAGCTGACATAATCAAAATGTTATCAATGTGCGTGTATTTAGAGAAAAGTACTTTCAACAGAATTAACTCTGGTGAAGAATTACAAAGGGCAAATATTTTGATTACTGTTGCAATTAAATTCAATAAAGTTAATGATAATAGATGTATCATACAAATTTATAAACTTTCCAATTAAATTTTTAATACATGTATGTAGAAAATAAAATAAAGAAATAGAGAATAAATATTATTCAAATTATGTCCCACTTATCATAAGACAATTTAGTTAAAGCAGATGCTGATAAAGCAGTGCTGCTTTCTATTGCTATATTCCACCATAAAACCATGACAAAAATGTTACTAGTACTTATTCTTAAAATGGCCTTCAGGCCCAAGAATCTCTGATCAAGAATCTTTGATCAGGTTTAAAATGGCGAGCATAGCAAGAAAGAAATGCACCACGGACTGACTGGACATAGGTAGGTTATTAATAGGAGCTCTTTTGCTGACAGACTCTTCCAGGGCAGTAACTGTTGGGTTTGCTTTGTATTGTAAGTCTCATCATAGTTTTGTTGTTTATTTATTTGGGTTTTACGGCACACCGACACTTAACAGGTCATACGGCATAATTTTACATTTGATGGCAAGTTAATACTTTTGTTTCAAATTTAAATACAAGTTGCCATACTCATAGGACCTTGCCATGTTTTCTTATAGTTGCTTTACAACAGATGTCTTTGCTCTTAGGTTAATCATTGTACTGTTGATGATACACGCAACTTGTGTTGGCACAATCAAAGTTAGATGATGCACCAAGCTGATGAAGCTTCATATAAATATAAGCATAAAAGCTGTTACAATATAAAATAATTTTCCCAACTAAAAACAGAATTTTTCAAAGAAAAGCATGCAGCAAGTTTATTGGCGGTTAAAAAAGAAGTGTTTTTGAAAATAAAACACTTACTGAATACCCATAAATTCTTCAAATCTTTTCCCAAAAATATTGATGCTTTATACTGCCTGTACAAAGCATTCTTTTTTAAAATTAAATTAACAAATAAGAACCACTTAAACAAAAACTGTGTAAAAAGTTGAATGAAGATTCATACCAATACCAAAGTCATCATGCAATGCCAACATATATCAACTTAACACTCCACACACAAGCTTTAATCAAAAGGGACCACACAGTAAGAACTATACATATCGTCTACAAGTGATGTTTGACTGATTGAAATCAAGTGATGTTTGATTGAGGGTCAAGACTGAAACCAAGAAGTGATGTATGATTGATGGTCAAGACTGAAACCAAGAAGTGATGTATGATTGAGGGTCAAAATTAAATCCAAGAAGTGATGTATGATTGAGGGTCAAGACTGAAACCAAGAAGTGATGTTTGATTAAGGGGTCAAGACTGAAACCAAGAAGTGATGTATGATTGAGGGTCAAGACTGAAACCAAGAAGTGATGTTTGATTGAGGGTCAAGACTGAAACCAAGAAGTGATGTATGATTGAGGGTCAAAATTAAATCCAAGAAGTGATGTTTGATTGAGGCTCAAAATTAAATCCAAGAAGTGATGTATGATTGAGGGACATGATTGAAATTAAGTGATGTATGATTAAGGGCCAAAATTGAAACCTAAAAGTGAAGTATTGTTGATCTTCAAGATTGAAATCAAGTGATGTATGATTAAGGGTCTTGACTGAAACCAAGAAATGGTGTATATAGAGGGTCATGATTAAAACCAAGAAGTGATGTATGATTAAGGGCCAAGACTGAAATCAAGTGATGTATGATTAAGGGTCAACATTGAAACCAAGAAGTGATGTATGATTGGGGGACATGATTGAAATCAAGTGATGTATGATTAAGGGTCAAGATTGAAACCCCGAGTGATGTATTACTGAGGGTCAAGATTGAAACCAAGAAGTGATGTATGATTGAGGGATACGACTGAAATCAAGTGATGTATGATTAAGAGCCAAAATTAAAACCAAAAAGTGAAGTATCATTGATCTTCAAGATTGAAACCACAAAGTGATGTATGATTGAGGGTCAACATTGAAACCAAGAAGTGATGTATGATTGAGGGACATGATTGAAATCAAGAAGTGATGTATGATTAAGGGTCAAGTTTGAAATCAATATATGTATGATTGAAGGTCAAGATTGAAATCAAGTGATGTATGATTAAGGGTCAAGATTGAAACCAAGAAGTTATGTACGATTGAGTCAAGATTGAAACTAAAAAAGTGAATTATGATTAATCTTTAAGATTGAAATCAAGTGATGTATGATTAAGGGTCAAGACTGATACCAAAAAGTGGTGTAAAACAGAGAGTCATGATTAAAACCAACAAGTGATGTATGATTATAGGTTATGACTGAAATCAAGAAGTGATGTTTGATCGAGGGTCAAGATTGAAATCAATAAGTTATGTATGACTGAGGGTCAAGATTGAAATCAAGTGATGTATGATTTGAGGGTCAAGATTGAAATAAAGAAGTGACGTATGATTGAGGGTCAAGACTGCATTGAAGTGATGTAAAAGTTTTTGTTTTTTAGGTATATCGCATTGACAAATTATGATCATTACAGCGATGTCCTTCTGTTTTGGTGGAAGAAGACCCCAGACAAATGTATGTGTAGAACCACTGGCACATCGCAGGTCAGATGAAAAGACCTTCCCACATTAAGTCCTTTGCACTGACCAGGACTCAAACCCACCCAATGGGAGGCTAAGTGATTAAGGGTCATGACTGAGGGTCAAGATTTAAACGAAGAAGTGAGGTATGATTGAAGGTCATGATTTAAACTAATAAGTGATGTCTGATTGAGAGTAAATATCTAAATCAAAGAAGTGATGTATGACTGAGGGCCATGACTGGGAATAAGAAGTGATGTATGACTGAGGGCCATGACTGGGAATAAGAAGTGATGTATGACTAGAAAACACTTCAAGAAATTACACATATAGAATACAAGCACTTTATACCACACAGATTAAATTAAGGAACAGTCTTTGGTTAAGTACAAAAAAAGGGAGGCTGATTAAATGCCACTTTCTTCTTCTCTGATACATGAAAACAATGGTCACACAGAAAAGGACCACAGCAATTATCTGTTGCATGCAGTAGAGTGGTAAAGTGTGTACTTACTTGAACATTGGGTTATTTAATTCCCTATTCATAATCATTGCTTCAAACATAGGGCCTTCTCTGACGACAAATTCCACCATGCGATGTATAACACATAAAAGATTCCTGAAACAAAGATATCTGGTCACAAGGAAAGATTCCTGGGCCCTTGAAGCATGGACCCAGGCAGATGATTCAGGAAAACAATCTTAAGAAAAATAAATAATTAAATTTTAATGTTGTGTCTTGTATGAAAACATTTTTTTCTACCTTTAACTAAAAGATTACCAAAAAAAAGAAATACTTGTGTATTGTCATAGTTCTAAAGCCAAGTGTTCTATAAACATTGCAAATAAAATTGGTAAATATCATTTGCCTTTCAGACATAAAAAAAAAAAACTTTTTTTCTTTACAAAAATTCATCAAAGGACAGAAAATGTAAATGTTTAAATAGAAGACGTTAATTGGTCTAACAAAAATCTCTTCTCACTCTATTTAAAATTTTAGTTTTGAAAAGTACATGGAGTAAGTAATAGTTTCTATCATTCTTAAACTTTTTTATAATAAAATTAACAGAAAATCTTATGTTCAAAGATAAACAATTGAAGTCACATCGACAAATTCACAATCAGACAAGCACGCACGCCCTTTTATACAATAAAATTACCTTTCTTATTCACATAGTGAAATACACTCACAACCCATATATATCAAACCATGCAATTAATAACTCAGACAGATCTAACATAAATATATACAAAACACAAATATCCAACATTATGTTTTAATTGCAAGAACACTAAAAAGCTATCTAATCAGACTTTTTAAAAGTACTTACTAAAAAGATTATAGCTTACAACCAAATGAGCTTAAATATTATATAAAAAAATAATAAAGAGTAAAGCCGAGATGTTTTAAGGACTGATTTATAAACTTAATTGATAAAAAAACGATTATATCTGCAAGATACAAAAAGAAATGATAAAATTAGATATGTTACAGTGTATGCCATAATTAATAAGTTAATGTTGAAGCCTTATACATATTAGTGAAGATTTAAGTCTTCAGTTTTCATAATCATATTTATTGATAAAAATTTAAAAAATGTATTATCTGACAAAAATAATCTCACACAACAAAAAACAACATTGTTTTAAATACATTCACATACAGATATTAACAATGTTTATGAATACTCTTGCTCACAATCTGTCATTAACATACAACAATAAGGAGCACAAAGTACCTACTGGTATATATTAACATTATACAATTCACAATCTGATATTAACTATTCAACTTACATAAACTGTTCAGTAATATAGTTACACAAAAAAAGTGTTCATTTAACCCTTTCAGCTGCTAAGCCATTTTCCACGCCCCATGCTGAGGAATTTCTATAAATTTCCAGAAAATGCCATACATCACTAAATCGCTTATAATTTTGGATATATAAAACTATATATCATTAGAATGGTAATTGAATATGGATTCTGAATAATATAAAATTAATAATTATCAAGTGATATTAAAATGTTATGGACTTTCAAAATTAGAATGAAATCCAGAACTTTTACTTTTTTCATTGGCATTTCATTCCTAGACCTTCAAAAAAATTAATATATATTTCTAAGAAAAAAACAAACACTGTCAGTTACTGTCAAGGAGAGTAACTCTGGTCATACTTTTGTAGGAAATTAGCAATGCTAGTAACACTCAAAAATAGTAGCAAACAGGACATGGAGTGTAGGTATAAGAGCATTGCTAGTGGTCAGAAATAGATGTATGCTGTACATCAGGCAGCATAGAAAGGGTTAAAGCTGCAGTTTGTTTTTGTTATAAATCGCACTGACATAATCAATGTCATATTGGGGAAGTCTAGCTGATTATTGGTGGAGGAAGACCCCACACTTATGCCAGCTTAGAACTATCGGCACACCGCAGGTTAGCAGGTAAACCTTCCTACATAAAAATTTTCGCCACACCCTGGATCCAAACCCATGTGGTAAAGCAGCTGTAGTAATACCTTCTGATATGATGTGGTATTTATGTTTTTATTATCTAAAAATACAAATTAATTAATAATCAAGGAAATCAGCCAAGTATTTATATTATGTTCTGTGACAGGAGTTTTTAAGATTTAGAATACAGTCAATATAAATTTGTAGCACTAAGTTTATAGACGGAACAAATTTGTACACTATCTTAATCTGCCCTCTTTGCTGACATAAATGTAATGCCCTTGCTTCAGAATCCCTAAAGCACACTTATAGAGCACAACTGTGCTTACAGAATTATAATGCCCTTGTTTCAGAATCCCTAAAGCACACTTATAGAGCACAACTGTGCTTACAGAATTATAATGCCCTTGTTTCAGAATCCCTAAAGCATACCTATAGACACAACTGTGCTCACACAATTGTAATGCCCTTGTTACAGAATCCCTAAAGCACACTTATAGAGCACAACTGTGACACATTTGTAATGCCCTTGTTACAGAATCCCTAAAGCACACTTATAGAGCACAACTGTGCTTACAGAATTATAATGCCCTTGTTTCAGAATCCCTAAAGCACACTTATAGAGCATAACTGTGCTTCACACATTTGTAATGCCCTTGTTATAGAATCCCGAAAGCACACTTATAGAGCACACTCTGTGCTTACAGAATTATAATGCCCTTGTTTCAGAATCCCTTAAGCACACTTATAGAGCCCAACTGTGCTCACACAACTGTAATGCCCTTGTTATAGAAACCCTAAAGCACATTTACAAAGCACAATTGCGCTCACTCAATTATGATGTTCTCTGTTTGTTTAGGTCTTTATTTAGAGTGGTCACCATAAATGTTCTATTTTTAGAACAAATTGATGTAACTGTTCAATCAGAATAATAAATAGAGCATCATTTTTAAATGTCAAATTTCACAATGAATGTCACTTTTTTAACACCTTTCAAAATGTTGAATTGGCATGACTACATAATTATTATCCGTCATACTCTCCTTTCATGACATTTCACTCTTTCATTCACTTTTTCACTTGTCATACATCGTTCTGGCATTAAAAAATTTACAACAAAAAAACAAATAGAAATGATAGACAAAAAAGATTATAAAAAATGATACTAATTTGGCAAAAATATTACATGAAACATAGACAAAAGTACTGAAAGTTAATCACCAAATGGACTAACTGCAGTCTAATTCAAAATATTGTTTAATGTTATACTCTTATTTCAACGATAACATGAAAAATATCAAAGGCATTACAAGTTTTATCTACATTCTAAAAAGTGTTTATACAACTGAACAATTTATAGTGTATATATTTATTGTTTATCTTTTAATATTCAACAAAATAGATCACACTTTATTATTACAACATAATTCTAGTGTAAGTATTTAATTGTGAAATAAAAAATGAAAATTTTTTACTAAGAAACAAGATGTCAACATTTCACATGAAAAAAAGAAAAAAACTAAAAAAATATACAACTTAAAAAAAAGATGAATGGGAAGTCACTCCAGCTGACTTGGCTTCATTCCAATGTGTTGTCTCCCTGCTCCACCAAACTCTGTTTCCCGTGGTTTATTCCTCATTTATTTACCTTAATTTCTGTTCTCTAAACATTTCAATGTGTAAAAGGAAACTGATTTCAGCTATCAAACCCTGCCAGTTTTTAATACATTACCTTGTATGTACTTCTTATATATTTGCCGAAACAACTTATGTTTATTGTCAACACTAATTACACATTCACAACATTTAAAGATGTTATTAAAATGTCTTAACTCAAACAATTTGACATTATTTGTCTAAATGTTTTAAAAAAAACTTTAACGAGTTTAGAAAAAAAGATGATATCTTTCATTTTATAAAATTATTATAAAAGCTGTTATAATCTTTATTAAAATTTCTCTGTGATATCGTGTATTTTTGTTATATAAATAATATATATGCAAAAATTATTTTCCTCGAAATACAAAATGCATAATAATAATTCTTGTTCTACTGTGAAGACTATGCAACTCATAAATACCCAAAGAAATAATGAAAAACAACAATGAAAAGATAAAATAAACATCTGTTATTAAAATAAAAACCTCTTTGTGAAATCTACCACAAATCACTTGACAATATTTTTAAAATACTGTTTTTAAATGCCAATTGGAATAAAAGTATAAACTGCATTTCTCTGACTGGCAGGGCTGATAAGAAACTGAGGACTCTGTAATCCTGTTCATAATCATCTGACAAATATAATAATAATAATAATACTCATAAACTAATGTTGAAATCTCCCGATGAGTAGGAACAAAGAAAGAAGATGTGATTGATACCTTTCAGTTGGAATAACCACTTTGACGACAGCTTTCGATAACCTCTGGAGAAAGGGCAGGTAGAACAAATATTAAGTTTTGATGATCTCTTAAAAACATATACTTATATACTTAATATTCCAATATTATTATTATTTGTATGAATAAACTGATATCTACTACTGAAGTGATGATCTCTTAAAGCAAAATACACTAAATATACTTACATTCTAGGGTATTTCATCAAGTATTCATAATTTTTTTATTTATATAAACAGAAAAAATGACAATATTAAATTATCAGTCGGAAAGTACAAGCACTGAATGTACGAGTTTTTTTATCTTCATTCAGTTTTTGAAGTTTCCTATTTTAATTTGATGAAATTTAATGAAACCAGATGTATTCAGGTTTACATAAATAGCTATGCTTACCAACTTTACCATTTTTTGTTGCAAAATAGGGTCTAATTTCATACAATTATGTGTCAAAAGAATTTGATGACTTAATAAAACATACAGACAGAACTATATATGTGTAAACCGAATATATCTTATAATGGATGAGAATGACTTCATAGCAAATTTCACTATCATCATCATTATCATCATCACCACCACCATCACCATTAAATATAACTTTAATTGATGCCAAACTTTAGTAAAACCTTATCTTTTGTAAAACCTTATTTGTGCAAATGATATTAAAATTATGGATGGCAACAGGTGAACCTGCACCAGATCGTGTAGGTGAACCAAATACAAATTCTGTAACCAGTTAATTGCTTGTAAACAAATGTTTATTATCTGTTATTTAGTATTCAAAAACTTAAAAACTTGCAAGTGTGGAAAACAGAAGCAGAGTAATGTTCATACATAATTGTATATTTACTTTTTTAGGAATAAAAAAACAAAATTATCCAGCTGAACTTATCTTACTTTATTTGCAGGCTGATTTTAATTATGTCAAATTAATACCATAGTACCATAATTACTTTTTTAATACAAACCAATGGCAGTTACAAAATCATCAAGACTTTTGAAAAGTCAGCAGAAAGAGCTAATTATATCCTCACTAGAAAACAGATGTATCTAAATTATAGTAACAATACACTGCGGGAAATATTGTTCAGATAAATCTGTCAAATGTTTAACAAGGTTAACCGGTTACAAAGTTTGTTACTCTTTCCATCCCTAATTAAAATATTGTATAAAATAAGACAAACAAATCATTCATACATTAGGCAATAGAAAATGTCATAATTCATTGTCAGTTACTACACATAACTTATAAGTTATATAATTAATCGCAAACACTACTGCATTATAAAGTTTTGAATGAAAAAATGGAGGCAAACTAAAATGACATTTCAAACATTCAAAAGTATGTACAAATTGAACATAACAGAATATATATTTGTTTATACAAAGAAAACAAATGCCAAGATTGAATTCATTTGTACCAAAGACATTATTATGAAAGAAATTTGTCATAAATGGTGTGTGCATTATCATTATAATTTGAGACATCTTAAAAGACAAATTAAACATTCTGTGAACATTAACTGAAAACAAATGTATAATACTAAGATGCAGGTTTAAAAGAGGAAAAAAACTAGATTAAGAACTTAATAAGGGGTCAAAGATCAACAATTAAAATTAACCTTAAAGATGTCTCAAATCATAATGATTGTATTAAGGAAAAGATGAGTTTTTTTTTTATACTTACCTATGTACAGAAAATACAAAACAATTTGCAAAAATGCAAATAGATAATGCTCTCTTTTTTTATTTCTTATGTCACCATTTATTGTAAAAACACAGTATGTATGTAGAAAATGTGACCATCAAATGATTCGACAGAACACCTTTAAAAAGTTAAGACATCCATGTTAATAAGTAAAATTTTGTTGCTGTATTGTTCTTTCTTTGTTTTTTTTATAAGGACAGTACAGAATAAAACATTTATAAACCTTTCTTTAACAAAAATAGACTGACCATTGCATTGTTGTAAAAAATTGATACAAATATTCATTTCTGGTTGTGGTTTAAATTTACATATTTTCATTTTTAATATAATAAAATAACCAAGTCGATAAAAATGATAGTCACATTCTTTCTTCTACCAAGACTGGATCTTCCTTTTCCTTGTTTTTACTTAGCACTATTTATCACATATAACTTACCTTAAAACAATGGGCCAATGCTGTTTATAATTCCTTGGTTTTGTGTCATGTTTTATTTAAGTAGGTACTAGGTTGTCATGCCATGTAAAACTTTTTTATGCAAAACTTACATCTAGATACTCTGTCCTTAATTAAATTATTGTAAAATATTTCTTACTATTGGTAAAATATTACTTGAAAAAATGTGGAAAACCAATACCATGAAATTTGTAGATTTTTTTTCATACCCCCCATCCCCACTCCTATTTACTTACCTTTAACAGCTGCCAAAAATACTTGCACCAATAAAAACACTAAACAACAACTTGGTTTTCAATGTGGATGAACATTCATCTTCTAAACATTTGTTAAATTGTTATAAAAACAAAAGCATGTGTTTGAATATTCAATGTTGGATTCATCTATATTTTTTTTCTCCTTTTTTCACATCAGTATCTATGAAAACAATTCGCTGATCAGTACCTTTTGATAAATATTTTGTAACCTAAAAGAGGCTCACTGATGATAAAAACTTTTCAAATTATAGTAAGCATTTACAGATCATTATTGGACAACAGGCACA
Organism: Sinonovacula constricta; assembly: GCA_007844125.1. Lineage (NCBI taxonomy): Eukaryota > Metazoa > Mollusca > Bivalvia > Cardiida > Solecurtidae > Sinonovacula > Sinonovacula constricta. Next base: position 11,679,892 of record CM017563.1, on the reverse strand, counting down.
CTGCTTTAAAGTTCATCCATGCAACCAAGTTGTTGAGAAAACTTATTCCATCATTTTCATTTCAGCCCTGTTCAATATAAAATACTCAAATGTTTTATCTCTGGAAAGAAAAAAAACACAAGTTATCACAAATTTATAGTTAATATTTACTTATCTACACAGAATATATTTAAAAAATACGTTCTATACTTGTACTTATAATAGTGTGAAACATATTTAATAAATGAGTAAACAGATTTGCCCTGAATTGTGTTTGGATTTTTTTTCTGCTTATGGTATTTCAACTGAACTCAAATGATAACAAGGAATAAGTTTTTTTAAAGCCTACTACTCTATTTCACATGCATTAAAACATATCACAAAGACAAACAGTACCTTGTCTAGAAAAATACAACAACACAAGGACACCAAGACCAAATATATATTTATATATATTTATGAATATAACAGCCAGGTCTTTGGCGATTTATAATTTTCTCTGATCAGAACATTACCTCATTCATGTCCGTCTCATTCTTTGGTGGTCCTTGGCTGTTATATCTGTCCTTCTTCGACTTAGGCAGCTGGGCATTGAACGGAAGACCGGACTGGTGGTGGTGGTAATGTTAGCTCGGCCAGTGCAGGAGGTATATAAACGGGATGTGGCGGAATTGGGACGGGCTTGCCCCAACCTAGCTTCATTTCAAAACCACTAATTTCTTTGCCTGTGTTGTAGATATTCAAAACATAGCTCTACTGTTAGGGACTGTTTTTTTTTTTTTAAATATAGCAGTAAATTTAATAAAGTAATAAAACTAGTACGAGTAATAAGAGCGTAAGTATAAGTGATTATTAAAAGTATACTATAACGTATTATCAAATATGCATGCTATCAGTTACTGACAGACACAAAATTTAAAATTTACACTTACTTACAATAAATGTCCCTGGCATATGGTTCCAAAAGATGAAGTGACCTTAAATGTGACCTTACATATGTCCTTGACTATGAGGATTGTACTTGTAAATGCTATGCACATCAAACATTTATTGTGTTTTTCTGTAAGATGGCGAAGTTTGACTTAAATACAGTAAATAGTATTGAAGTTATGGCTAAGACACGAACAATGGATGGACAGACAAACACACACTGCCATTTCAAGGAATAAAAACAAATAATTCTTAATAAATTGTTCCACTGTACACATTTAGGAAATGAGAACATTCAAGATTTAACAATTGACAAAGTGTTACTAGTAATTAAAACATTTCACACTGAAAATGAACTTCATTAATAAAATTTGCAATTAATAAAATTTGCAAGAAAATCAAAAGGGGGGTGGGGGGATGCTCATAAAGAAACAAAAACCAAGTTTGATTGTATGGTCAAAATGCTTTTGCCATGAATATGAAACATTCTGAAGTAGTTGGTTTATGGAGGTTGCAAGTAAAACATGACCATGAACCTCAATGTTCTACAGACACAGGCCTTATGATAGTCATACATTTAAAGGAAAAATACCTTTGAGAAATCTCATGGCTCTTTCACCATCCTTCCTGTTCATAAAGGCGACAAATCCACAGTTTCTGCCCCTCGATTTTTCCTCCTCCGTTCGTGGCCACATAATTTTGACACTCGCCAGTGGTCCAAACCTTCCAAAAAGTTCTAGCAACTGTTTTTCTAACATCTAAGTAAACACAAGCAGAGAGAGTTATGAATAAGGTGTTTTGTAAATCAATACAGTTATAACTGTATTTTCAATGCAAATCAACTTTTGTCATGTTTTTTTTTCTTTCAAATTTGACAATATTATGACTTTTTTTAAAAATAAATTTAGAATGTGTTTACGGAAAATTGAACAATGCAATATTTACAGAATGATTCTATCTTTTAAATAAATAAATATAGTAATTCTAAAGTGTATAGTGGTTGACAAACTTGTTAAAATATGTAGAATCAGAATTTTTATTAATTCTAAAGGACCTTAAAACATTTTAATACATGAGAACAAAAACATAAATATTATGTTGATAATAACAGTCAATCATTATTACAACAGATGGAAAATCAACATGTTCATAAAAAAGTTGTCTGTCAGTCTTAAGTTCAATCAATTAACAATGAGGTATTTTTAAACTTATGACATACAAAAATAGTAAAAAAAATTTAAGTATTTAATCATACCTTTGGGTTGATATTTCCAACATAAATATTTGTAGAAGTTTCATCACTGGTCTGGTCATACATCCCAACTCCTGACAGACTTGCTGTGAAACGTAACAGTAGTTGATGTAATATTTATTTTCTATATTTGAAAATACATTTAAGTACAAAAGAAACTGGCTATTACTACATATACTATATATTCAACTATGTATTTTAACTTCTACTGATAGTACCATAGATAATAAGGATCAAAGTTATAACTTAATCTGTATGGGCTAGGACAAATACCTATCTTTATTCTCAGCAAAGAACCGCATAAGAGATTGGGAAAATTTGGATAACATATTAAAATTCATCAAGAATAAATAAAATCTTGATACAAATAATAATTAAAAAGAACACTTACAAGTGCTTTTTGAGTCTTTAAAATAATCTGAAAGAAAAATAAGACAAACATTAAAGAAAACACATTATGTAACACATGAAAACACATACAAAGTGAATAAGACAATAAAAAATTAATAGCAAGCAACTTTAATTATTTTCAACTTTAATTATTTTACCTGCAACCAAATCGAAAAGAATTATATACACATCATTTTGCAACCTTCAAAATCAAGTATGATGCTGCTGTAAATTAAACTGCACAAAGACACAATTGACAAATATGACAGCTCTGCCCAGAAATGAATATTCCCCAGGATCCCGCCAACCTAAAGAGCATGACCAGTTGGCACATGGTCACTTATTAACATTTGACAGATTTGACAAACGACAAAATTGTAATGACGTGTTTTGATTAGTTGTTTCACATGATTTGAAGACAAAAGGTGTCCTGAACTGCTTGGTCAGCAGCTTTTTGTGTAAAGCAGTTCTCTGTATTCACTGCTTATTCAGAGAATATAAAAACAGTATTGGCATTGCTCTCCCTTTCCTACACTTAACTGAATAAATAATGGGGTTGGCCCCATGTCAGGATAACAAGATTTCAGGTATATGTTGTTACAGGGCAGTTGCTCAAAGTCAGCTGTCACAGTGAAATTAGATCTACATCTGCTTCAAATAAGAAAACATCTTCAGCTAACTGAAAGATTGTTGGTTCGATATAAAACCTAAACCATCAACAAACATGACTCTTTTCATACAACAACAACACTTACCTGGCATAACATCCATTTCTGCTTCGAAGCTAGCCCTCCTATCGGCCTCTGCTCCATACCCATCTCCACTCTGACTGCCACGCATGATACGCTTGATACGATGGCGCTCCTCCCTTTCTTCCTGAATTCTGTATAACCAAACAGAAAGTGAATGTACCTAACCCTTCAACAACCTGAGACTATACTCAGCTTTACACGGATAAAATGAGAAAATATAATTAGTAAATACTGGTAGACAGATGTGGGGGGGGGGGGGTAAAGGTTAAAAAATGCCCAAGGGACCAACAAAGAACAAATATACAAATATTTTTTACAAGGACAAGAATGCTGATAAAATGGGTTACTATGTACCAGTCTTTTAGACATATGTCAAATACAAGCAACTGAAAAAATGTTGTATCAAGTACAGTTTTCCAAGTGCAATGGAAAAAATTTCCTGCTCTAGAAAGCAAAGAAGGTGAAAAGTTCTTATTTTGAAGAATCTATTGTTTTTGTTTTTTTTTAGAAAAGTAACACATGTTCAAAGAGGAATACTTTTGCGACTATAATAAAAAGTTAAAACTGACTTCCAAAATCTTGTATAAAAAAGTTACCTCTTTAATTCTTCTTTGAACATTTCTAAATTGCTTTTCTTTTTCTCCTCCTTTTTCTTTTTTGAACTCAACTGGAAATAAAGAAGACATTTCTTAAGTCATTTTTAATGTAAAATGAGAGAAAAAATAATCTTTTTTAAATAAGTTATATTTTAAGAAATGAATGACAACATTTAAATATGTATTACTGAAAGTAGACTTGTGTCTTTTTTTGTGTGTACCAATTTGGAAAAAGTGGAAAATATCAAGAAAAACCTGTCATGATTTTGCGACATATTCATTTCGTTTAAAATGATTAAAACAATTCTGATAACATCTTACAGGAGGTGTGTCTTCTTTTGTGTTTACTGGTTTTGCAGACTGGAATGTTGAGGCCAACTCTGCCAGCTTCGATGTAGGCTTGTATAACCGCCCCTTGTCTGACTTTGCTGGAAATATGACACAAATAAATGCATTAATTCATAAAACTTTACACCAGCCTCTTGTAAAGATCGTATGATGCCTGCCTAAGTGGAAATATGATAAGAAAGTATATTTTTAAGAAAATTGTCAAGTCGCTTTTGAAAAAATGGTCATACATGATTTTACCTTAAATATGGCAAATATGAATGCATTTTACATTAATCTGTTAAAGTATTTCTTTTCCCTCTTAGGATAATATGTCACTCTTTTTTTTTCACTGAACATATCTCAACATTTACCCTTCACTTCTATCATACCTGTCTTGTCTGCATTGACTGTTTCTCCCTTCACCCATGTTTTTGTCTGCTTGCCCGCGTCTTGGAAAGAGGCTACAAACTCTTCATAAACAGCCGCTGTAGCATGCTGCTCCTCCTAGAATAGAAGTAACAGTTAATGTATAAAAATTAAACATTCTCACACCTTGCTGAAATGTATGCTTCCAAAGTTGCAGGTGACAATATAAGAAAATTATCAAGCAAGGAAAATGTAACCTCCATTCAGTGTTGAAATTGTTTTGTATCTGTTTCAAATATAATATCACACTTACTTTTCGCCTCAACTCCTCTAATTCTCTCTTGGATAACCCTTTCTTCATGGTCATCTTTGCTTTTTCACAACCTGTAACCAAGAGTACAGGTTTTAAAACAACAACACCTAGTGCAATTATTTCAATTTAACATCATCCACACACTGATTTTCAGTCCATGAAATGTACGGGTCTAACGATACGCTACTCTCATGTTACGCGATACATACCACATGATACGATATGTATCGCGATACATAGTATTTTGGCACCGATGATACATATTTGCTTATCACATAGGTACACTATTACACCATGACTTATATTAAACAGTATGTTAACATAACTATTTACTGAAACTTAGAACTTGTAAGTCTATAAGTCATTAATCTGAATGTATGGCATTACATTAACTGTAAAATAACCTAAAACTTTAAAATATTAGGACTTAAAAAGTAAGAAGTAATACAATATTTATTAAGATATTTTTTTTCCCATCTTTATAGTAAATTCTGAATGTCCATCACAAATAAAAAAACAAGTTTGGTAAACACTATTACAAAAACAAGATAAAAATTTAATAACACTATGAAGTGTCAACACATTCAGCTAGTAAGTAGTTAGTGCTTTGTATGAAATATTAGAGAAATAATAAAGGCAGGTTGTTACTAGGGCTCTGTATCAGTCAGAATCATCGATATGATAAATGTATCAATACTGTATACAAAAATGATCGATATTCAATATATCATATATCAGAAAATATATATGTAAGTGCTTATTAGTGTTTTTTCATGTGTTTACAAATTAATCAACTATTGCCAGTAGTATAATATATACAGTCCTTCTACTATAACATGGTGTTTAGTATTGGTCAAGTTTATCCAAAGGAGGCTGTTTCCTTTAACATTAAAAAAGTCATGGTATCTATAGTTTACATAAAGTTAAATAAATACTTTTCAGCGGGAAATTTGTTCCTTGGTATAAAAACCTATTCTTAAATTCTTGGCCTACTGATAAGGCCAGAGCATTCAGTTATTATTCTGCTTTAAAAAAGGGTGATCTGTATTGATGCCATCAATTGTGCTTGTGATTTTACATTTCTCATGCTTTCATTTTCATTATCACCTAGGAAATTTTCAGAAATTTTTGGTTTTATTATTTTATATCATAACATAGCAAATAAGGATAATGCATTAAATGTCATTTCTTTTCAAAATGTATAATGTCATAACACCCCCTCCCAAATGACAAATTTCTTCCTTTATCCAGAATAAGACCAGCAACGCTTTAAACAGTTTCTAACTACAGTCACACTTGTATTAAGCAGCCAACCAAGAGACAGCCTAAATTTCACTGCTTAAAACTGGTTGACTGCTTAAAACAAAATATGATATTATTGATTGTTTGCCTATTACTGTGAGCCTGTATGCTTACCAATAAGTATTACATGTACTTAAATAGTACATCTACTGGAAAGTACTGTTCAAATAAATATTTATCAAAATTATAACTGCTTTTGGAATGTCAATGTATGATTCAGAATATCAGAAGTTTCTCTCTAAATCAAAGAAATTTTGCTCATTTTATTAGTCTGGTCATGAAGGTATAAAGCATATAATTTTAAATTAGTGACATCAAATGTATACTGAGTGTACCAACATATACGTAAAATTGTAGTTCGACAAATTACCAAAAAGTGTACATGTATTCGGTTGGCCATGTTCCAGATGGTGTGTTCAACTATCCAATAGCAAAAACAACAAGCAGTGTGTTATTAGTCGAAGTAAATAATTTAAAACATCATTTAAACAAGGTTTTTATCAATAAAAACCAAAAGTGCACCAATTTTATGTACATGAAGTCAGGTAAATTTGGTTGTGTCAAACTATGCATAAATTAACTCGCTTATGAATTAACGCTTCTGCTACCAGTTACATTCACTACCATATATGCTGAATATTTATTGGCTGAGGCACTTATTTTGCTTTGACTATCAGGTAGGTGATCTCTAGGGATCTCAGCGTTTTTTTTCCTTCTTTAGCCGAGTCCGGTAAACGGACCCGTTCCCAATCGGTACCGGTCTTTCCCAATTTCGCGACCGGACCCTTCCCAATTCCGGGAACGGACCCTTTCCAATGACGACGAAGAAGCATTTTTCCCAATTTCATCAAAAACAACCCACAAAAAAATCGAAAAATATCAAAAACAAACAAAATTCCGTTCAATTCTTACTCATTTTCACTTACGCCGCTAGGATCGAAAAGTTATAGGTACGAACAAAATGTTAGAGACTGGTTTGCAATATCTAATGGCAAACCACGAGGTATGAAAATAGAAACATAAACCAGTCGATTCACAGAATATGTGACGCGCTGTGGCAAAAACAATGACGCGTTGGAATTTCCCCAGTTTGGGATACGCTGATTGGCTAACAGCGAGAAATTCCTTTACCGTAAATCGCATTTTCTGTTGACGTAACAAAAAAGGCATGGCTGCTACGAAATTTTAAAATGACAATCGTCCAAATTATAATTTATGCAGATAATGCTTCACTAAAAGCGTATTATGAAATAGCAATGGATAACTTTTAAATACAAGCATTGTTTTTCAAAAATCCAGTAGATTTTGAGTTAAATCATGCACGTTAAGATGTCTTAAACCTTTAAATGGCACATCGTCTCGAATTTTGATCCCATGTTGTTGTTTTTTCTGTTGCCGTTTTGGTCCCGATTGAGAATTGTTTTTCTAAGTGAGTAATCAATATTTTTAATGTTATAAACAGAAAGACTTCAGTTTAGATGGTTATATTAATAACAACACTGGTCACAACAGTCTGAAACAAAACTGAAAATTGTCATTTACTGTATTTTTAAGTGGGTGGGGAATGATGATGTATACTATTCATTAGTGCATAACATTTCATAATTATAAATTAAGTTGCTTATTTAGACAGATTTATAACAGTGGTTAACATTTATTCTTTCATCAGTAAATTATACTTTTTTTTTTATATCTACAGATTAAAAAAAAGGCAGCCCCAGGGTGAGCCACAACAGTAAATACTACTGCAAACGACTAAAAATCGATCATGTTTTTTTAACTTTTTCTACATCAAAGTGATATATTTTATTGCACCATTACTTTGCTGAAACATTATCAAATAAACATGCTGATAAAAATATTTTAAGACTTTTTTTTCACTTTATTCCTCTCAAGTCAATAAACTTACATACAAAGAATGCTAACCATTCACATTTATGCAAATATTGCAATATATTCACCTTGTACATGAAATTCCCAATTAGCCTAATTTTACGACGCGAACATTCCCAATTTGGCACTTTTCACGATTCGAAAAATTCCCAATTTGATGGTACCGGACCCATTCCCAATAAGGCAAAAAAAAACGCTGGATCTATTTTGATTGGGAGATCGAAACAGTAATTAGGTGTGATAATTTGTGGGGCAAAAAAAAGTCAAAACAAATACCAGAAGATAGTTTCTTCTGAAACAACTTCTTAGATATATAACTAAACAAAGATAAATGTATTTTAGAACTCTTTTGGAAAAAAACAAAACAAACTATATGACTAAATGCTAATTTTTGCATTTTCTTGTAATTATTTCAAAATTTCACAATGACAGCAATAGGCACTTAGCCGAAGTCTCAAGAGTCAAAGATGTTATCAATCATACCAAAATCTACAATGGATTTCTTTTTGCAATATAGATTGTCCGACTCCATCAGTGATTTCTTAAACAGATATTACAAGTTTTTGACAGCCACCATTTTGAATACTAATTAGCTTTACACAATGCCCTTTACCGATACAAGATATAATTCATAGTTTACTAATTTCTTATGGTATAAACTAGAATTAAGAATGACAAAATACTGTTCTGAATGATCAGCTACTCTTTAAAACAAGAATGCTTACATCTCGGCAAACATTGTCATAAAAGTGCTATATATCTTGATCCACTTTGTCGTTTTCCCAGTGTAAAAAAATAGTACACTACTGACTCAACAACAATTCGACGTGAACTCAAAAGCACAATGTAGGATTTTTACTTAACTGTATTGCACGGTTTGTACCGTAACTTTTCAGAAGTTAAGTGTGAACTGAACCATGAATATAGAACCGCGGTATACTGCTGTATGGTATATCGTTACAACCTTAATGTAATGACAAGCCAACATCTACTAAGACAAAGCCTTACTAAAAAATCTTAAAGTGACGTCCCCATTTTTTAATGATTTGGGATCTATTGTCTCATCTTTAGTTACGTTGGTGTTCATTTAAAGCAGGAAATGCTTGCCTTGAATTTGAAATCATGTCATTATCTCATTATATGATACCACAGCAAATGACATCATCCAGCCACAAGGCAGACCAGTCATGACAAGAAACTACCTTTACAAGTGAAGCATAAGCAAGAGAACTATTATAACCATCTTTTATGACCCAGTAGACTATGATCCACAACTGGAGCTGATGCTTTTAACTGATTATTCTATTGTTGTATGCTGTAATATGTGCAGCATTGCTCCAGATAATTTTTTTGGTCAGTTTTCATGACAAGATTTTTCGGCAAACAGTTTTTTAAATATCAAACCAGTTTCCTCAAAGCAGCCATTGCACTAATCATACAGGGTAATTTTTAACCTAGCACATCATGTGGCATACCGCTGATTTGACTGTTAAAGTCAAATGTAATCGATTAAACAGTGCACATGTATCTTTTACCCTGCAAGTGTTGCCCCAATGTGTATATACATTTCTGCCGTGATACTTTTAACTGTCAACAAAATGATGAGGAAATCAATTATAAATCATTTTCCACTTCCCCAAATCGTTTTAGAATGATAAGATTTAAATTTGTTTCACATCAAAATTAATTCGTAAAAACGATGCTTATCTGGAGCACTGTCTGCAGTGATTAAAAAATATTTATTAATTATGCTCTTAAAATTCACATTCAATGTTGTAAAACAACTTGATTCCAGGTTGTCTCATGTGGTCCTTAATATCTGGATATGGTCCAGGATGTCTGGTCCTGAATGTCCCTTGTCAAGGATATCAGTATACCACTCTACCTAGTGTTAAGTACAGGTGCCATGCACATTAGGCTATGTATCATATTTGCTAATTATATAAAGCTTATTGTGTATGTCTGTTGATTTGTTGTTGTTGTGTTTTTTCACTGTGATCGTTGTTTACAAACTGGCTATGCAGATATGAGTCTACATAAACGTATCTTTGCATGTTTGGTTCTAGACTAGATTTTTTTTTTAATATTAGCCTTCATCTCCTCCTACACCAGTTATCAACATGAGAAACCTTATCAATAAGAAGCGTGATAAAACTAAAGGACAAAATCTACAAATGACCGCAAAAGGCGCATGCACAATATCGTTCAACAGGATAGACATGCATTGATGCAACTGGAAATGCCAAGGTGTATTTTGACATTAGCTAGAGAAAGTGGTCATAACAGCTACACCTAATTGAAGTGCCATGTTCTAAAGCACTCATAGCTTACCTTTAGCATCAATTAGGTCAATAAAGTGGTGTTGTACGGCATTTTTGTGCAAAAATCGAATTGTATGTAACCTACTTTTTATGCTCACGTTTCAACTTAAAATCTCGCGTGAATTCACGAATTTTACTAAAGTTTAAAGAGCGGAGGTTGTCAGACCGATCCAAGTTCCTGGTCCGGTTTGAGTTGACGCTTCTTTAGAGATTACAGAAATCTAATCAGCTGACGTAGTTATGAATGAAAATTGTTTGAATATTGACTCATCTTTAGTTAATTAAGTTCTACTAGCCATACTTGTTAATTAAAAAATGCAAGTGCTCTTTTCTTAAAACGGAAATTCAAAAGGTCAATAATTAGAACACATCATAAAGTAGAACATCCCTTATCGACAAGTCGACCTAGCTTTTACGTGCGAAGACATTGCTTCTGGCCTTGCTCAATATACGTAAAACTGTTGTTCACACGTGCATTACGGACTATGTCTGCAAAGAAGAAAGTTCACATCGACATAGTCAGTGACATCATCTGACCATGGTGTTGGATTGGAAAGAGGAAAATGGAGGTGGCCATGGAATCGTTGAGCTCGAAGTACGAGTTCCGAATCCGATGGGAGCCGTACCTACTACGTCCCCAGACTCCTCCAGAGGGACTTCCCATTCCTGCACAGTACAAGGATCCGTCGAATCCACGGTATAAGGAAAGAGATCTTAAAAGCTAATGCGATTGTATGTCTTTGTCTGTACTGACATTTTTTTTTATCAGTGTATGTCAGTGTCTGTCATAAGTGTATGTCAGTGTCTTTTATCAGTGTATGTCATTAATGTATACATATCAGTGTCTGTCATCAGTGCATGTCTGTTTTCAGTGTATGTCAGTGTCTGTCAACAATGTATGTCATTGATTATCATCAGTGCATGTCATTGTCCATAATCAGTACATGTCTGTGTTTAATGTATGTCAGTGTCTGTCACCAGTGCATGTCCGTGTCTGTCATCAGCTTATGTCAGTGGTTTTTGTCAGTGTATGCCAGTGTCGATCATCAGTGTATGTCAGTGTCTGTCAGCAGTGTATGCCAGTGTCTGTCATCAAAGTATGCCAGTGTTTGTCATCAGTGTATGTCAGTGTCTGTTATAAGTGTCTGTCTGTCATCAGTGTTTGCCATTGTATATCATCTGTAAATGTCAGTGTTTGTCATAAGTGTATATCAGTGTTTGTCATAAGTGTATGTCAGTGTCTTTTATCAGTACATGTCATTGTTTATCATCAGTAAATGTCAATGGCTGTCATTAGTGTGTCAGTGGCTGTGATTATTTATGTCAGTGGCTGTCGGCAGTGTCCAACATAAGTGTATGTCAGTGGCTGTCATCAGTGGCTGTCAGTGTCTGACATAAGTGTATGTCAGAGTCTGTCATTAGTATATGTCAGTGTTTCTCATCAGTGTCCATCATAAGTGTTTGTCAGTGTCTGTCAATGTCTTTCAGTGGCTGTCATAAGTGTATGTCAGTGGTTGTCTTCAATGTATGCCAGTGTTTGTCATCAGTGTATGCCATCATCTTTCATCAGTGTATGCCAGTGTCTGCCATCAGCATTTGTCTGTGTCTGTTATTAGTGGATACATGTGGTTGTTACGATTTTCTGTTGTTGTTTTTACTTTTTGTCAGTGTCTGTTTGTCTGATGTCTTTCTTTTTGTGTCTATCAGTCCAACCATTCCTCCATCCATCTGTCTATCCACCAGTCTGTCTCATTAGTGTTGTCTGTATCTGTCTGTTTGTCTGTCTGTCCATCTTTCTGCCTGCCTGCCTGCCTGCCTCCATCCCTGCCTGCCTGCCCTGCCTGAAAGTGTATCTCTGTGTGTGTCTTTAGTGTTCTCTATATATGTTTTCATCTTTTTTGGTATGTGTAACTGTCCAGACCATTTATTCATCCATTTGCATCCTATAAAATATATGGCTGGGGTTCCGTCTGTGGATCTTTCTTCCCAGCACTAGCATGGAGTGGAAAATTCCACTGACCAGTGTGACAGACACCAGACATTGGAAAGGCTCATGGGTTGTATTCGTAAATAATCTTTGTTGTTCTCACTTAAACTCAGAAATTCTTTAAATTTTAAAGAATACTGAGAAATTTCTTAGATTATAATGATATTATTAAGGAAACTCAAGAAATTTCCTTACAGCTTAAGAAACACTTACAAAAATTTCTTATTAACTTACTTGAACTAAGAAATTTACTTATTTAAAAAAATACTTGGATAGTTACTGAGAAATTTCTTAGATTATAATGAGATTATTAAGGAAATTCAAGAAATTTCCTTACAGCTTAAGAAACACTTACAAAAATTTCTTATTAACTCACTTGAACTAAGAAATTTACTTATTTAAAAAAATACTTGGATAGTTACTGAGAAATTTCTTAGATTATAATGAGATTATTAAGGAAATTCAAGAAATTTCCTTACAGCTTAAGAAACACTTACAAAAATTTCTTATTAACTCACTTAAACTAAGAAATTTACTTATTTAAAAAAATACTTGGATAGTTACTGAGAAATTTCTTAGATACTAATGAGATTATTAAGGAAATTCAAGAAATTTCCTTACAGCTTAAGAAACCCTTACAAAAATTTCTTATTAACTCACTTAAACTAAGAAATTTACTTATTTAAAAAAATACTTGGATAGTTACTGAGAAATTTCTTAGATACTAATGAGATTATTAAGGAAACTCAAGAAATTTCCTTACAGCTTAAGAAACCCTTACAAAAATTTCTTATCAACTCACTTAAACTAAGAAATTTACTAATTTAAAAAAATACTTGGATAGTTTCCACATCAGTGAATATCCCTTATCTTGGCAGCCATCTTTGATGGCAACTTCAAGGGATTTTCAGATGAATTGTATAGAAGCGTAAATTTTATTTACTTGTAATTTCCTTATTTGTGGTCCAAAATAAAAAAGCTATACACCATTGGAAATCTCTTGAGATTTATATTTTTATAATACAATATTTTTTAAAAAATTGAAAAATGCAGAAAGAATTAATTCACAGAAATAAATACATGTACAATTATTGGCTCATCCTTAAACAAAATGAACAGTATATCTTTTTTGGTTGTATTTTTTTTATCTTTTAAACTATCAAAATATAGTTTTGATACATAAAATACTTCGTAAAAACTGTTAAATTTTATATAAATTTCAGTAAAATGGACTGAAAAATAAAAACACAGTGGTGAGTTTAATACACCTAGTCCAGTCAATCTATCAATATTATACACCTAACCTCAAACTAATTGCAACAGAAATTCCAAGAACTGTTTTAGAAAGTATATACCCTACTGAATCACATAGAAAAAGTCTAGAAAAATCTAGCTGGGGGAAGATAACTAGATACGCTTTCAAAAAGTGGGGTTTTGTCAGTTTAAAAAATCTATTTTCTACAAGTAAATGCAATCATACATTACAATATGTAAAACAATTTATATACAAGCACTGTCCTGAACTGCCGATTGTGACAATCTCAACATTTGATATTAAAAACAGTGTTTAAGCGTTCAAAATGCAGAGTTTGTGATTATATTAGTTATTTATATCGTGGTAGGAATGCTCAGAGATTGAGTGGGTGGGGTAATTTAAGTCATTTTACATTTTCTTATCTATGATAATCTATAAATTAATGTGATTTCTAAACATAATTGTAAATTATTATATATTAATTATGATTAATGTATAATAATTATCTAATGGGCATATATGTTTGAAATAAACATGATAAACATACAAGTTCAAGTCTATTGTGAATATCAGGCATGCATTATAAACATCTGGATTTCAATCTAATAATAAACATGTATAAATGTTTGCAATTTTTAACTCTTTTATATATATATCTTATTTGTGGCATTTCAAAAAACTGATTTACATCATATTATCATGTCTCTATAAGAATACTATTTGGTAGGGTGTCCATGTTAGTATAGTATATAGCATGATATGGCTTAAAGTATTAGAATATTATATTTAGACCTCTGATCATAGTTAGGCACAATTTAATCCTCGTCGGAGTCGATCTCAGGCGCTATTGCAGCGTTTGTACAACTAACTCCTCGGCACTCTGAACATCCAGTAGAACACTCCAGTCCATTCTTCCTGCAGGTGCAACGTTTTGAGTCACAATTTTGTTTACATCTGCACCTAATCATATTAAGGAGATTATCCGGAGCTGCTGGAAGATCAGTTTTCAATGGCACTAGCTTGTTTTGTCTGATTGTCCAACCCCAATCTGTTGGCAATAAGCTAGTCTCACCCACTATCCATTCTTGAACTTGAAAATACACACGTAAACTGTGGTATTTGGCAGCTGCTGACGTTGGTGGTAGTGTTTGTACCTGTACATGAGTTGAACTTGACATCACTTTGGTTGAAAACTTTCTGAAACGTAACATATTTAGTCCTTCAACAGGTAACCCGCCATAAAGAAGAACCAGGATATTCTCCCCTGCCGTCTCAATTGCTTCTTTCATAGATTTCGCCAAGAATACCTCTGTAAGTTGAACAAGGTTGTCATTTGCACAAAACTTCTTCAGAGACGCCCCTTTTCCAATTCCATACAACTGTGACGTAGTATCACAGCCTGTTATGGCATGGATAACAGGCAGCGCTCTGCATAACTTTTTACCGAGGACCGCCTGTGTTTTGTTAACGTCCCATACCTTGGGTGGCTTTGATGACCTTTGTTTCATGGCAGACTTAAACACTACCTGTTTGTGGTCAGAAGTAATGTGGTATAACAACAGAACTAGGATATCTGTGTCTTCTCCTATGGTAACAACATCCCTTGTCTCAGCTACTTTAAGAGCGGTCAATGCTATCAGAACATCAGCATCCTTTTGAGCATGAATAACTTTGTGTCCTTTGGCTTCTATCGCTTCACTCAACATGAAAATAAATGCTTGCTTATTCTCAGTATTTGCTAGAAAGCTTTCCTTCTTTGTTGACAAAGGTGTTGCTTGTGTGAAGTACACTCTGGTTCCTGTTACGCCGTGAGTTCTCCTAGCATGTGTTGCATCTTTGGTTGATGGTCCAGCTTGATATCCATCAAACACAACTATGGCTTCAGGATAATGTACAGAAATGTACCGTACATATGTCTCAGTAATTTCAGAGAACAAAAAGCCTTTTCTCCAAGGAATTTGGTGCAGTAGAGAACCGCCGTCAATGACGTACATGGCCTTTGCATGTGTGTTTTCACCATAACACTCACCAAGTGACCAAATCGCTTCTGCCAATAACGCTTTCTGAGGTTTTCTTGTCAGCCCTGCTGAATCAAACAATGCTGATGGGACACTACAAAGCTCGTGTGAAAAAATGTTTGGCATATCTTCTAAATATCTTTGAGCTGTAGCCGATAATCGTTGAAACAACAACTGGGGATCGATTTGCACGATCTCTTTATCCACTTTTATTTGCTGAGCAGAATCAAGAGTTACAGCTTTTTGGCTTTTCTTAAAACTTATGTCAAAAACATCCTGTCCCAGCATGGAAATCAAAACCTTTTCCCCAACGGCCTTAGCTTGATGAGCGTTGACTGAACAATCTGCTGTTACACCAGTTTCAATATTGAAAAGCAATATATCCTCCCGAAAAGGATTTCTGTCACGGACGAAGGAAAATAATGTCTGGGAATCTTTGAAATCCCGTTCAATACGAGATTTTCCAAGTTCTTTGTGTTGGTCACTTGTATTGAACTCTCGTCCACAAAACACTTGCATAGCATTGTTGACTTCAACGCATGAAGGCATTGAGAGCAACCACTGTGCCCGCTGAGATTCTGAAAGTCCTTTGCCGCGTGTCATTCCACCAGTGGTTTTAACACTCCTCATCAGGATTTGTTCAATAGCCAGGTCTGCTGATATTCCAGCCCAGTACCTATCGCTTCGCCGAACCACATGAAATCCTTCAACGAATGCTTTGTGTACCTGTGGATGGTTTTCAGGTAGGTCCTGCATGCATTGTAAGTAGTGATACACAGACTTTAGGTAAAGGTTGTGTCCAGCAGCAGCAAAGTAAGGTAGCATTTCATTCATAGAATGTAAACCCAACGCCCAGTTGCCCGTTCGTTCTGATGTAATGAATTCTCTCAGTATATCTACCATTTCAAGGTATTGGATCCATAGTTCAGCTGTAGGGTATTGCTTCAGGATTTGCTTTTTGTTTAACCACCACTGGTAGTGCTTTTCTAATTCACTGTCGGTGCTAACTTCATTTAATGATATTTCTTGAGTTAATAGCTTAGCATACATCTCAGATAGATCTTTCTTCATGACCTTTTCATTTTCAGGTTCAGTGGAGATTCCATTAACATGTTCATCAGCCGATGTGCCAGATCCCTGGTCGATTGCAAGAACACTTAAAGCATTTGCTGCTAGGAAATGTCCCCTTATTGCCCGTGACACAGCTTTGCCACTCATCATGTGGGGTATAACATTGGTTGCATATACTGTTTCCATCATTTCACTCAAACCAGAGCCAGACATAAGTTGGCCAATACAACCGAGATAACTCATGATGCAGTGAAACCCTCCAAGCCTAACAACAACATTTCCAATTGAGCTGTTGTCACACTGATTGGCCACGATAGTTATAGCTTTCCAATATAGAGGTTGGTCAAAGGTAACAATCGGTGTCTGTTTGTGACGTTCAGCATGACTACTGATGTACTGAAGTGTAGAGTATATACACGACATGTTACCAGGTTCCAAGTCAATCATTGGTAGAAATACTACAGAAGTCTTGCCTGGATAATCACCTTTTGCTACCAATTGCATCAAACCTGTCCATTCTGGTCCAGGGGGTCGCAAGGGCCAAGTAATTTGAGCCAGAAATGCCACTTTTGTTGAGTTGTTCATTGGTTGGTGTTGTTGAATTTTCTTCAGTTCACGGAAAGCGATGTGGTTCTTTGGCTCTTGTTGCATGTAGTAAGTGATATCAACTTTACCAACGGCCTGAAGTTGATACATTTTGTCGCTTTATTGGTTTATAGCCAAATGTTCCTAGAAACACACAAGCAATCACAACCATTCCGTGAAATGTGTTATGACCATCGATTGTTCGGAGATTGTGGTCTACATTGTCGGCTGCGTATTGTGTAACTGTGTCATCATTTGCATTTTCAATGTCAGTTCGGTTGGTCACAGCTGCACTAGATTCAAACATTTGCACCTCGGAGTACGAAACACAGAATCCAAGACTGTTCAAAATATCAATTAAGTATTTTGATGCGTAATGATGGTGTAACTGTACAGCAAGACCTAGTTGGAGAGGTGCGATTATTTGTCTTGGACGTGTGGCTTGCATAATAGCTTGTCCTATTGAGCATAGTTTTGTATCAGCATCTTTTTCACTGAAAAGCTCGGACAATAACAAAAGTAAACTGTCTGGTACAAACTCTTTGTTACGTCGCACCGATGAAATATCGTTTGGGTCAACGTAGTATGTTTTGTCCATGGCCAATGCTTTAATGTCACTTTTGATCAGTTTAGCCGCGGTCATCAAAATTTTATTCTTTTCATTTTCCGTGTTGTTTGATTTACCCTGGCGATAAAAATCATGCAATATTGAAGATGCTGTTCTTCTTAAAGTGACAACGTTTTGCTTTCCGTTTAAATCAGTCATTACCAATGTTTCTCCGAAGTGTTCCAGCAGTTTTTGCTTGGTATAAGGCACGGTGTATGCCTTGTCACCGCTAATATCTTTCATTTTGCTAACTAAATCAGCAACTGTTATTTGTTCATCATCATTTTGCTGAAGGTATTCGACAATACTCATAAAGGCCATACTAGCCTCAGAGTCTGTAGGTCTACCTCTTGAAGGAGCTTTCATTTCATTCCCTGTCAAGAAACATTTTGGAATTTCCTTTCCTGTTCGAAAATTCACGCTGCATGTTTGATGATAGATAGCGTCTGCCGCAGGTAAATCATTCACTGATTCAATTACTCCCCGTACTTTGTGTGCCCATGTGTCGTTCCTAAAAACACATGCATCTAAAACACGATTCTTAAAATCCAAAGTTCTGACAGGGTACACATCATACCCGCGCTTTTTCTCGTTGTATTTTGCTGACTGACCGCAAAACAAACAATGTTCTTTAAATACAAATGTTTCATGAGATGCTCTGGTAGATCTTGAAAATTGTACACGATTCTTTTCACTTGCATCACTACCAGACAAATATGGATTGCAGTACTTTTTTCTACATTCAACATGAACAATATCACCAGGAACAGTTTCTATGAGCCCATTTCGCTTTTCACTGGCTCGTTTTATACCGTCACAGCCTTTCTGTGTAAGCTTGACCGTCTGGTTTTTAGTATCTTCTATATTAAGACTACAGATTTTGCAAATTTGTGGCGACAGTTCCATTCTGTAAAAGAACAAAGAAAAAAACGTACACAATTATTTTAATATATTTGGCATACAAATTATATTTTGGGGCTTGAAATTTTATAAGTATTATTTTCTCAAAATATATTTAACTCATTTAAAGGTGGACAGTTAGTTTAACCATCGTTTCTCAATTATTAAATAAACTTATGGGACTTGTATCTTTATTGTAATATATTTAAGCATTCTGTTTAACTGCTCTTTATATTCTCTTTATATAGCAACAGATCTAATAGATAAATTCGCACTTGCATATATTAAGCAAAGTATGTTGCAAATATTTTTCTTCAATGTCAAGAAAACCAATTCTATCGAAAAAAAATTCAATGAAAAAAATCTAATTCTGTCCAAAATGCGCTTCCGTAGATTTTAAAAAGGCTAGGAACTACTTATAGACTATGGGGTTTACGGAAATTTCATATTTATTCATCACAGACACGTATAAAATATTTTATTCTTGTATATACATCACTTAATGATGATATCAATAATTATTGGCAAGCATAATATCTATCATCACTTGTATTCTGGCTTTAACTACAGATGTCGCGAAATTTCATGAAATTATAAAACCATTGATAATTTGTTTCAAAAGATCAAATTTTAACATGAGGGAGATAAAATCGAACAATCTTACCTTTATTCTTCTTTATTGAAAGACATACTTCGTGTATTTGTATCTGCAAAGTCTACACAGACAATGGTTTTAGACAATGTTTACATGACGTTGTGATTTTTATACATTTTTTTCTGATGACGTAAATTATTTAAATGACGTCACAATAAGAAATCACATGTATGGTGGTCACATCGGGACAATAACGTTTTTGTTATTTTCGCTATCAAAACAATTAATTTTTCCCACTTTCCCCCATACAGATTTTTCTAGACTTTTTATCAAATAATTGTTACATTATTCCTAATATATATACGCAGTATTATTTCTGTTGCAATTAGTTAAAGGTCAAATTTTAGTTTGACTGGACTAACCACGTATTTCCAGATTTCCATCTGCATTAGCTTCTGCCTTCCAAGATGGCTGCCTTAAACTGTCTTTATCGGTACCTATGATATCACATGGAAACTACCTATATATACATATAAGATATAAAGGGCAAATGGATTGTTTTAACGAAGAAAAAAAATCTTTTCTCAAGAAATTTTAGTCAGAAAAACAGTCCATTTGCCCTTCCCTGTACAATAAGAATACTGAGCAATCCGGCCATCTTCATGATACATCTGTCTGTGTCAGTCTATTTCTGCATATGTTATGTAATCTGGCTTTTTTTCAGATCACTGGAAAAAAAAACGACCATTAAATTTTTATGCTTAGTTTCGAATTTGTTTGCATAAATTGTATTATTAAGGTATTTTTTATTTCATATTAACTGCAAAGATATCATTTTAAAAAAAAAGGCATTGCTTTGTGATGCTTGTCATGTCTTTGTCATTTTTACTTTTTAGTCAAAAATATCAAAACTTTAAAGTTTGACATTTTTGACAAAAAATAAATATTTTGTCAAAGAACACATGGTAATATAGAATAAATTATATTTTATATTTTTATAAAATATGAAATAAAAAATACCAAATCATTGAGTTTATGCAACCAGATTTGAAACTAAGCAACCAAAAAAAATGAAGGCCATTATTTTTTTCCATTTATCTGAAAAAGAGCCGTCTGTAGTCTAAAACACCAATCCTGTCATCTCCATTTCTTAGAATTTCTAAACCAACCTGTAAGTCTACCTTTTGTACTTTTTTAGAGTTCAGCATTTGAGAGATGTGGCTGCATCACTTGGACTTCATTTCAATCCCAATAGGACAGTATTTGCTAGCACTCTTCTGGGGCACACACTATTGGAATATGCCAAAATAGTTGATGGGGGAGAAAAACAAGATACTGTGGCAGAGAAACTCTTCAAGGTGAGACGTCTAATGATGTAAAGAGTGGCTGTCAAGAAGTTACCCTTAAATATTTAATATGGAAATCAGGACATTTATGCTAACCTTGGTCCCAGGTTATACAATTTTTTGAGGTGGAGTCTTAGATCTGTCAAAGGATCTGATTGGCTGAACTTGGAATTAAATTAGGGTTCTGACCAGTCAGGTGCTGGAAAATGATCTCAAACTCCACCCCAATGATTTCAATGTAGATATTAACTTTAGTTAGGTAAGATGAAAATTTAATTTTAAAAACCAAAGTACTGTTATGATGGTGAAAAGAATATGGGTTGATGATTTAGTTGTTGATGATGATGCTGATGGTAATAATGATGATGATGATAAGTATGATGATGCTGCTGTTGTTGATGATGTTGATGGTAGTTATGATGATGATGATGATGATAAGTATGATGATGATGATAAGGATGCTGATGCTGATGATCAGGATGTTGATGGTGGTGATGATGATGGTGATGATGATGATAAGGATGATGTTGGTGGTGATGATGATGGTGGTGATGATGATGATAAGGATGATGATGTTGATGATGATGGGGATTATTACTTTTACATTGATAAATGTTTAAGACAAAGATGATGAAAGGAGCAATTAAGGTAATGACTGATTATATTAGTTTTACTCTTCTCAGCTTAAGTCTTTGTCTTTCCCACCCTAAAGATGAGATTTTGATGCAAATTATTATGCCGATAATGATAATGCTGCTGACATTGATGACGATAATTGCGGATGATGACAATGTTTGGTAATGATTATGATTAATGATCGGTAATTACTGTTTCAGCGATGTTTTGCCGACTGTGACGATCTCCAGGAAGAGTCCTTGCTACAGGTTGCAGAAGAGGTGGGGCTGGACAAGCAGGCTGTGCAGGCCTACCTCCATAACAAGGAGAATGTAAAGGAGGCATTAAAAAAAGCAATCTCCTGGTCAGAGAGGGGCATCTCAGGCAATAAACCTTCCTTAATCACAATTACATGATTTTTTATTTGCAGTCCATTATTTTTTTAATTTTGGATTTATTATTTACTTGAAATATTTCTTGACATCACACATCTGGATGGAATCATTTCAATTGAACCATTATCAAGCGAATGGCTTTTTCATCGGTTCATGTCATACAAGGCTTATATATTAAATATTGGGAATGACAGATGAAAGGCATGTCTTTGAATGAAGTTTTAAAATTGAGGCTTTAAAATTTATTTCATACCCCATTGAATAACAGGATATAGGAAATATGAAATGGATTTGAAGAATGACTGGACTGCAACACATGATTATCTAAGATTGGTGTTTTTGATAGCAAGTAACAGTCTGGTGTAAATGATCGTGATGAGGATGAAAATTAAGACATGAAGATGATAATGGAAGTGGTGACAATGATGTTAATAACCAATGAAATTCAGGATATGTATTTATGTTGTAGAAATTAATAACACCTGAATAGATTGTTACAGTGTTAATGTCAGTAATTATAAAATTATCATCCAATTCATTTCAGGTGTCCCAACATTCTACATCAATGGACAGAAGATGTTTTCAGGAGCACAGGAGCCAGAGGTTTTTAAACGGATGTTTGAAGTAGCTGCTGAAAGATTCCCCGTCGATCCACCCACCAGTAAATCGTGAAACATCAAGTCTGAATGACTGCCGCCAGAACCCAAGTCATAAGCCAGAAGACACACAGGCACATAGTTATACAATGTGGACTTTGAGTCTGAGATTGTTTTCAAATTTTCTAACTGGTTGATTTAATTTTTTACCCTAACCAATCAGATGCCAAAGATTTACGTTTGTAATTTTGACCAATCGGATGCTTTAGATTTGTCTCAGACTCCATCTTATAGTTTTATAACCTTGACCCACCTGTCTGTTATTACTTATATAAAACATTGAGCTTCCAGATTAAATAAGTTTATAATAAGACAATATGATAAAATTTAAATGTAAGCTTTACACAATTACTTAAAAATAAGGAAACCTTAACAAGCGCAAGCTTTTGTTTGAGAAGAGTTAAATTTGTGTTTTAATTTAACCAATCAGATGTTTGAAAACATATTAGTCTCAAATGAAACTTAAAAAGTTGATAGTTTGAAGTTCATTTTATCTGTGAATCTTGAGAAAGGACTTCCAGATTTTTGTTAAATTATACTATATTTATCAAAATATTGTAATATATACAATGTTGTACATGTATATATATATAATGCACTAATATTCAAGTATGTATACAGTTTAGAGTAACAAAACAGAAATAAGATGTACTGCCGAAGTTTATCTTTTAACACAAATGTACCAGTAAATAGATTGGCAGCTGTCAAAATAATAAAAAAATATACCTTGTCACAATTTAGGGTAGTGCCTCTCATAATTAATAGAAACGAACATTTTACCGATGGTCAACTTTGTCTTCATAGTTAAACATACCAAGAATAGTAATGTGCAGTTTAATAGGGTCAATATATTGGCCGTATAACATTTTCACTGTCTAGTAAGCTCGATGTGAATAGCAGAAACACATTTACTGTCTTTGATGATGACTTTCAAGTTTAATCAAGGTTTAACTTATTTAATAACATCTCCACAACTTTCTGCACAAAATAATACCTGTAATCCACATTTGAAGAACAAAAATCTACCCAAACCTGACCGATTGTCATGTTTTGCAAAAGTTGGTGTTCTTAAAATAGCCCACTTCTGAAACATCGACAATTTTCGTAGACATTTGAGGTAATTTCCATACGGGTATGACAACTTATATGTAGGGTGAAAATATCCACAGGAAATGTCAACCATTTAATCAGAATTCACAGTTCTTATGAAAATTTAAAAGTTTATGGAAGCAGTATATAGACTGTTTGCTGAAATCAACAAAAAATGTTTTATTTATTATGTGTGATTAATTTGTACTGCATCTTTTGTTTTATTGTCTTGTTATTAACCCTGTATTTATTTTTAGGGCTTTAAGCTACAAACTTATGATTATTGTTACCAAAGACAGAATGTTATGTAACAATGTTGATGTTCCGTTGCAGTTTATTGCCCTAATAATGAAAGAAGAAATACTTAAATACATATTGCTACATGTGCCATAATTAATCATATTTTGATTTCAATTTTTATCTGTAAAAGTTTTGTAAATTCATGTATTTGATAATATAAATTATCAGTTTTCATGTTTTGTTTATCACTCTCATCCTATCCGATTTTGTTTTGTTATTTGAAATATGTCATAGCGACCAGTTATGATCATTATAGCAACATCCAACTATTTGATTGAGGAAGACCCCAGGCAAATGTCTGGGTAGAACCACTGGCGCACTGCAAGTCAGCTGGAAGACCTTCCCACATTAAGTCCTTCACCGCGACAGGGAATCAAACCCATGCGGTGAGAGGCTAAGCAGTCAGAGGAGTTACAAATCTGCAACTCAACCTATCCTTTAAATGGCTTAAAAATGTTATAACCATTACCAGTGCTAGTATTAGTAATTTTTACATGTAAAACGTGTTAATTTGAGGTTTGTATACAAACAATTGTCAGCCTAAACAAACACTGGATGCTGAAGATACACCAGGTAAGTTTACTAAAATAAAACTATTTCATTGATAATTTACCGGCAAGTCTTACAACAAAAAGCAACAGTTTGATCTTGTGATTATGTTTTGTCTAAAATCGTTGAAAAGATTTTAATCCAACCAAAACTATTTTTCACAACTCGCCTATAAAAAAAAAAGTAATGCGCTTTTATTGGCCAAAAAGAATATCCGGTTAACCTGCGATGCACCAGAGGTTCTACCCAGACTTAGATCTTCTGGGATCTTCCTCCACCAATAATTAACTGGACATCGCCAGTTTAGTCATAATTGTGTTTTGGTGATGTGGTGAAAAAAAATGCATACAATTTAGTTAATAAAATTATTTCAAATAATTTGATTTTTTTTTCCAAAGAATTATAACAAAAACCCTTTACCTGGATTCGAGCCAGTGCAAAGTGCTTAGTATGTATTAATACATCTAAGCCAAAAGTGTTGATCCAGACCACACTGCCATCAGCAGGATGTATAAGTATACTACTTGCAGCCGAGTCTCTGGCAATATTTCTAGACAACTTTGCGTTTCAAAGTAAGAGGATGGCAAAGAATTATATGTGGGTTATGAACATATGAAGCAAGCAATGGGTTCACCATTAGGCGAACATTGACTTTAGAAGTGTTTGTTTGTTTATTGGGTTTATCCTCCCACCAACAGTATTTCAGTTATTTGGAGACAGTGTCCACTTAAAGCAGATAAAGTGCTGCCTTCACTGTGTATGGCATGCCGTGAACAACTGGCATGATACCACACCCAGTCACATTATCCTGACACCGGGCCAACCAGTCGTGAAACTACCCTTATATTTGCTTGAGCGTTAGCAAGGGAGCTATACCACTACCATTTTTAACGACTTTGGTATGTCGCGGCCCAGGATCAAACCCGGGGCCTCCCGTACCTGGAGTCGACGCTCTACCAATTGCGCTACCAGGTCCCGTCTTTAGAAGTGTCTTCTTTCTTCTAGCAAAGATATAATGACCCACCAAAATTTCCACAAATATCAGCCAAAAAACAAGCACAAAGACATATTTACATAGATTTTAATATTTAGCACAATTTGTTGAAGTAACAATTTACAAATACCATTAATATATGTATAAAGATGCATAACAATTCAAATAATGGCCATGGTCATCCACATAATCTAGACAATGGTACTAAATAAAAAATTAATCATGAATTAAGAACTTCGCACTTAAAGATGCAGTTTCTTAACAAAATCAATTATTAACAAATAATGTAGACACATGTTGCTTTATTTCACTATTGAGAGAATGAATGCAGTAACACCAAACAATTATGACACTTAAGGTAAACCAAGGGTAGCAGAAAATATATAAAATAGGAAAATTAACACAACTAATGTGTTGTATACCAATACTTTACAGACAATTGTGGTAAACTTTGAAATATGTCCCTCAAATAAAAAAGAATCGGTGATTATTTTAAGCAGAGAATTGTTCCGCTGAAAAAAAGGGTTGGGTAGGGTACAGAGGATATCTGTCGATTTCATTGCATGATCGTATTTTATTTCACAAATGGTCATAGAAAACTATATTTTTTACATGTGGAGAAGCCATGAGTGAATATATTATTTTTTTATGACCATGAGTAAAAGTAAAATACAATCATATACCAAAATCGACAAATTACCTTTTTATTTCATGCAAATGTTGCCTCTAATCGTTAAGTGCATCTATTCAAATTATTACCTCCCTTGGGACCCAGAGTGAAAATGATAATCCTATTATTCGAGCCGGCATGTAATTGTAATGTTTTCCTTTACTAGTTTTTCTTTCAACATAAAGCATGAAATAAAATACATTCTAACATATTTCAAAGCTGTTAAGACAAAAAAAATAACACATGTTTTTTTTGTTTGTTTATTGGGTTTATTGTCCCACCAACAGTTTTTCAGTTATCTGGAGACGGTGTCCACTTGAAGCAGATATAGTGCTGCCTTCATTGTGTATGGAATGCCGTGAACACCTGGCATGATACCACACCCAGTCATATTATCCTGACAACGGGCCAACCAGTTGTGGAACTACCCTTATATTTGCTTGAGCGATAGCAAGGGAGCTATACCACTACCATTTTTAACGACTTTGGTATGTCTTGGCCCGGGATAGAACCCGGGGCCTCCCCTACCTGGAGCCGACGCTCTACCAATTGCGCTACCAGGTCCGGTATCACATGTTTTTCTGTTTGTTTTATTTTACCAGAAATTTCTAAAAATAAAACTACATGTACTCAATGAAAAACAGTTTTTGTAAAGAGGATATCACAATATACTTAGAGTGTACTTATTTCTCATAAAGCGAATGCTCACTGTTTGAGGTTATGATAAAAAATGTCCATAAGTCTTAAACTGGTGGTTAAATATTGTTTAAATTTTGCATACACATGTCCTTTTAGAAATTCGTTACAATAATATTGCTGATTTTTAAATTCTCAATGTCATTCACCTTTCCATACCTTAAAACCAAATTTAACGAGATTTTGTTCACTAAAAAGTCTTCAAAGTTTTAAACGTCAAAAATAATTATACATTATACAGTTCTTATCACTATTTGTTAAATAAGACAACCTTACAGATGTAGAAACTATAGGAAAAATGTAAGATTTCTTAATGATAAATATACTTTCCTGTAAAATGGATACTTATATTAATGTAGCCTTGCAATGTTTGTATGTTATTTGTTATTACTAGTTGGAATTACTACAAATCATTATACATTTATAAAATATGATACATAAATTTTCAGTTGTCTTAAAATGAGTTATACTTTGAAGTCAAACTGAGAAGAAAAACACCAAATATTAACTATGTGTTAATCTTACCTTGCAAAGGACCATATTATAACTAATTAAGTGCAATTAAAAAGGGGGCACCCGTGGCTAAGCGGTTAGAGTTGTCGACTTAAGAGTCTTCACCATCAACCGCATGGCTTCAAGTCTCGGTGGGGCTGATAGGGAGGTTTTCCAACTAACCTGCAGGCACCAGTGGTTCTATCCAGACATAAGTCAAGGATCTTCCTCCATCTATAATTAGGTAGACGTTGCCAATATGACCATAACTGTGTTGGTGTGATATGTCAACAAACAAAAACAAAGAATGTACAAAGAATTAAAGTAAAAGCAAACCCTATTTGTTTTCCTATCAATATCCAAGTGTAAGAGGTAGAAGAATCCCATTTTGGTTGTTTAACATAGTACAGTATATTCATCTTGGATATATGAAATAATATACACTTTCAATCTTGGATAAAAATAAGCATAGATTAGTTTCAAATTAACATCAGCCAGCAATTCATTCTACAGCTTACAGTAGAGAACCTTCTGCTGCATTGGAATAACATTGACATAGAGGCAGAAAAAATGATAATCAGGTGATCAGCATTTATTTTCTGCTGTATGTGTGTAAATGCAAATGTGCACCAAAGTAAATGAAAAAAAACAACAACAGACTTCTGTTCATACACTTTTGATTGTAGTAACATTTAACAGTATCAACTCTTCAGGATAAAAAGTCTCCTTAAAACGAGGTATCCAACAGTTTAGACCAAATTACTGGTATCTTTTTCTCAAAAAACACAAATAAGTCATTTCTGCCTAAAAAAGATCCTGTGAAATGCTGCTTGCTGATATTTTACATCTATCTGAAAAGTGAGACATAACATCCCACTTGTCATTACAAACCTGTATTTTATATCTGAACCATGCTGCACAATTAGCTAATTTAAGATTAAGAAAACCATGTGACTACACATTTTTACGATCATGTTTTATCATCTTGGGGGTCGGTATCTCCTTATAGTGGAAATCCCTTGTCATGCTTACTTATAAATTTGGAAAGAAAGAACATTTAGCATAATAAGTTTTAAGATATGTACTTCTAACAATCGAGGTATGGTTCAAAATCATGTTAACTCAGACTAAAGTGTAAGTTTTTGCAGAAAATATGTCTAAAGTTCCAAAAACAGGGGTAAGCTATTGTTTAATGAGTTGACATAAACTGTCTGAAATCACCTTATAAGGAAGCTCACGCATGTTACTGATGTAGAAAAAAGATGACTAAGGAATAGTTTGTATAACTACCAAAATGTAAAATTATAACGCTTATATTTAAGTTAAATTTACAATTTAAGTGGAACTTAATTATTGCACATTCCCATTTTAAATCATATGTGATTACTAGCAAACTTGTTATGCTACTATAAGATCTATGTACTGGTTCATGTTTTACATGACTTTTGCTAATGAACATAAATAAATTGGAATAAAGTAAGAAAAAAAAAACAAAGTATCATGAAAAAGTAAACTGCATATATACTTTTGATGCAAAAGTACTAAAACAATAACATAGATGGATTTGTTAAAAGGATGAAAAACACAGTTCACAATTTAAATATTACTTACACAGTTTGCACTAGATTAATGAAAGCAAACACTTGTTTTAGAACCCAACAAATCTAATATATATTAAACAAATTAACACATGGTTTCTTTTCTTTATTAAACCTGAGAAGGTTGGTTTTACAGAAGCAGATTATATACGCAAATATATATGCATGAAGTCTGTGATAAGAATAACTTAATCTCGTTTCTGGTTACATTAAACCCATCTCCATATATACCGAAAATGCCAGATACAGTAGAAGGCGAGAGAGACTCCGATACTAAAAATACAACCAAACACTAGCAAATTATTTGCAAGCTATCAATGCTTTTCTTTACCAACTTACAAATTTATGATAGCTTTGATAGGCAAATAAAACACCATCGGAATGACACAGTCTCATAAAAGAAAAAACGTTAGAAGCCTTTTTTTCTGTTAATTCATGCCCTTATACCAAGTTGCACATGTGTTTAACATTCTACCAAACAAAAACAATAAAATAACTGCTAAAATACAACCGTTTATCAATAAATATCAATAATATTAGACAACGAGTAACACTCATGTTAGCTAAAAATTATATATCTAGCATAGTTTTCTGTTGGCTAGGAGGTGTCCAGTCGATGTGAGATCTGATTGGCTGATGCCAAAATACAACCAAAAACCTGATAAAACACCCAAAATGGTTTTATAACATGTTATGTGATCAAAATTAATAGTAGTTGCACTTTTTCTGTTTGATTATGTTTAAAGCAATGTGCTTAGTCATACAAAATAAACAAACAAAAATCAGCCAAAAATTCCAACAATGAAATCTTTACACTCTGCAAACCTCTTAATTACACAATTTGATTCAACTATTTGAAAAAAATGCCACTTAACTCTTTTAAATTTAAAAAAAGTTGCTGCTTTTTAAGCATCTTTTTAAAACATTTTAAAAATGTGCAAAAATGAATGCATCAAGTGATAGTAAAGAATTATATTGGCATATTGTTTATCATTACTTAAAGGCAGTTACCCGCTAAAAAAAAACCCAAAAGAATTGTGTACATCAATTTAAAAATAAGGAGTTATAAATCTGTTTAAATTTACTTTCTCTAAAGAAAAACTTGGTTATCTGCAATTAAAATATTAAAAGGACACATGTAACTCTGAACATGCTCACTAATATCATACATTACATAGTATGGATTGTTTCTTGTATATATTTAAGCCATCATATCTCTGGAACAAAAAAAACAACACAAAATTTGTACAAAGCAGTTCAAAAACAAGACGTATATTGCACAAAAGACAGATCAAAACAATAATGGCTGACCCGGCAATGTACCCAACTTTAATCCAAATGAACTGAAAAGCACCTGTTGAAAACCAATCATAATATAGGTTGAAAGTTGAAATTTAAATGCAAAAATTGTGCTGGTTGTAATATATAATAAATCTACAGAACACAAATATTTAACAAGACTGTAGTACAGTCAGTTGAGCACTGGACAGCAATACAAAAAAATCCTGGCATCGAATCCCACAATAACCAATTATTTGGGGTTTTACTGCATTTCTGTCTTTTTGTCCTTTTTTTACACTAAATCTACAGAATGTTATTAAATAAAAGTTTTTTTATTATTATTTTTGAATGACAGACCATTTAAATTTTACAGATAAGGTAAAACAACATTCTTCAATGGGTAACTAGGCTTTCAGTTTCAATATCAGCTTTCCTAATTAATTCACCAGTATGTGCTTTTTAACTTCGCAAAACCTTGTATCAACTTTGCTGGTATTTTTGGTGACTGTTATTATTACATTGAAAGCACAGAAAAAATAATAACAAACGTGCTAAAAAAATGAAGACAAACTGGGAGATATGGTCTTTAAAGGACATTAAAATAAAATTTCATATATAGTTATGCTAAGTCTTAAACTATTCCAATAAATAAATGTTTGCGTTCACTTAAACAGTTATTAATGGTCATCAGCAGATGGTAAACACACTAATTTCCAGGGTGTTTTTATTCTAAAACTGATTAGTTTGGAGTCCACTTGATGCTGTTTAATCTAGCTTTTTTCTTCTCATGAAAACTAATCACCATATTCTGGACTACACAGAAACCACATAAAAAAATAATGAACAATTAAAATTAGAATACGTATTTAAATAACAACCAAGATAATGCTCTGTCGGAAAAGCTCCATGGTTGAAATCCAAATACAAATTATCATTATTGATAACAAATACCCAAGATACCGCTTTATTTGAAAATGACATGCCAAAATATGCCAAACTAGGCTTTGTAACTTACCATACCAAATCTGTAAAGTCTCATCAAAATCCAACCAACAGTAGCCAAGAAAAAGTGCAGACAAATCTTGTTGACATACAGTTGACGAACGTGACACCATTATAAGCCCCATGTACTTTGTCTTTGGGGAGCATAAAAAGTCCATCTTTGTAAGTAAATTAACAAAATTTATATTTATCCTATGGATGTGTGTACTTTAAAAAAATAATAAAGTATAATCTATTAATTGCACAGATAATATCTGAGAATTTAAAAACTGCAAACATAAATTAATATTAATCGGATGATGATGTGGTCATGACATAGCGCCCTCTCCACCTTGACTGGAGTTATCATTGCATATAGTGGACTCAACACCTTCTGAAACTCCATTAAATGTCTTTGATTTATCACAGCCATGTTGCTCATCCTGATCACCAGAAGCTTTATCAAGCAGTTCACTTTTGTCTGAGGAATGTACATGAGCATCTGGCTGAGTTGGATCGATGTCTAAATTATCACCAGATAAGTCCTGATCTGCACTTCCTGGAGAAGGAGACAGACTAAAGTTTCTACTAGACATTGTCATACCGTTTGTATGCTCAGAATATGAACCACAACTGGAGGTTCCCACAGATATATCAACATACGGAGTGGTGGGGATCTTGAAGAAAGCATCTTCTGATGGTTTAAATAGCTCTTCATCCTCACTAGGTATATTGTCATTTCTAAGCTGTGGCAAGTCTGACAAACACAAAGGAATGTTTTGATTAGATCGTGGAGAGGATTCTGGCTCCCCATTGGTCGATCTATTAAGGGCTCTTTCCAGGGCCTCTTCAGCTGAGTCAGGTACACTGTTTTTACCTCCAGATGCAAAAGAGCTCACAGTCTCAGCCCTCTCTATGGAGAGTGAACTTCCTTGATCCTTGGCATCAAGGAGGGATTGAGTGAGGTGTAGATGATCACTGGAATAGGAAACAATAATGCACAAGGATGTTATTGGAACAGTACAGGCAAAAAAAATATTAAAGATAAGATCAGTTTACAGATATAGGGTCTTCTCTTTTCAATTACTAATAAAAATAATCAATAAAATTCTATTCCACTTAGAAGGTTTTCAAGAATACAAATTAATATGAGTCTGTTACTAGAAAAATAACAAGGTATAATTAGTTGAGCAAAAAAAATAAATATCCAATTCTATAGAAAAAATAGAAGGCTAATAACAATTAAAAAGCATATCCTTGATCAACCTTTAATAGAAAGTAAAAAAAAACAACACAACTCACAGACAGATACTAATACTTACAACTTTACACCTAGTCTAAGTTCGAGCATTGTTTTGATGTTAGGCAAAGTTAATCTCAGGTCATTAGTTCCCAGCCCACAATAAAATCTCAACTGAAAAGGAAAAAATGGAAATCATCAACTTAAGGCCTTATCCTTAATATTTGTTACTTTCTATAACGTTGACGATATATACGCTGAGAGCCTAGAGTCGCCGACTTGTAAATCCTCAGCCTCCCACCGTATGGGTTTGGGAAAATATTAAAAGGGGTAAAATCTCTTGCAATGTTCTTCAATCTAAGAGTTATGTAACAAGAGGGCCATGATGGCCCTTAATCGCTCACCTGATGACACAGGCTTTGAGTAGGCTCAAGTCTGGCATCAAGTAATTAAGAGTTATTTACTTTAAAAATCTTTGGTGAAGATTGGACCATTAGTGTGGCCACTGGGTTGATAACATTTTCTAGAATTCTACCAAGTAACCTACTGAATCCTGAATCTACTAAAATTTGACCTAGTGACCTACTTTTTGAGCCCAGGTGACCCAATAACGAATTCATCCAAGATTTCATGTAGAAAAACATTCTGACTAAGTTTGATGAAGATTGGATAAAAATTGTGGCCTCTAGTGTGTTCACAAGCTAAATGTTGACGGCGGACAACGGATGACGAGCGAAGCAGAATCACAAAAGCTCCCCTTGAGCACGTTGTGCTCAGGTGAGCTAATTAAAAGCAGGTGCATGGATTCCTATTGTACTAAAGGTTATTGTGTAATGTTTAGTCAAAAACGATGCAAAATGATAGACAAAGCCCAAACAAAATTTGTGTCTACAGATGAATGAACAGTCAACTGATTCCAGTATACCGAGGATAATTACATTTATCAATTAAATTATAACAAGACAGAAAAAACATAATTTAATATAATACAAACCTGGCTTATGTTTTTGTTCAGAAGGAAAACTCCATAGTTAAACTGGAACCTCTCCTTGCCTTTACTGAATAAGGGGAATCTAAAATGACAAAAATGTATTGAGAAGCATGAAAAATAATCATTCAAATAATTACGTCCCATACGTTGGCTGGTCTTCAGTATTGATAAATGTTTTATACTCTTGTTCTAAGAAAACAATTTGATTCAAATTTGAATGTTGGTGTTGGTGACTTAAAATTGTTATTTGAAGCTAATTTGATAGACTAGACAAAAAGGCAGTCATGCAACTTAAAGTGACTTGGTCCCATTTTTTAATAGGTAGGGAACATATAAAACCACACAATCTGCACTTAATTAGCATTTTAATTATTCTGTCGTTATTGAGCGAAACAGTGTATAACTGTCATATACAATAATCCCCAAACCTGAAGACAACACAATTTTTTGAAGAATAACATATTAATATATCATCTAACCAACAAAGGTAATAAAGCACTCCATCATTTATTAAGGCTAAAAAAAATGCTTTCTTTTTTAAAAAAAATACAAAATGTGACCAGTCTTTTTCATACCCTAAAGAGAATAGTTAAAAGTTTGATTGTTTGAATAAACTTGCAATGTTCAATAAATGTATAATGTCAAATAATAATTTTTGTTTCTTGTCATGACATTTAAGCTACGTTATAAATACAGATATGCAAAACCAAGCACGGTCTACAAGTTACAAATACAGAGAAACTAGAACAGACACCAGTAAGAGCTTATTGCTTTGTATATTTTAATCAAAGAACACCATCAAACAACTCTTAGAAAATGAAAACTTTAATCTCTTCTCTTTTGACAACAACGATACAGAAAAACTTTAAAGATGGTATCTGACAGTTTGTGCTTGTCAAAAACATGAAAACCTGGTTTGACAAAGTGGGGCATAATTTCTGCAAAAAGAGTCACAGTTCGCTGTCTAAATTGTATGTCAGTAGTAATTGTAAAATACATAGCTCTAAATGTCTAAAACTATAAACAAGCATGACTGAGATTTCTGCTTTAAATAATAATGGATGCCAGAGCTGGTTATGTGGATGACGATGTAAAGTGAGTAGTCACATGGTTTTCTTAGTTTATAAATAGCTAACTGCGCAGCGTGGCTCATCTAGGCAATATGTATTTGTAATGACAAGTAATGTGTTATGTGCTTCTCTTTTCACATAGATGAAAGAAATCAATAATCAGCATTTTGCTAGATCTTTTCAGGCAAGAATAATTTATTTGGCTGTTTGAGAGAAAAAAAATCTGGTCCAAACTGTCGGGTACCACCTTTAAATATTTCTTATCAGCATCTTCTTTATTACAATATAACAACTTATTGAATATAAATAACAAATAAAAGTTTTATAAAAAACAAAAATCAACCATTCCATCTACAATGGACACGAATTTCTCATTGTACTACTCACGTTTTGTCCTTGTCTGTAAGTTTAGCATGTATGTGATCAGTAACAAATGATCTTGACCCTTTGTAGTCCATCGGATATCGAAGAGGGAAGTCCAGAATCTGTGACATCATCAAAACCAGGTGACAGGTGTAACCAAGGGCAACAGAATACATGTTTTCATCTTGACCTGAAATTTAAATGTTCAAGGTTGCTACAACTAAAATATGTACAACATATGTTTTAAGAAATGTTAATAGATGATAAAGTGATATAATTTCATGTTGTTAAGTATCAGGTTTCAATCAATAACTGAAAAAAACAATGAAAAATGTATACAGTTTGGCAAACCTGTTTTCAAATGAATATTTTTTGACAAAATTATAGCCTTAAGAAAATAATTTTTTACATGAAAATAACATGCTTTCAGAAATGCGGTACTAAAGACAGAGCTTAAAGAAGTTGACTGATCATTTAAAATGTCCAAATAAATCTTACCCAAAACATTATTTCGCAAAGATGAAAAATAAAATATCAAATGAAACGTCAACAAACTTTACCCTGGAAATGTTCTGAATTTGGCAGATGCACACCACATACGCACATTCTTTGATCCTTTATCTGAAATAAAGCAAAACAAATTTACCCCTCAGATCAATAATGCCTACTAACTCAAACTTTATCTGCTAAAAGAAAAGAAGATTTTTACATGTAATTTTATATTTATGGTCATTTTATTATTGAGATGGTCTTAAAGCACCCCTGACAGATTTTATTATGTGAAACTGTCACTGAAGGCTATATCTAACATTGAAGAAAATGACAGATCTTGCATTTGACTTTCATAAAACCTGAACATCCAAAAGTTAAGATCAAATAAGACAACAATTTACCTTCCAAACTTTAGCAAATTTTAAGAATTATGCAAAGTATTTCTTTTTAACATAACTTTACAATACTTGCAAAAAATTGACAAGTCACATATATATTTTTTACCTTGAAGACCTCTCATGCAACCAATTAAATTATTGTTACCTAAAAAGAAATGCAGCCTAATGCTGTTTGTGGTGCATTACAAGCACAGTCACTAACCACTAGTCATTGCAAAGATACATTTCCTAACCGAGCCAAGCCAAGTGAAGGCAGTTTATATCATTACCTCAATTGTTGGACAGTACAAATCGTGAAATATACCGCTTTAAGTTTTTACTATTTCCAAATCAATAAATGACAACGACTGGTTTTTTCAGCTAAAAATAGATATCCATTTCAGAGATGATTACTTGGATGATCATGTAACGTAATCTCAAAAGTAAGCTGTTACATGGTTTTCTTAGTTTAAAAATAGCTGACTGTGCAGCATGGCTCAGAAAGGAAATACATTTTTGTATTGGCAAGTGGTGTTACGCTTTACTTTTTACATCGATGAAGGGCACAAATAAACAGCATTTTGTGAGATCTTTTCTGATAACAGTAATTAATTTAGTTGCATGAGAGAAAAAACACTTGTTCAGACTGTTTGATATCACCCTTAACAAACACCTTAATCAACAATAAATTATTGTAAGTTGAAAAAGGGGCATAGCTCTGTCAAAATTAATTTGAGACTAACATGCTCTTTTGCAATAGGTTCTTATTTTCACAGAGAACATTTTGACAAGTTTGTAACGGTTTACAAGAAATGGACCTTAAAAAAAGGTTAACAAAGGCAGATGCATGGATCAAGATAATAGCTTGAATTTTTTTCTGAAAAGATTAACAATACATTCTTGTTTTTTAAGGTATTTTGAAACAGGTACATTTTCTTTCTTGCCTTCCATTGTTTTGCACATAAGTTAGTATAGTTTTAATATGCAAAGGTATGTGAATCATGTTTCAAAACTTTCATTGAAATAAAAGGTTTTCCTTTATTCAACACACAAATTTAGTATCAACATAAAGTTGGATTCTGAGATATCAAATATCAACTATAATGTATATTAACCAGTGGAAAGTTGTATCATAATCAGATATCCACTATAATAATTAAAAATTGCTGTTTTAGCCAACCCAATTACGTATAACAACAACTTTAACCTGTTAAACAAACCATGCCTATATGAATCCAGAGAAGAGAAACCTCTTGATAGTTGTAACTATAGCCAGGGTAAGACCTGCAGGCTGAGATGATCAACATAACTTACTTCTAACTTGTTCAAAATAAACATGCACACAAGACGACACCCTTTACAGTTTAACATTTACATTTTGTCAATGTCCATCTCAATTCATCAGAAAATGACTTAAATCGTGGAAAATCTTACCTCGGTAACTGGGTAGATGTATGTTGTTAATTCCCCAATTAGTTGTTTTCTTCTTATCAGTAATTGTGCATTCTCCTTAATGAACTTTTCCCTGAAAGTAAACAAGTTAAGGCATCTGTAACAAAAAATGTTAAAGCATCTGTATAAAAAAAAAAAGTTAAGGCATCTGTATGAAAAAAAAGTTAAGGCATCTGTATGAAAAAAAGTTAAGGCATCTGTATCAAAAAATGTTAAAGCATCTGTATAAAAAAAAACAGTTAAGGCATCTGTATCAAAAAATGTTAAAGCATCTGTATAAAAAAAAAAAGTTAAGGCATCTGTATGAAAAAAAAGTTAAGGCATCTGTATGAAAAAAAGTTAAGGCATCTGTATCAAAAAATGTTAAAGCATCTGTATAAAAAAAAAAAGTTAAGGCATCTGTAACAAAAAAAGTTAAGGCATCTGTATGAAAAAAAAAGTTAAGGCATCTGTATGAAAAAAAGTTAAGGCATCTGTATCAAAAAAAGTTAAGGCATCTGTAACAAAAAAGTTATTTCTGTAACAAAAAAGTTAAGGCATCTGTAACAAACTAGAAACTTTGAAAGTAATTTCATTCTTATTAAATAATTAACCATTATTTTATATTATATTTAAAATCAGTGTAATTTTAAAGTGACAGTTTTCAGTAATTGGACCTTAACAATATTTTACAATGAATTCTGCTTCTGTTATTTTCATCACTGTCATACTATTACAACAGTATTCATGAACCTATTCAATAAATGCATACTTGTACCACTTATACAAAGGAAAGTCATATTATCTTATTGTTGTTTTGCAGGAAGTGTTTCAAGATATCGACTAATATTCTGCCGTGAAACATATAATGAGAAGCTATTTGGTAGGATACTTCTCGACACAGCCACTTGTAAGCTTGTCATAACACGTTGTCATGACAACTTCTTAGCAAATGTACAGTGAATAGTCTTTGGCAGCAAGACTAAATAAAACTTGCGAGATGGGTTTATAATAACTTGATGTACTAAAACTTACTAGCCTCTTATCTTCTTAACCATGAGGCAATTCTGTTTCGGTGAGCCCATCAAAGAGTTATACTCATTTTTCTTGCTCCCTTTGATGTTCAGCGAATATCTCATAATTTCTCCCATAAATTCTGGGCTTGCATTGTACAACCAACAAAGAGTCAGTTGTTGTACAGTTATCGATCAATCCCTGAACTGGTGTTACATAACACAGGTCACGCTAACTTGGTGTGAAACAGGAATGCAATTGGCACATGTTTGACCTGAGGATATGGCTACCTTACACTTATGTTTTTGGCAAATATGTTACAACGTATACACTCCTGCTGGGTTTTTATTTCCAAATTTAAAAAGTCATGAAAAAAAGGCTTAGCAGGGTATATACTCCAATTGGGCTATAATATGCAAAATACTGTATACCTTGTCTGAAAGTATAACTTTTTCTTGTCTTCAAGATTTTGTCTTTCTACCTCTAGCTGGTGAAACTTTTCCTTCAATCTGGCACCTAGAAACAAATAAATAAATTTCATTTTTGAGCCTTAGAATAAAAGAATGAATATGAACAGAAGAATATTTAATTGGATTATAAGAAGTTAGTAAAAGATGGCAACACAAAGTACACTCTCATACTTACTTATATTAAGAAACACATTAACATACACTCCCTTTTTTACATTTATTGTTTCTAAGTCACTTACAGACACACATATACACACATGATTTCCACAGTCTTTTCCCATGCCCAGCTCAGATGGCCTTTTTAGCTTTCTTTCACTTACTGGAATACACAGTCATACAAGCTCTGACCCACATTATGTATGCAATGACTTTTCTGAGACAAGTTTCTGCAGCAGCTCTCAGAGGTATCTTTCTGCAGACAGACAGACAGACAGACAGACAGATGGACAGACTGGCCTACCTACATCTGCAAAACAATATGCTTTCTCTTCTTCCAAAGAAAAGAGGGGGGATAGTATTGCATCTACTCACTTTTCTCATGCCTAGCCCGGCGACAGTTCTCAAGGCTATCCTTCTGTAGTTGTAGTTGCCCCATCTGGAAGGCCAGCTCGGACTTCATGTGACACACACGCAGCTGTGCATCCTCTCTCTTGGATAACTAGAACAGAGGAATGAAGGTTAAACTAGAACTGATTCGGAGGAGACACAGATGTTATCAAAGGAACAAGTAACTAGCAAAATATTAAAAAAGGCCCACGATTTGTAAAATAAATATGTTCTGACCGAATCCAGTGTTCATCTAGCTGGACCTCACTGTACTGATTATACCACCCCTTGAAGTATATCCTGCTTAACCTATGTTTTTATGATTTTAATGGTAATAAATACTTTGCAGTCAAGCATACACAGCATCATATTAAAACTTTTGTGTAAAGAAGTCCTATCCTTTAGTCAAACATGTGTTAATTGCACTTCCGTAGCACAACAGGTCAGCGTGACCTATCTTTGTACTACTTAAATGTTTCTGTTAAATATATTAATCCTGCAAAAATGATAATAACTAAAAACAGCACAAATAAGATTTCTTTTCCTTAATTGGATCATTAGAGGATATGTGGATTTCATAAACTCATTAATGAATATGTTAACCATTATTTAACAATGGATAGAAGTTATACCTATATATTTAAAGAGTACCTGGGTTGACAGTTATTTTCTACTCTAAAACCTTAATTAGATATTAAGAAGCTTTTAAAGAAGATTTAACCGAGATTTTCGTTTTCACTACATTGCACAGGGTGGTCAAACTTCTAGTGTTTCTGTGAGCTTTTTTCTAATGATGCGTATCGGTAATTTCCGTAAATTCCTGCCGAAAGTTGAAGTGTGACGTCACATGAAGTAGAGAAAAGATCGATAACCATCTTGTTTGTTTACGCAAAACAAGGAATGTATCTGTAAAGCCGTGGTGATTTCAAGGAAGATATGCTTACTGCACTGTGTGTGGTGGGGGATGCACAAATAAATGAGGAAATTACATAAGTTTGCACCATTTCCCGAAAAGAACAGTCTTTTCGGGATCAGTATAGACTGGAACAAATGTATCGCGGGTGAATTGGTTTTGACCCAGTGAAAACAAATCCAGTAGTTCTCAGTTGGTTTCTAGTAAACATTTCCTCCCAAGTAACTTCACGTTACGTACAAGGCTTAGTTTGGAGGCAGGGATACCCTACAAACCTCAACTTGAGGAACGTGCTTTTGCTGCTCGCCATGTTTGTTTTATAAAAACATGTACTTCTTGTGACGTCACTATTCCACTTTCGGAAATTTCCGGAAGTGCATCCATAAGAATCCATAAAGGTGCGCTTTATACAAATTTCATATAGCACTGACACAGATCAATCGACTGAGACCGATGGAAATCTGTAGTCTAGTCTAATCTACTAACCATAAATATTCATATAAATTTGTCAATCCATGCACATATGGGTGAGCGGAGAGACAGACAAGTGCACAGAAATCCTGTTGCTATTTCATTGCAGGGGCATGGAAACAAAAATTATCTAATTTTTATCAAGAGTTAATACTGTTTCCACTTTTTAAAAAAATAGAAAACAACACTTCTTAACTTATTAATAAACTGCCAAAAAATGCGATACATTATCTTTATCCAGGAGTGCACAATGTATACATACTGTCAGTGATTTCTCTTTTGAGGTGAGCAATTTCTCTTCTATAGAATGGTGGACACGCTTCACAGATGCCTGCATCTGTGTGATGGCTCGCAAGACAGTGTGAATCCTAGAAAATATTTAGAATCATGTCTTATTTTAATATATGGGACAATATAAATAAGACAATTATGGTTTGTTTTGGGTGTGTATTTTTGTTAAAAACACGGCTGTGACACAATTAGGAACATTATAGCCAATGTCAAGATAACAAAATAAACAAAATACATGTAGAAATTTACTAATCAATAGATGTGTCCCACATTAACTATTCTTTGGGACCAATCAGAGAGACTGCTTCTTGTGCACATAACCACTGGTTTGCATTTGATTTCCCACAAATGGAGGAATGATGAAAGAGCATTTGTTATCAGTTTTTTCACATGATTTGAAGGTATGGTGGGGATTGTGATGATTAACCTTTCAGGAATATTGAAATTGAATTTGCTTGTTCTGAGAATTAAAACAGTGAAAAGTTCGTCAAAGTGAAGAAATGGATTTTTGGCACTGTTTTACGATACCTAAGCAAACTATATGCCACTTTTAATGTGTTATAGTCAGAACTGTACACTGCATCACTGAAAAACTGCAAGGTGGAAGGGAGAGAATGTGTAAGCGGTCCTGTTAGCTCACTCGCTAGAGTGTTTGCCATGTTAGCAAAGGGTCCCGGGTTCGAGTCACGGACTAGCTGCACATTTTTCACCCTTTGTTACAATGGCGCCCAATGTAAATGACCCACAGTTGTTCCTGTATTTCAAAGCTTAAAATTTGTTACTGTGAAGACGAAAGTATTTTCCTCATAATTATTGTAATAAGAACAGATTTAATAAGTTTGTATGATGATGACCCCAGCACAACAGCATTTCTACCAGGTCTGATTTCTATAAATAGAACCATTTTCTCCCTTAGCTTTGTGTAAGGGACAAAACCCAAATATAACATGCCCTTAATGCTGGACAGATACAGGTAAGGAAAATATCAGATGTAAAATGTCTAATAGACTTCTGAATGCAGTAAGTGGTCTTGGCTTTAGAAACACCTGAACAGCTTGGTGTGTCTTTTATTGTTTGCATTGTATTTTATGTATTGATAGTGAATAAAATATGTTTAAACAAAACAAAGAGCCTTTAGAATGATAATGGTGTTGATAAAACCACTTACCTGGCTAGAGAGTTGATATTGTAGGACTGGCGTAGACTGGTGCCGAGATCTACCAATAGTGTATCCTGATTAGGGGACACCGGAGTCTAGAACAGTTAACAAGGTCAGCAAACTTTGTAAAAAGGTTAAATTAAGAGCTGATATATAGATAGATATCTATTGTTCTAAAATGGTAAAACCCAAGTCTGGGTTATGTTCACCATGCCCAAATTAAAACTCAATAAATGAGGCTTATGAGGAAATTGTCCCTGATTAGAGGTCAAATATTAACTCAGCATGCTAATTATGAGTTGATCAGACTAATGCAAATATTGGTTTCCAGCTCTCACCTGAAGCTGTATGATCAGGATTTTCAATGTCTGCTGTTAAAGATTCTGGAAATATGTATATTTACCTTTGCATTGCTGTAAGCAAATAAGAATTCAATGACCTCGCTAGAGAAGTTACTATTAGGGTAGGTAGATTTAAGGTTCAAAACTCAAGCCTTACTACAGTAAAGTAAGAATTGGTAGAAATTGAGATCTATCACTTTAGGTAAAATATGTATATTTTAGTTATAATTTAGTTCCATTACTGTCGGTCCAGTGTCAGGTTAATATGGCTGGATGTAATTTCACAAGTGCTCATGGAAAAACTTAAATGCAACCTCCAGTCTCCACTGGGTAAAATACACATTTCAGAACAGGTGAAAACTTGGTGAAATAGTTCTACATATCGACATTCAAGAGAAAAAAATCAACAGCTATATTTCAACTGAGTTGCCTTTTTTGTAAAATAGTGACTAAAATATGTTTCATATCAGTAGAAAAATACTTTAAAGACTGTGTCCAACTGTTGTGTGTTGCTGTAGTTTGCAATTAGGCATCCCTTTTTCAAAGATAGTTTGTGAGAATAAAGCAAATGTAACTTAGGAAGTGGAAAGGTGTCTTTACTAACAATGCCAGTGAATTAACCTGCTGGTTTGGCCGATAAACCTTAAATACATATTATATTCACTCACTTCTGGTGCAACAAAGAACTTGTCAAACATCCCTATCAGCAACATGTTAGGCACATACTTGTACTTGTCCTGCTGAAGCTGAAATAAAATAACAGAACATGGGATTGGGATTAGGAATTAGCCGGCATTTTTGCCAATTCTGTGCAGCGACATTTCTATCATTATAGCACAGGGGCACTTATGAGGTGCCCAGTGACTGAACTCAGCCGGTCCATTATACTGACACCGACGAGTCAGGCATAATGCTGTCCCCTTAGCCCCGAGCGTTAGGAGGGAAGCCACTACTACCAACTTTAAAGTCTTTGATTAGAACCCACGAC
Organism: Sinonovacula constricta; assembly: GCA_007844125.1. NCBI lineage: Eukaryota > Metazoa > Mollusca > Bivalvia > Cardiida > Solecurtidae > Sinonovacula > Sinonovacula constricta. The sequence goes on along the minus strand of CM017563.1, from coordinate 11,636,631 downwards.
CTCCCGATCCGCAAGCCGACGCTCTACCACCTGAGCTATTGCGGCCGGTAATAACTGGACATGCTTCCATAAAACTCAAGCACTACTTAAAAAATCAAGAACATGATAATTTTCAAGTCAATTTTGGCTTTCAAAGAAGAAAATATATAAAAAAAATTTAAATCTTCACTACACATACTTTGTACTATAATAAAAGAGGGTTTGGGTTTTTCTGGTGTTTTTATGTGGCCTTAAGTATGCTGAGACAGAGGTAAATGTAATGATTTAACAGTGTTACAGAAGGTATTGGAACAGGTATTTTACTGTCATATATTGATACCAAAGTAACAAACTATTCATTTAGGCCATTAGGACTAAGTGATTAATAACACAGCATCTGAACAAATCAATTAGCTTTATAATAAATACAGTCACAAATATACACAATTTCCTTCTATTTATCATGCAATATATCACAAAAAAAAAACAAAAATCTTTTTCATTCAATAATGAAATATATATCACACAAAATCCTAGGTTCCTTTGATTAATAATGTAATATATCACACACAATCAAAATTTTCTTCCATTTGTAACGTGATATATCACACAAAAGCCAAATCTTTTTCTGTATATTGTGTGATATACCACACAAAACTCAAAGCTTCTTCCATTTGTAATGTGATTGTATCACATGAAACCCAATTTTTGTTCCATTTATAATGCAACATATCACACAAACCATTATCTTCTTCAATTAATAATGTGATACAAAAATCCCAATCTTCTTCCATTTTAACACATTAACTTGCTTGTAAAATGCATGTGATGGCTTATTTTATTTTAATCAAATTACTTCCCTTGCATACCTGAGATGTCATTAAACAATAAATTATTGGTTAGAAAATTAACTACCAGTAAGAAATGACTAGATTATATTGCTGATTCTTCATTCATTGGCAATAAAAACATTTAACTAAAACTGCATAATTCAAAACTGGATTATGGGTGATACATGTAGTTTGACAATAAAAGATAGGCAGAGTACAATTCTTTCTTGTTAATATACATACATACCCTGAATGTGTTATCATTTAGCTAAGAAGCACTGTCAGCTGACTTAAAAGTTAAATTTGTTTATGAAATTAAAAATTAATATGAAAATTAAGAAAAAATCAAACCATTTCACATATATGAAAGACAAAGTTAAAAGAGAAAATAAATTAGAAAAACTTTCAAAATACCTTGTCTGAGAAGTACTGAAGACCGGTCAGGTTGATGTACATCTGTACCAGAAGCTTAGAATGTTCAGTCTTGGAGCTGTTGTTGATCCAAACCATTACTACAAAATCTGCAAATTTAAACAATTTAATAAAACCATAAAAAGATAATATAAATAAAATTACTATTTAAATACAGAAAAACAAAATAACTTATCAAATACACATTTTTTTTAATACCAGATAGATATAGTTTTGGGCATTTCTAAGTGTGTCTACTATGAGATATGATATATATTTTTAGTCGTGTCTTTGTTCAGGGTGTTACAAATTATAATGTCAGCCCAGCACTGCACGGGTTTGAGTCACAGTCTGAAAACTTGTATGTACAGTGTTAATCCCACTTGCCTGTGGTCCATCAGTGTTTTACCCAAGTTAGACTAGGGTCTTTCACCAGCAAAAATAGACAAATATATTTTTCATACATTTTGTTTCAATTTAAGATGAGAATTTACCTTTAATCTGAATGTCAACCTCCTCTTCAAGCCTACATACATCAAAACTATTCCATGATGGATTCTGAAAATATATGTAAAACTAGATTTTTTTGTCATCAGGAGACAGTATTTACATATATAACATCATTCAGTCTTCATTGTGGTATTTTACCACATCTGAAAGACATAATAAGAAACAAAATCAGTCTTAATGCATGCTAAAGCAATGAAATTAACTCCTATTTCTTCCCAGAAATTGCCCTTTAAATTAAAATAAAACTCTTTTGGAGAAACTTTTACGTTGTTGTTTTATAAAAAAAAAGAGAGAATGAAAGTAGACAAAATACTTACCAATGAACCAGTTATAGTTTCACTCCGGTAGAATTCTGAAATGGTAAATTGACTGTTTAACTGTTGCTAGTTTTGCTTTATTAATAATATCATTTTTGCCTTAAGCACATGGTTAAAAACACTTGGCACAATACGACACCCATGTTGTCCTAATACACCAGGCCAAACACTCCCAGTGCAATCTTTCACCCAGGCATACACAGCTTTACCAGGCTAAACAACTTTTAATAATGATGCTGGGCAAAACAAGGTAAAAACATTTCTTAACTGTCAAACAAAAATAATTGTAAGTAAAGTCTTAGATCATGTATTTTTCAGCAATGTTAAATAAAATCATAAAATTTTCTAACTAACTTAAAAATAAATTAAATGGGAAAAAGTACCTTTGATATTTTTTTTTCAAATCAATTTCATACAGTTTTAATTTACTTTAAGATCATTTTTATGAGTAAAAACTACCTTTCAGCTGAGCATCAGTATGGAGAGTGAAGAAAACATGTAGTTTTGCAATATCCTTTCCATGATAGGTTCTACATTGTAGATTTCTTAGGGTTATGCTGCGTACATGTCTTAATCGCCTCTGTAAAAAATTCATAGTCATTTATATATTTAAAAACATTATGCTACATTATGAAAGCAATTAGTATGATCATCTCACTTAATGTCCACATGATCTGCACTTCAACTTCTTTTAAATTATAAAATCACTTATAAGCCAATCTGAGTGCCATTGATGATACATCAGGGATCAAGCCTGCAAATACCAATACAGAATACAGCATCTTGTCATGCAATACTGCTTTCCATTATATATTCTTGCTGTTTTAAATAGATTAAGAATCAGCACATCGAAAAACAAATTCATGCCAAAGATTAACACCTGTGTAACAAGTATTTTTTAAGTAATTTATGAATTTTGCACTCATAAATTATTGTCCGCTGATCAATATGTCGCATTATTGAGCTGAATTCATTACCTGGAATGTTGGCAAGTCATAGAGACTTTTCACTATGCTATAATCTGCATCAGACATAATGAAAACTATAGTTTCTCATTACTTTGACAATGAAATTTGTAAATAAATTTATATTTGTTTAGGAAGGAGGAACAGCCCATCAAAACGTCCGCCATGATGTCCTACTTTCGAAATCTCGTACGGTCATGTGACCGGATTGTTAAGTTAATTCTTCGATACTTGTTGAAAGAAAACATAAACAAATCTCAATTAAACATGTCTGAAAACTCTGTTTTGTTAGAATAACGAAGTTATGTCTGTCAACTTAAGTATCAAAAGCCTACAGGTGACGACTGTTCAAAGTGAAACTAAACGAGAAAAAACGAGATGTTTTCATTCATGGTCATGTGACACAAACAATGAAAAAAAAAAAACAACTAAAACATGCGGCATTCTCTGTCCACTTGATGCGGTTTTGTAAAAAATAACATTTTAAGGCGACCTGGTAGGGAAAAGGTAAAGCTAGTTTATTTAATAGTCAGAACATCCATCCGGAAATTATTGAGGCTCCATCAATGTTGCTAATTCTGTACTAAAATCAACCAAAGTGTAAAAGGTGGAAGCCTACCAAGTACCTTAATTTAATATCGGCTACCTACCAGATCGACCAGCCGTAGAAATCGTAAGCATTAGCAGATCTTTTTGCAACGACGTTTGTAAGTCGCGGGTGGGGTTTGAACCCACGACCTTCCGCAATGAATATTTTAAATGATAAACACGGAGCTTATTTATTTATTTATTTATTTATTTATTTATTTATTCATTCATTCATTTATTCATTTATTCATTTATCTATCTATCTATCTATCTATCTATCTATCTATCTATCTATCTATCTATCTATCTATCTATCTATCTATCTATCTATCCATCCATCCATCCATCCATCCATCCATCTATCTATTTTTTATACTTATGGTCAATACAAATTAATAAACAATTTGTCCATTATTTCCAAACCTATAAATAACCGCGACCGGATTTCAACTAAATTAGATGTCAACGTCACAAATGATTACACATAGGATCATGTATAACGCGATCTCAAAAGTAAGTGGTCGGTCAGGTGGTTTTCTTAGTTAACTTAGTACAGCGTGGCCCGGGTTGGGAATAAATCGTGTATTGACAAGTGGGGTGTTATGCTTTACTTTTCACACGTATGTAGGACACCATTATACAGCATTTTGTGGGATGCCTCAAGCAACAATACGTTATTTGATTGCACGAAGAAAAAGGGTCTAAACTTTCGGATACAGCATATGAAAAGAAATATAACTCCTCCGGGGTACAAATTTATACCGTCATGAGTTACTTCCCATTTAAATTAAACTTTCACAAGTGTTAAAAAACAGCATTAGCAAGGTTATGCTTTCAAAAGGCGAACGATATAATGTCAAAATCATTAAAAAATACATTGATATTTCTAGTTTGAAATATACCTGATTTAATGCAACAAGCCCAGACTAATTAACAAGAAGATGTTCGGAAGTTATCGGCAGACAACGGAAACTGTCGAAGTTTGTTGCTGTAGCGATGTAAACAACATGGCTGCCATCCCTGGCATTAAGTACGACGATGAATTACCAGGGTTTTCTGCAAACTGCTTTCCTGTGAGAACACTTTTAAGGCAAAATGCAGAAGCAGAAGGTATGAGTAATAATTACATCAATGTATCTTTATAAACAAAACGTGTATTTTATTTTGCTAACATCATAATCACGTCACACCTTCCAGTGTTGCAGAATCCGGACAACCTAATTCGGACAGCAAATGTAGTTTATCCTCGAAATGCTTATATGGATAGAAGCTATCATTTATATGGATTATGTATTTTGTTTTTTTTAAGTTATGGTTATTAATTATAAATTAAGATATGGCTATTGTGTGTAATGAATTATTGGAAGATAGATGACCTCTGTTGACCAGAAACTAAGGTACATACTTCATTGACATGAGGCCACTGCATTATAACAGAGAACCATTGACAAAATTGGGGAAAATTTCTAAACCAGTGAGGAAATGATTATAACAAGATTCACAAACATGTTTGGTGTAACACACTCTTTAGCATCATATTAAGAGAGATTTTTGAGGTGGCATTCTCAGTTAAAAATCAATAAAAAGGATCAATTTAAAATGAAAAGAATGAAACTTTTTTAATTATTATGCTTGAATTCCAAGACTATTGTAAACAGTATAGAATTTTATTTTTACTTGAGTTATGTTTTAACTAAAGTACAGTACATACATACCCAATATTTATCAGTCTCCATTAATGCCAAACCCTTTTTAGGACTTGGACTTAACACACTACCAGTATGCATTCTGAAAGGAAACATTAAGAAGCAGTAGAAGAAGGATAATAAGTAAAAATTAAAGTAATAAGTAAAAATTAAAGTAGAGTTAAATGGAAAGAATTAAAGTAAATCTTAGAGGAGACAATAATCCTGGCCCTAACGGGGATTCGAACCCGGTCCGCCAGATCAGTAGTCCAGGCACTCAACCACGTCGCTAAAGGGTTAACTCAACAGCAAGGCTGTTGGAAGTGCCTGTATGTGCTATAGTCACTACAGAATAAATAATAAATAGAAAAAATAAAATAATAAAATAGTAAAAAAATAAATATGTAATTTTGTATTTAGTAGCTAGCAACTAGTAACTATCTATTTGGTATTTACCCGGTGCAATGTCTAGTATATAGTGTTGCCCTGTTCAAGGACTAACATTTCATGTTAGGTCTGGGTTTTGATCACGAGATCCTCAGACCCCCAGTTTATTGCCTAAAGATTTTATTCCTTGACCATGGACTCCAAATAAAACTCCTTTTGGTTTTGATACTTCCAAGAGAAAGAATAGTTACTTATTTAAATAAGCAATCATTATTTTAGGAGATTAAATCTTGAATTTGTAGAGAAGTCTTAGTTAAGTTTAAGGCACTATAGTTCTCCCCCTGTTTTACAGTTGATGGTGCCTGGTTGGTGGCTCATAGAGCTGAGCAGAGGAAACGATTCAAGGCCATCCTCTGCTCCAAACCAAAGACTTATGCCAGGATAAAGGAGGAGAGACGCCGTGCTGAGAAAGCTGGAACTACCATCATTGAACAGCACATAGATGATGATGAAGAAGAGGAAAAGGATGTTCCTGTGTTAGATGGTTTCTTTCTGGTAAGCAATCACCAATAATAAACATTCCTGTAAATGTAATTTTAAAATGTGCTTTTTGTTCATTTTTTTTTTTTAAGTCATCAGATACACACACATGACAAAGTATGTTCAAAATTACATAACTTTAATATATAGTTCAAACATTTTAGTAAATAGAAAACACACATTTTATATGCCAAATTGTAAGGATTATATATATAGTTCAAATTAGTGTCTCTAATTTAATTCAATTGCTTTTATTACAAGTTAAATGTTTCTTGTTTTTTCTTTCGAGAATAACTTCGAATAAATTCGGTTGTGTCCTTTGATATGATTTAATTTCTTTACTAATATTTTATTAAGGGTCAGATGAAGTATTTATAAGAAATTATTTAGTCACAGAACTGTGTTTTTTATATCAATGAGCTTGTTGGTTAAGATTATAAGTAGTATGTTAAGCCAACCAATAACTATATACATACAATATACATGTCTTTAAATATGTGTTGTTGTTTCAAAAAGTATAAATGTATATAGAGGTTTTGTAAAAGTATAAAGTGGGAGCATCTGTTGCTAGGCAGTTAAAGTCACTTGTATTTCCTCAGTCCTAGAACGAGTGAGTCTGAGTTTGGGACTGGGCTAGAACCTTTATGTGGGGTTTTCCAGCTAACCTGCATTGCGCCAGTGGTTCCAGCCAGACATTAATCTGGGAACTGCCTCTATCAATAATTAGATGGGCATTGCAAAGATTACCATAATTGCATTGGTGGGATGAAACAAAAACACAACAACAAACAAACAACAAAAAACAGAGTAAAAAAATTAATTACTACAATTTTCTTCAATCACCTAACACTGTTGGAGTACTAGCTAGAAGTGTGATATTTCTCCCAGATGCGCCACTGCTGTGTGGAAGATCCATCCGACCTATGTTCAGTGAACATCAGTGGCAAGGAGATACAGGATGCCAAGGAAGAAGACCTTGCCCTCTTCGATAATGTTGCCTATGTCAATGCCAGTGAGAACTATCTTCCCTTTGGTGAGGAAACCCTCTATAATAGTTACCATATTTAGCAATAATACGCTATTCTATCCTATTTCTAGTTTGGTATAAACCTATTTATTTATATGCAATTGGGAAACAAGTTATTTCAGCTTATATTTATCCCTCGTGATTTGCCAACTTCCTAGATAGAACCATTACTCAGGTACTGAGTACCTGGTGCACTGTGCAGTAAATAGTCTTGTTCAAGTACTAACATCACAGTCATTTTCTAGGTACAAACCCAGAACCCTGAACCCAGATTTAAACTTCTTAACCACTAGACCATGGTAGCCCACAAATACTCCATTCTCATGTTCTAGCTTAACTGAAAGGCACATTATTTGATTACACATACAAAAAATCAGCACCATTCTTCTTTTTTCACTCCTGGGTTATTGAAAAATGCGGTCATGGGATTGTATATAATGATATATAAGATATTATAAGATTCCAAAATTAAGGTGACCTTTTTCAACAGAAAATCATGAAGTCTCATTTTCTCTTACTCTTCCCTAGTGGTTGGAACTCGTGATCTCTCATACAATTTGGCCAGTCAGTAATCTGGATACATGCCATTTGTTGTTAAAACTGAAACACGTCGTATAGTTATGCAACAAAATTAAACTAAATTATGAAGTTATGCAAAAATTGAAAGAGTAGAAAGTCTGGACAAGTAGCAAACAATTATTTTTCTCAAATTCATTTGTTAATGGACAAGTAAACATAAAAGAGATTTCCACTAGCCTGATAGAGTTCTTAAACTTTATTTCCAGACCTTATTCTTTTTTACAGTTATCATGCCAGTACTTTCAAAGATATACATGTTCAAGCTAGTGCAATAATTGGAGTTATGTCTTAGGAACATAAAAATATCAATGTTACTCCATTTACCTTATGCTTGAGACAATGTTTATCACTGTTTTTATTAATAGCTGTGCAATTCAGCATTTTCTTTTTAAAATAAATATTAATGTTCTGTCTACAGTTAAAATCTCACAAAATGCTTATATATTTTCATGTATATTTTAAAAAATTATACCAGTTCCAGTAAGTATTATCTGATCACCGTTGTTATCACATACATCAAAACCTGCGTTATCACAATAACAATGTATAAGCGCACTTAATTTGTTCTGAAACGATTCTGTTTGAATAAATATCTTATGTTGTAATGATTGTACCACATTGTACAGTTTGTTTTATTTATTTACATTATTAAACATTTTGTTTTGTTTTTTCTTCACCAAAACCAATTTATAAAAAAAATTGAAATCTTTTCATTTTTGTGTCCACATACACATAAAAACATATCTACAACAATTCAGACATCAAGTTTCCCAGTGGAGCATGCCCCATGTACATATTTACAGACTGTTACAAAGTCGCAATGTTGTAAATGGTCCCATAGGAAATTGTAGAATACTTTTTATCTAAAAATGTTTCATTGAAATTATTGGCAAATTAGCCTTTTTCACATGTTAAACACAAACAACTCTTTAACTTAAATTGTACTCTGAGTTTAAATTTAACTCTTGAAAAAGACAATTTGTGAAAAATTGAGTATGGGTGTTAGTACATGTTATTGTTGTTGTTTTGTGTTTTGTTCTCTTTGGTAGGTGGGTGCATAATTTCATGTTTTCTTATATAATAGTCGATGTATGGGTTTGAAATACAAAATTCATATTTTGAGGTAATTCAATAAACTCCTGCATTTTATTAAAAAGAAAATCATGCCCCCTCCCTCACTCATAAAGACCAAGATTTGTCTTTGAATGTTTTTTTATTCGACTTACATTTATCAGTATCAAAACTCTGAACATTATCAATTATCACAGTATTTTCAAATCGACTGCATGTTATGTATAGTGCTTCCATATTTTCTTGTATATCAATTGTTTGTTCAAAGATTGTATTTTTGGTTTATTATAAGAAATATTTTTTTTCTATTTAAGTAATGTTTCATATTCTGTATTAATGTTTTTTAACATTAGGGCATCTCAAACACAGCTATATTAACTTCATGACTACCAGTACAATGTTTGAATCTAATTATGATAAAAAACATATCTGAATAAATGGGCACACACATATTCTATTTAGAAGTTTATAGAGCTGTATTGCTGTAGTGCTAACATTATAATATCTTCTAAATGTATATTTTCCAGAGGCATTTAGAGGTTTTCCAATTCTACGAGAACTTGAGATGCCATTGAATGGGCTACGAAGCATTAAACCTAATATTGGAGACTACCCTGCTCTGGAGGTGAGATCTTAAAATATATTTCTTTGTAATTCTAACGGGAGACAGTCTCCTGGTGGATAGTCTCCCCTGAAAACTCCCTAAATGCAAGTAGGTCATTTTATTTGGATATCTTGGTTTTTATGCCTGTACTCTTTGGAGTGTGCTTTGACTTTTATTTTAAAATTGTGACACCCATATCAACATCATAACAAGCATGCACATTTTCTTAATTAAATATCCGATCCCTTTAAATGGATTTCAAGCACATGTTTATGCAAAAAGTAAGACATTTTGCTGTTTGCAATGGCACCATGTCTAAAAGAACGAGTGAGACAGTTTTCATTTTGCCAATGTTCCCCATTGTTTCTGCTGCAACAGGTATCTGTACCTAACATTTTCAATCATCTCCATGATATGGTTTAATTTTAGAATTTTAGTCTTTATTTCCATTGTAGAAGATGTCATTATCATTAGTTTTCTTAAACCATAACCATTTAACTCTTTCGCTCATGCATATACTATTTTATGCCTTTCTTACAACATGCACAATTATCAGTCTTATCAGAGTATGCACAACTAAGGCTTTATTTGTAGACAGGTTTAGCCTAGGATCTATAAGTATATGCTGAACATTCAGTGTCGGCTTGCGGATCCGGAGGTCGTGGGTTCAGGTCAAACCAAAGACTTTAAAGTTGGTAGTAGTGGCTTCCCTGGGATGCTCGGAGCTACGGGGACAGCATTTCGCCTGACTCGTTGGTGTCAGTATAATGGACTGGCCGGGTTCAGTCCCTGGGCACCTCATAAGTGCCCCTGTGCTATAATGATAGAAATGTCGCTGCACAGTATCGGCAAAAATTCCGGCTAATTCATCCCATCCCATCCCATCCCTGAACATTCATGTATTTCAAAATATACTAACGGTTTCAAAGAAAGGGTCAAATTAAACAAAATCATATACGTGTACTATGAATGCAAGGGAAATTCTTTTGTGAACCAATTTATCAGGCTAAGTCAAATTATGTGGATCTGCTGCCCCCCCACCACCCTCCCCCCAATACTTTCCTGTACTTCATTTCCCACAGAGTCATTCCTATATTTTGTAAAAGGAAATCCTTTGACACCCTGGAATTTCTGTACTTTGTTTTGTAGGTGCTGGATCTGTCCTACAACAACCTGTCACAAGAGGACATCCTGACTCTGGGTCTTTTGAAGAATCTCAAGGTACTGCACTTGACAGGCAATGGCCTCAACACCCTGCCTCCAAGCCTAGCTACACCTCACTGGGACGAAAAGACGTATGTTCTAATTTAAATATACAGTGGTGTCAATCTTTATGTGTATTAATTGTGGCTTTTATGGACCACCCCACCCTGTCCCTGGTCAACCCTCAGCATTTTTAAGGCCCATATAAATAGATAAATAGACTTTGAATCACACACCCCACCATCCTATTTTTTTCCCAAATCAAGGAGCACACTGTACACCTGTGTGCACAATATTCAAGTAATTATGGTAGTGTTATGCTAAAGCCTTTTACTGTCTTTGTTATTTTTGTTGCTTCTACCCAGTTGTCCACATTGTGCAAAAAATTGAGATAAGCAAATTTATGGCCAAGTTAGTTATTTTATTGTTAGCAGGTGTGTTGTTTTTTTTAATTCATTCTAATCACATCATTTGTAAAAATTTGGGGAAGTCTTATGCTATCATTCATATTTTCTACCACCTCATTATCCATCTATTTCTTTACTGATTGGCTAAATGATGTACAACATGTCCTGTACGTCAATAATGTTTATGGACATGGAATCAGAGATATTGACCAGAAACTCCTCATACCCTCACCATATAGGTTTAAGTCCTGGATGTAGCAAGAACTTTAATGTGGGATGGTATGCCACCTGACATGTGGTTTGTTGATGGACCCACACAGACAATTGTTTTGGGTCTTTCTCCGACAATAATACGGGACATCACCAATATGACGTTAATTATGTCAGTGATATCTTATCTGAAAATGAAAGCCGGTCAATGATGGTTAATGAACAGCAATAATATACTGTTTGTTTTTCCTCATGTACAGTAACACTGAGATCCTGCGCTTCTCCAAGCTGGAGATTCTACTGCTGGATGATAACCATCTGGAGGACGTGTCTGTTTTTGCCGCATTGGCTGGTCTCTTGAGGTATAGTACCTGCTCAACATTTTGACATATACCTTAATCTTCACTTCACTGTTTACATGCTGGAAAGACCATTAACTTCAAACATGCTCCACCCTTTATGCAAGAAAAGGGTTGACCATAGATAACATTTCCCTGGCATAAGGTATGTACTGTATAAAAGCAGTATTATAAAATATACAATAAATCTTAACTTATCAATGTCAAGACAAATACCCGATAAAAAAAAATGAAAAAATGCGCACTTTGGTCAAGTGATTACAGTAATTGATGTCTAAAAAATGTTGTTTCTCTTTACATAGAGTTGGTTGGTTAAGCATAAACCTGATCATCATCAGTCGTAACTGAGACACAATATCAGTCTCTGTATCAGAGGTCACAAGTTTTGTAGATCACAGGGATGTCTTCCACCAAGGAACAAAAATCATCAATAGGCATGACAAATGAGATAAAGTTAAAGAAATGTTTTCATTTTAAAAATAAAATTGTCCTGATACTATAACATTTATATCATACAAAACATATTTACATTGACTCTGATATTATTGTACACAATATGATCACTATGGTCATGTGCTTTTCAAGATGGCTGTGGTTATTGTAGTCCTAAACATTTAAACACCCTCCGATTTTATCCCCAAATGTTAAAGTGAATCTAATGCATGAGTGCAAATGTTGCTAAAATATGTTTAAGATTTATTGTTCACTTTTTAATGAATTAGTAATTTTGTTCAGGATCATGTTTTTGCAGATATAAACCAAACCTTTCAGAATGTCAAAAACTGACCTCACTTTTTAACAAAATTGTTTAAGAAAAAAATGTTTTATAAGCTTCTTTCATAAATATACTTGCATTTTAAAGTGTTCTATGGCCACATTTATTCATGATTAAATATAGCTGCATAATTCAACTTGTAACTGAATACTACCACTTTCAATGTATAAACAATATATTTGTGACTAATTTCAGCCTGAAGCACCTCAACCTAGAGAAGAATGAACTATTCTATGTACCCATGTTAAAATCTGTCGAAGGAAAGGTTGTTCAAAATGACAGCGAGAAAGATGCCCGGAAGCTGCGCCGCTCTGCTCGTGGGACGCGTTCCAAGGATGTGTCGCCACGGAAACAGACAACTATGAACTCAGAGACAAAGAAGAAAGAGCAAGAGAAGGAGAAGGAGGAAGACAAGCTGGTGGTTGACACTGTTGCCTCAGGGCTAGCCGCACCAACTCCTGTCTCTGAGGAAAAAGGAGGAGTTTCAAATGGGAAGGAGGAGAAAGAAGAGGCAAAAGAGCCTGGGGTAGAAGGAGAGGGGACTAATCCAGGTAATAATGATAATAACAATATCTTAATTTAAGAAGGTAACTCATAATTTATGTACATACACAAATGTCTTGAGGTCAAAATGGGCAGCTTTTGTCAGGATTCCCTCATTAGTGTTTGTTACCCTTTTTGTTAAAATCCATTTGTCAAATATATTCACTTCCAACTTGTTCCCTATCAAAGGGTGGAAGTATTTTCGAAAAGGCAGGTAATCCTAAAATTTCTTTTGGCAAAGTTATGCTATTCTTTTTACTTAGAATTTCATTATGAAAATTAGCACTAAGAAAAATTGAGCATGCTGTCTATGGCCACCTCTTGTTTGTGTTGTTTTTTGTTTTTGTTTTTCACAGAACATTGCACAACAATGAATGGCAATGCTTTTAAACCAGTTTTTGATAGTTTTAAGCTCTGTCCTCTTTTAACTTATAAAAATGTAATATTCTCCAATTTACTTTAAACAAAATAAACATTTTCATTGTTTAACATATTTCTTTACCTTTTGGTTAAATGAATGAATGAGGCAAGGCTTTATTATCCCATGATAGAGCCACAGGGTTATAAAAATAAACCTATGCTCTTTTAAAATTAATTTGCACTTAATGAAAATTTACCTTCAAGCTGATTGGCTGAAAAAGTATGTTACATTTAAGCTGATTGGCTGAAAAATTATAGGTAATGTTTTAATTATTGTTGAATACTTCCCCACAACTTGTCATCGAGTATTCCTATTTGACAATTTCTTGCCTGTATTGAAATTGATATTTTTTTCAAGATTTAAATGTCAAAATTAACATTTCAAAGTAATCGCTAACAGTTATACATTCTACAAGACACTAAGTCACTTAAAGTCATAATTTAGATATTACCTGACCTGGTAGCACAATCGGTAGAGCATCGGCTTCAGGTACAGGAGGCCCCTGGTTGGATCCCAGGCCACACCATATCATAGTTGTTAAAAATGGAAGTGGTAAAGCTCCCTTGCTAACGCTCAAGCAAAGACAAGGGTAGTTCCACGACTGGTTGGCCTGGTGTCAGGATAATGTGACTGGGCGTGGTGTCATGCCAAGTGTTCATGGCATGCTATACACAGTGAAGGCAGCACTATATCTGCTTCAAGTGGACGCTGTCTCCAGATAACTGAAAAACTGCTGGTGGGATGATAAACCCAATAAACATAAAAAACATGCAATACCCTTTAAGTCATATTAGATATATGCAAGTTGCCATTGTTTGCTTTCTTTATAAACAGCTTAAAGATCCATTCTGCCAGTTTGTTTATAAATGCCAAGCATAAAAAGAAATTTGAAAGAAAACCTTGTTATTGCTTCTTCATTTTACTTTATGTCTATACATTTTTAACTTCCTCAACATATTTTTTAGACAGATTATTTTATTTAATTTTTTTTCAGGATAAATGTACTGCTGTACATATATGGTTAAGTTGAAACACAACTTCTTGGGCAGTACTTTTATAACAATGGACAAGGTTTTTTAGTCATGTCATGTTAAACAAAAATTATTTATGAACAGTGGTAAAATAGCATCTGTAGGGATGGTCTAATTGTTATGTGCTACCTCTCATACTTGAAGCCCCTTATGCTGCCAATTTTTAACTTTTTGATGTTTGATTTTTTATTAAAAATTATGATTTTGTTAAGTAGATTTGCGATTTGTTCATTTATACTAAGAAAAAAAGCTTATCTTTTGAATTCATTAATTTTGAGAACATGAAATTATAATAACAAACTGACAGACTTCGTGACCTTCTAACTATTTATTCATTTTATATCTTACTTCCTCCTTCATCAAGCAGAAGATGCATTCAACTTTGATGGTAAACAACAATGTAGAATACGCTACTTCTAGTGCATGTTGGCATTAGGCCATTATTGCTGGCTGGCTTGTTTTTCTTATTAAATATTCTATCAAGCTAGATCACAGTTACACTGTCACAACCATAACGAAACAACTCCAACAGACTTCAAGCAAGATATAAAAATGGATACATTGCTAATATTGCATCTTAAAGAGATTGTGCCTTGTATCGTATTTTACTGTAAGTTTTTTTTTGCAATGAAACAACTGTAGTAGAATTCAAGGAAGATATAAACTGGGGTACCATGCTAATATGTAGGAGCAGATGCCTAGATGCATATTTTAAGGTTGTTTTTTTTTTTCTTTTTTTTTTTTTTTTTTTTTTTATTTTAATGAAACAACACTAGCAAAATTCAAGCAATATGTTAACTTACCTATGGTACATTGCCTACACATTGCCTTAAGAGTAGATGCCTTAATACATATTTTTAGTGGTATTTTTTTATGTAATGAAACAACTCTAGCAGAATTCAAGCAAATTATTAACTTACCTGTGGTACATTGCCTTTATGTGCCTTGAAGAAAACATGCCTAGATACATATTATAAATTGTTGTTTTTTTAATTTGTGATCATAAATTCTTAATTCTGCATGGTCTTCTTGCCTGGCAGCAAGCATGATGATGTATAGAACCTTGCCTGTAGGTACATATCATGAGTCACTCTTATGCTACCAGTACTAAAATCTTAGTTTGTTGCTTGTAACTTTCTGGATAGTACACATAGTAAACTCCTCTGACTGCTTAGCCTCCCAACGTGTGGGTTCAAATCCCATTTGGGGCGAAGGACTTAATGTGTGAAGGTCTTCCATCTGACATGTAGGTCTTGCATCTGTGGTTCTGCCCAGATATTTCTCTGGGGTTTTCCTTCACCAAATAGCTGGACATGGCTATAATGATCGTAACTGGTTACTGCAATGTATTTCAAAAGCAAAAACAAAAAAGGCCTTTGGCAGCAGATTGTGTAGATCATGATTAGACAGCCCAACAGAAATTGGGCTGATCTGGTTCTACACTATTTACCTAAGCCATATTAAGTCAATCACTGCTTATAGTGCCAAGTTGTCAGAGTTAAAACAATTTAAACCAACGACCACCAAGTGCTCAATTGATCAATATTAATTATCAGAAGGAATATTGTCTGGGAACAGGCTTGTTAAATGCAATTGATGAACTAGTTACAAAATGATGTTGGAAATGTTATATGTTTTAAGATTTGGCTAGCATATAAGCATATTCTCTATTGTAGCATGACGCTAGTTTGCATTCATGGTTTTGGGTGCTGTAAGTAGATTATAGATGTAGAAAAAATAATGGTAAAAAAAAATCTGCTTGCTGTAAATTACTTGTTTCAATTTTTGTCAAGAAAAAATATTTAGGATTGTTTATACATGTATTAGTTTAACGTTAAACTGCTTGAATGAAAGTATTGTACTTAATATATACTCCAATGTTGATGTATATCAAAATGAATATCCAACTGTAATACTATAGTTGTATGTTTCGTAAATATTGTCTCTAATATTTCTGCTAGCAGAAACAGATCAAGGATGGGGAGTGCTTCCCTTGAAATTTCCAGAATATTCATACAAAAATAAATAGGCAAAATAGTACCAGTTTTGGTCCAGATACAAGTCAGAATGAATCTCCTGCATTCCAAAAATTCTAAATTTCCTGGGGTAGCATTCCTTGTACCCTCTCATAACAAATTCAGCACATGTGTACAAAGCCAGTCTTCAAATGCATCATACTTTGTACCTTAAGGTCTATTTTTATTGGGTTTATATATATATTTAAAAATTGTCACATAAAAGATTGGATAACACAATAACATTATATGTAAAATCTTTTACATATGCTGCTACTGCATACCTAATATTTCAAAAAGAAAATGTATGCCCTCTCTAAGATAAAATCCTGGATCTGCCACTGCTTAGCAGTCACTATATGATGCATGCCTTGCATTTCTAGCTTAAAGTATAGCTTGCCCATGTCAGTTAAGACAGCTTTCTTCAAATTCTGTTTCAGTTCACTGCCATGTTGTATTTAGTACTACAGTTTTACAAATGTTTATCAATCCTGCAGAAACATCTGTAAAACTGTTATAGATCTCAAAACAGCATAGCTTCACCCAGATAATCAACTGTTATTACACTGTTGGAAAAGAATTGAAATAAATGTAATTTTACAGTTTACCCACCAGTGGCTTTGTCTGTGTTCAGAGTTTGTATTAGATGAAAATGCCATGTGGCAAACTTTTTTTTCATATTTTACTTCATATTTTCATATTTACTTTGTTTTTAAAGGTGGTATCTGACAGATTTTTTTCTCTCGTGCAACCAAATAAATTGTTATCTGAAAAGATCTCATGGAATGCTGTTTATTAGTGCCCTACAGTCGTGTGAAAAGTAAAGCATAACACTGCAATTGTTATTACAAAAATGTATCTCCCATCCAAGCCATGTTGCACAGTTAGCTATTTTTAAACTAAAAAAAAAACACATGACAACGTACTTTTGTACTCCTGTTATATGATCATCCCAGTAATCAGAGTTGACTTCTATAACTATCCCCAAGCTGAAATTGCCATAGTATTTATTTATAGATTTGAAAATAATGGACATTTAAAGCGGCATATTTCATGATTTGTACTCTCTAACACTAAGTCCTGAGGTTATGTTATAAAGAGACTTTATTTAAACTAAGGTTAAAGTTTTTGCAGAAATTATGCCTACATTCTGCAGAAAAGGGTTATGATCTTGTTAGATGTATATAGGCAAACTGTCGGAAACCACCTTTAAGATCCTTCCTACAAATGACACTTGTTTTAGAACTATTGTTTATATTCTACAGTAAATTTAAAAATTCAGAAATGCATAATGGCTTGTTGTTTTAACCTTATACCCTAATTGCATATATTTTTTTTTTAGATTAGGTTAAGTATATAGATACAAATATTTAAAAAAATAGGCCTTTATTCTTTACAAATATTTCATTTGCTATTTATAATTTACAGACCTTTTAAAAGATGCCCTTGGTGACCTTTCACGAAATGTCACTGACCTTGAACTAGATAAGGAGGTCACCTTCGATAAGGAGATCACCTTGGATACTGACAGATCAGGGGAGGAAACTGCAAGGGACTTTCAGATGGGAGATGGATCTGGATTACCTCCCTTTCCAGATCTTAGAATACTCAATCTGGCTTACAACAAGGTGACGATTTAGTTATAATGCTACATTACAATCACTTCAATTAATTAATTAAACTTAAATTTAAAAAGGAAATTATTGAACTCTTAGCAATTTTTATCAGGATAAATAAGTTGTGATCACAAAATGCTAAAAGATGATTTTACTTAAGAAAAACAAAACTTGTGACCATTAAAACACTCGAAGAGGTGTTAACTGGTTCTCACTTTGTACAATTTGCCATTCTTTATTTGTTTATTAAATCAAAAGTATCAATTACAAGTCTAAGTATCATTCTCTATATTCTCATGTGACCCAGATTGAGGAAGAGGAGGCGCTATTGGCCGTGGCTGCATGGCCGATGTTAGTTGAAGTGATCATCCACAACAACCCTCTCACCATAGAAAACAGTGGAGACCCACCTCTCCTCACCAGATTCCTGGGGGAGAGGCTAGGCATCAAGATACAAAGGTACATACATACTAGAGATTCGCTGTTATTATGGATATATCAGTATTCCGCGATTCTTCCCCAGTACGATATGTTTTGGTACTGTACCAATATTTTACTTGTTTATATATATTATTTAAATAAATTAATTATATTTTAATTATTTGTTATTCTTTGTTGAGAATGGCTTTTTTACTTTTTAAATGCAGACATTAGGCTTTAATCTGATTAGAAATCAACTTAATTCATTTGAACTTTGAATTCTGCATTTTCTGTCACTAATTTCAGAATAATATATGTTAGCTGTTTTGCACAATTTAACAACTTAACAAAACTCCATGTCATAATTAATGTTTATATAAACACTTAAGTTTAGAAAACAACATTTCTTTACTTGACATGTTCATAAAAAAATATTTTAAACAAATAATATAAGGACTTATTGTTTCAGTGAGTTTTAAATTTAATTATGTTATTTATTGTATACATTTGCCAATCAATAGCCACATATAGTTGTGTGACTGCTTTGACAGTCAGCAATTTAGACATCTTGGTTATTTGTTATTAGTTATTTGGAATTAATAGCAAGTTTACAGTGATGGAATTAATTAGGTGATGTTGTCTTTTTTTGGATAAAAAAAATAAATCTTTTGGCTTTGTTTTGTATCAAAATTTGATAAAGTAGGTTTTCAACTCTAAGAGCTTCTCTAAAATGGTTCTCTGTCATTGTTTAAAAACAATTTTCTGGCCCAATTTTATAGACATAATTTTGCAGCCCATATCTCTCTACACTCCTCAATATTGCAGAATATTGCAATGTAAAATTTCTTGTGTTACCATCTTTAATACATGCTGTCAATAATAACAAAAAAAATTAAAAATCATGATTTGTTTATTTGTAGAAAAAAGGATACAGATGTACATAAACCTGCTGTGGAAGTTAAAATCAAAAAGTCAAGACAGGTAACATATATTATAATGTCATCAGACATCTGTAGACAAGTTCATGTAAGGATAGTGTAGTCATGTCATCTGTAGACAAGTTCATGTAAGGATAGTGTAGTCATGTCATCTGTAGACAAGTTCATGTAAGGATAGTGTAGTCATGTCATCTGTAGACAAGTTCATGTAAGGATAGTGTAGTCATGTCATCTGTAGACAAGTTCATGTAAGCATAGTGTAGTCATGTCATCTGTAGACAAGTTCATGTAAGGATAGTGTAGTCATGTCATCTGTAGACAAGTTCATGTAAGGATAGTGTAGTCATGTCATCTGTAGACAAGTTCATGTAAGGATAGTGTAGTCATGTCATCTGTAGACAAGTTCATGTAAGGATAGTGTAGTCATGTCATCTGTAGACAAGTTCATGTAAGGATAGTGTAGTCATGTCATCTGTAGACAAGTTCATGTAAGGATAGTGTAGTAATATCATCTGTAGACAAGTTCATGTATGGATAGTGTAGTCATGTCATCTGTAGACAAGTTCATGTAAGGATAATGTAGTCACTAGGCAAAAACAAGAACCCTAGTGTTTTTGCTAAGCCTTGGGACAAACTTGTTTCATTGTAACCAAAGGGTTAACAGGTATTCTTATAAACTACGTAACTTTTAACTGGGGGCACATGTGGTCGTGCCATAACATTCGCTTACTTATTACTCAGCCCCAATCACATTGGTCCAAGTCTGGATTGAGGCAACACTTAATGTGGGAGGTTATTTGTTTGGGATCTTTCTCCACCAGTAATAGCTGGGCATTGCTATGATGTGTTTCTATTTAAAAACAACAATACACATGGTGGGGGAGCGTTGGCTCAAGGTACAGGAGGCCCCGGGTTTGATCCCGGGCCGCAACATACCAAAGTCGTTAAAAATGGTAGTGGTATAGCTCCCTTGCTAAAGCTCAAGCAAATATAAGGGTAGTTCCACGACTGGTTGGTCCGGTGTCAGGATAATGTGACTGGGTGTGGTATCATGCCAGGTGTTCACAGCATGCTATACACAGTGATGGCAGCACTATATCTGCTTCAAGTGGACATCGTCTCCAGATAACTGAAATACTGTTGGTGGGATGATAAACCCAATAAACAAACAAACACATGGTGGGTTAAAGAACCTTTAGTATATTAATTCATCAACTTTTATCTCACAATTATGTTCTGAAACAAATATTTGTGAAGAACCACCAGGGCACTGCATGTCTTATATAAGACCTCCTCGTATGAATGTTCTCACCCCAAATGGAACTTGAACCTACACTGTGAGATGCCATGAAGTCAATGGAGTTACAATCAGCAACTATCCACTAAGCCATATGCTTAAGACCTTTGAGGCCAATTCCTCCTCTTCAGTTTGAAAAAAAGTCACATCACCTATTTATTTCAGGTGACCAGTGTTGTACCCAAGATTCCCAAGCTGAGTGTGGATGCTCTTTTAATGCTGGAGGGTCCAAAGCCACCACCAGGGCCCAAACCAGAAAGGACTGGCTCGGCATCCAGCATGAACCGGCACAAACCACCTTTACCACCCATCACTCCCATAGCAACAGACGATGAAAGATCAAGGTCAAAACTGAGTGAAAGGTCACCAGAGCCGAAGCCACCTGCTGAACATGTTGCCAAGGATACCAAACCACCCAAACAACAAGATGGAGATGCTTTCTTTATGACACAAGTATGTTGTTTTTGTGTTACTTGCATCACTTGACCCTTAAGTGACATGTTGTCTGTTTACATAACCAGTGCTTTACAACTGCATTGAAGTGTCAGTTCTTGAGCAACACTGAAGTACAATACTGACTTTAATGAGATTTAACCTCTTTATTTATTGTCGACTGGAAAACAGGTTCTTTCAGCTGATATTAATCCCACTCAACTGCCCACTTCCTGGGTAGAACCAGTACTCCGGTACTGTGTACTTGTAGCAATGCAGTAAATAGTCTAAAGGCTAAGGACTAACATCCCATGGTCAGTTTTGAGATTCAAACCCAAGACCCTCCTATCCAGTTCAGCATCTTAACCACTAGACCATGGATGCTCAAATGATTGATTTCTGACTCCATTTGTTTGTTTGGTGCCAGAAAATATTTTTCTAGCTATACTTTGCTTTGGCTCTCTTCATTAGGTAATTACTCTTGTGGGATTTACAATAATATGATATTTTTTTTAACTAAAGGTTGCTGTGGTTTTCTATACTCAAGGTTTTTGTCAAAATGTGTTTTTAAAATTTCATAAAGAATTTATGTGTTCATGTAAGAGTAAATTACATTTTGAAGTAAAAATTCAATGGTCTGTGTCATAGTTGTATACCATCCAGAGGTTGTGTGTCATAAGTCAGATCCCAGACAGATAGCAGGTTGTCTTATATAGTTCTGATTCTGATCAAGATACAGTATTCTGCTGGCATAGACATCATCAGCTGAGCGGCTAATTGTCATTAGGGTTTCACCACATTAGAACATCCTCAAGATGCTGGGGCAGGTAGGATGATTTGTCACAAGTCCATTTAGATTGCCTGCCAGGTTGGTTTGCTATGTTCTAGCCAAAGCCAGATGAATGCCCTTTTAGGAGTTTTTCCTGTTACAAAAAATGGAAAATATTCTTTTATGTTTTATCAGTAAGTTCATTAAAACATTTGGCCAAACTCACAATGCGTCATATGGTGCTATTTGTTCTTTTTTTATATTCTCAATGTTGGATTATCTTTATACTTTGTGATATCTTTGCTGTTACATGTATTTATGATAGGTTGATGGACAAGAAGAGGAAGATGATGTTAAAAGAGAGAGAAAAGAGAAAAGGAGGAAGAAGAAGGAAGGAAAGAAAACAGATGACAAATATAAGGGATTTGAGATCTTGTTGGATATTGAAGATGACACTGATATTTCCCCTCCTAAAGGTAATAATTGCAGCTTTATTTTACCTTCACAGGTTATATATTCCAATTCACTGACATAATTAATGATATTTACCTCTGTCAGATCATAGGCTTAAAATACATTAGGCTCGGGTGACTCAAAATGCGTCAGGTAAAACATCTGTTAGTCATTTGAGAACAGAAGCTTTAATTCAGTTTCACACTAAGCTTTTAAAAAATATTTGTGATAAAGTTAATCGTTTTTATATGCTTAATTAAAAGATTTCAGTTATTTATTTAGATTTTGTGTCTATGTGTACTATATGCTTTACATATACAGTGTAACTTGTTACATCCACATGCTTATCTTCTTTGCATAACAAGTACAGAAATTTAATCTCTAGTTATTGTTAACATTTTCAAATAATTTGAAGTTTCCAGACCAAAACAAAATATCTTTAATTTAGACAACAAGTGTACAATAAACATGAACTTCTAAAAGCAATATAAACCTCTCCCGTTGTTAGAATGTTGACATTAATGGACATTAATGGACATGTTCCTAATGCAGGGTTATAAAACAATACAAAAATACTTTTAAGAAATTTCACAAATGGAGTACAATTTTGTTTGCATATGTCAAAAAAGTTTGACTGAAGGACATAATATGTGTTCATTTTCTAATTCAGAAAGCAAATGTACTAAGAAAATATACAAAATAAGTAAATATCAATTCAATGATTTATACCTCTTTCGAAAAAATAACTCAAGCACCAAATGTAAATGTAAATCAAGACTAATTTTTTTATTCTAATATATTTAAGGATTATAATTAATTGTTCTCTATTTTAAAGCTAAAATTACACCATATTTCAGGGCCCAAGGTAGTAAGTCTGAGTCTGATATTGTTCTCAAGTATTTGATTGGTCAGATTTTAAATTGCATGCAAAATTCAGCCAATCAGATCCTTGAGGATGATTTCAAGCTTCAGCTCAAAACTTTATAACCTCATGCCCTGGTATCTGTCTTTTTCTCTAGACATGCAGGGTAACATCAAAGCGCTGAAGTATGCCCTGAACCACGAGCTGGTCTATCGGGACCCTGCAGTGTGTCTGGACCGTATATCCAAACCAGTGGAGCCATATCGGAAGGTAATCATCTTCAAATATTAACCAGTTAAATACACACTGATCCAGTATAGACAAAAAATGCAGACCTAGATTAGCTTTCTTCCCAGAAAACTGTCTGATCGAAATCTTAACTATTTGTTTCAATTACACATAAGATATGTTTTTAATACGAAACAAAATATAAGTTTTAGCTTTTGTTTGAGAGTTCTTTAGTTTTTTCATAGATTGTTTAACTTACAGAAATTATTCTATACCCAAATTTACTGAAGCATTTTAACCAGGTTATATACTGGTAAAGACTGACCACATATTTGATGTTCACATCCCAACTTAGTGCCTGTTTTGTCAGAGACTGACCCCATCAAACAGGGCAAAGCAACAACAAAAAAACACTCTCCAGCTGTTTATATGATCTTGATTAATTTTGCATCAAAGGCTGTCAGTTATACTAGGAATCAGATGATTAAACATTAATAAACTTGTAAGTTGAAAAAAAAATACGTTCAGTGATATTTTTGGTGTGCGATTTGCGATTTTAACGCATATTTTTCAAGAAAAACGCATTTTAATACATCTGCCCTTAATAAACGCAAACAATAAACTAGCAATCATAACGCCCGAAAAATTTCATGACCATAATACATCGTCTTTGAGCAATTACTACGAGGTAAAAATTGTCTGGAACACCGCTACGTCACGAGCACTAGTTTATGCACACTTGTTTCTTGTTTATATTGGCAGTAGGATACGATGCTGGTAACCAGATCGATCTCCAGTCATTTCCGTTTTCATTTTTGAGACGCTTATGTCATGCCTCCTAAAAATAAACTTCGTCTGTTGTCTGATCAGCGACTTATCACAGCTTTTGGACTGGATTCGACTAAACTGTCACAAACGAAAATAAGATATAATGTTTTTGTACAATGACTGTACATTATTATTTGTTTTTATGCGCAAAAATAAAACTTTTGCCACAGATTACTAAAAAATTTCATTAATTTTTAAAAAAATCTCATTGTTTTCAAATATGTGCACTTTTTTATCTCATACTTTTCAAATGAAAAAATGTCGCTGTACGTTGCCATTACCGTTTGTTCCAGCATGAAGGTGTAAAATCATCGCCGCGAGTTTCGCAGGCACAAAAGAAGGAGCAGATGTTGGCAGACATGAAGTCAAGGGTCACCACAGAAGAGGCGGGTCTACAAGAGGTCATCACTGGGGGCAACAAGGCAGCCAGGAAAAAGTTTCCTGATGCTGACAGGCTTCTGTCTGAGGTATGATTATGAGAAATTATATTCTGCCCATTTGAGGGGGTTTATAAACAGATTTTATAAACATTGCCCTACTTGAACAATTATTGCTTAGCAGAGATTTTGCTCAAGCACTAATTTTTACTTCAGCTAAGTAATTACTCACTATGGTCTTCATGAAAGACATTTAAAAAACACTGGACCTTCAGTCCACCAAGCTGGCACTATCTACTGGACTGTACCAAATTTTACCGGACCAGTATGATTTTGGCATTTTGACACAAAAAGTTGGTCAGCTAACCGCGGTGTTACGAGTGGTTGGGTTTAGTAAAAGGCTGTAAAGCATTGTTTAGTTTAGTGTATATGTTCATAATAATTCAGAATTTTGACAATGAAAATGGATGAAAATTTTGTTGGAACATCACTTACTTATAAAATTTATTGGACTGCTTATTGCATTGAAAATGCTTCATGCTAATCCCTTGAATGCACCAAAGCAAAACAAAAAGGATCTACAATGTAGCATTTATATTTTTTCTTCTCCAGACATGGGCAATATAACTAAAAATCTGTTTGCTATGGTGATTTTCAGATTCAAGCGCCGTTACAATGCTGTTAGAGTCAACTCTATGAAGGAAGCTAGGGAGGCTCGTAAACTTCTGTCTGGAACCCTTAAGGAGGCTGCGACAACTAAGGATGGGGGACGATCTGTTAAGCTGGAAGTCTGAGTGATGTTTCCTCTGTATATAACAAACTGACAGGTTTTTAATTAAGACATCAGTTCCATTGTTTATCATATTTGAGATGTGTTGATAGAGTGATAATAAAGTCTAATTGTGATTTTTGTTTATAATTATTTTTTTAATTATATTGGTTGTATTTAATTCACTCTAAATGTACAAAAATATGCTTAATGTAGAGGGTGAAAATATTCTCCCTTTGAATTTTATTAAAATCTGTGATAAACCTAAAAGCTTTGTTACCTGTCTTGGCATTTACATGTAAAGGGTTGGTGGGTCTTCCTCCACAAATTAAATCTACACATGGACACTGTGATCAAAACTGTGTGGTTGCAGTTGATATGTCAAAACATAATAACATTGTATGTTTTTGTTTGCTTGAAATTATGTCTTCTTCTTGATGTAAATATATTGTTAATTCCTGAATAACATCAGGGGAGTTGGGGTAGCACCTAATGCCTAGCTGTCTTAACTTTATACTGTATAGTACAAATCTGGGGAAATAATTTTGAACATAAAAATTGTCTTAGTAAAGATTATACTCCTAATTTTATTTAATTTTATTTAACTTTACCTAAACTTAGAAATTGATTGAAAGGCAAAAGAAATCAAATGTGATTTTTGTTACAATAAAAATTTAGAGATTAACAACAGCTTACAATAGTTTTTAGCAGTATACTACAGTAAAAGCATTAAGTAAAAATAAGTCCCACTTCTTTTATGAAACTGACTGTATGATTATGTTCATTTAGGATACTTAAGAATTCCATATAGACCCATTTATGTGTGCTGATTTTTCTTTTAAAATGCCACAATAAAATTTTATCTGATAATGTTTTTGTTGATATTTCATTTTCCATTTAAAGATAGACCAGCTGAGCTAAGTACCATTTGATCAGATCAGAAGCAAATAGAGTCATCCAGATCTACTGCTATTTGCTGCTTCTTAATAAAATCATGTTCATGAAATATGAAGAATTTAATATGGGATACTAACACATTAAGGTGTTAATTATTAGGCATTTAAGATAGTTTTTGTGTCGCCTGAAAAGGCCACATATAGGGATTACTTTGTCGGCGGCGGCTTCTGTGTTGGCGTCCGGATTTCCTTGTCCGGAGCCTAACTTTGTCACCGTAGGTCCAAATGACTCCAAACTTGGTATGCATGTTTCTGGCAATGACTCGAAGTGCAGTGCACAAGAACCGTAACTCTACCTTGTTCCGTTTTTTAATTATTCCCCTTTGATTGATTTTATAGAGCATTTCTTGTCCAGAGCCTAACTTTGTCACCGTAGGTCAAATGATTCCAAACTTGGTATGTATGTTTCTGGCAATGACTCGAAGTGCAGCACACAAGAACCGTAACTCTACCTTGTTCCGTTTTTGAATTATTCCCCTTTTATTGATTTTTAAAGAGCATTTCTTGTCAGGAGTGTAACATTGTCACAGTAGGTCCAAATGACTCCAAACTTGGTATGCATGTTTCTGGCAATGACTCAAAGTGCAATGCACAAGAATGGTTACTCTACCTTCTTCTGTTATTTAGTTATTCCCCTTTGATTGATTTTATAGAGCATTTCTTGTCCGGAGCCTAACTTTGTCACCGTAGGTCCAAATGACTCCAAACTTGGTATGCATGTTTCTGACAATGACTCGAAGTGCAGCACACAAGAACCGTAACTCTACCTTGTTCCGTTTTTGAATTATTCCCCTTTAATTGATTTTTATAGAGCATTTCTTGTCCAGAGTGTTACTTTGTCACTGTAGGTCCAAATGACTCCAAACTTGGTGTGCATGTTTCTGGCAATGACTCAAAGTGCAGTGCACAAGAATGGTAACTCTACCTGCTTCTGTTTTTTAGTTATTCCCCTTTGATTGATTTTTTTGGAGCATTTCTAGTCCAGAGTCTAACTTTGTCACCGTAGGTCCAAATGACTCCAAACTTGGTATGCATGTTTCTGGCAATGACTCAAAGTACAGTGCACAAGAAGGGTAAATCTACCTTGTTCCGTTTTTTAGTTATTCCCATTTTATTGATTTTTAGTGCATTTCTTGCAAAGGGCAAAACTTGTTGTGCATGTTTTTTGCAATGAGACAATTAAAAGGTTATTTTATATGTGAATTTTGTGCAAATACATTGCTTATATCTGTACAACAAAAAACTAATTAACATTTTTTATGTCGACTAACAAAATTTTCGTCAGGCGACACATCCGACTCGCGGAGTTCTAGTCATATACGTTTAGATCAGATAAAAAATTATCCCTTGGTTCAGAGGCAGGATCAGAGTTTATCAATGAACTATGAATCAGAGGCTATCAGGTTTACAGCGAATCAGAGGCTATCAGATTTACAATGAATCAGAGGCTATCAGGTTTACAGCGAATCAGAGGCTATCAGGTTTACTATGAATCAGAGGCTATCAGGTTTACAATGAATCAGAGACTATCAGGTTTACAGCGAATCAGAGGCTATCAGATTTACAATGAATCAGAGGCTATCAGGTTTACTATGAATCAGAGGCTATCAGGTTTACAGCGAATCAGAGGCTATCAGGTTTACAGCGAATCAGAGGCTATCAGGTTTACAGCGAATCAGAGGCCATCAGGTTTACTATGAATCAGAGGCTATCAGGTTTACTATGAATCCGAGGCTATAAGTTGTTCTATAAATCAAAGGCTAGCCGTTATACTATGAAACAGAGGTTATCAGGTTTACAATGAATCGGAGGCTATTAGTTATACTATAAATCAGAGGCCATCAGTTCTTCTATGGATCAGAGGCTATCAATTATAGTATGATTCAGGGGCTATCAGTTATATTTTGGTTCAGAGGCTATCAGTCATATATTGGTTCAGAGGCTATCAGTCGTATATTGGTTCCGAGGTTATCAGTTATATTTTGGATCACTGGCTATCAGTTATATATTGGTTCAGAGGCTATCAGTTATATTTTGGTTCAGAGGCTATCAGTTATATTTTGGATCACTGGCTATCAGTCATATATATTGGTTCCGAGGTTATCAGTTATATTTTGGATCACTGGCTATCAGTTATATATTAGTTCCGAGGCTATCAGTTATATTTTGGATCACTGGCTATCAGTTATATATTAGTTCCGAGGCTATCAGTTATATTTTGGATCACTGGCTGTCAGTTATATTTTGAATCACTGGCTATCAGTTATATATTGGTTCCGAGGCTATCAGTTATACTTGGTTCAGAGGTCATTCTGTCATACTTTCGATCACAGGTTATCAGTTATTCTTTGGATAAAAGGTTGTTAGTTATATTTTGGATCAGAGGCTATCAGTTATACTTTGGATCAAAGGCTTTTATTTATATTTTGGTTCAGAGGCTATCAGTCATATATTGATTCAGAGGCTATTAGTTATACGTTGGTTCAGAGGTCATTCTGTTGTACTTTGGAAAAGAGGCTATCAGACATTCTTTGGGCCGGATACTTACTTTTGATCAGATGTTACCAAGGTTATACCTTGACCCGTCCCATGATTGCTTAAATGTCACGTATTTCTCAGACTGACCAATACGACGCTATATAATGTTTTTATAGCTCTACCTCAGGCTTTTCTTTCTTCATTGTGGACAGTTTCTTTACATTTATGAATTTTCTTTCACTAAGTGCTAAAATTTCTAAAGTCTGATTCAGTCTATTTATATTTTTCCAAAGATCAAATATGATTTTCTTGAATGAACCTTGAGCAAACTCTAACAAAGCCTTTTTGGCAGAATACGACTTGTACACGTTTTTTTTTACATTTAACTTATTATGTAAAATACCGAATATTTGCACTTATTTATAATTACCGATAGCTATAAATCAAAGAGAAAGCCTTAAAAGGTAAAATGGAAAATAACTAAGTAGAAACTCACCAAAAAGAAAGCGTTCATATTTTTTTTCTCTTTTCGAACTTGTATTTTTCTTAATTTAGAGTCAGAGGGTAAGTTAAACGCTTAATTGTTGTTGTTGTTGTTAAATTTATTTTAACAATATAATATTCAATTATTTTATTTCATTGTAATTGCCAGAGGCAGAATTAGACAGAAATTTAGGGCATATTTCAGATAAAGAATACATGGTATTGGAGGTTGAGATAGCCTCAGGTACAAGGAAAGACTAAAACGATGTTTTTTTTTTATATATTATATATTTGATAAAGTCTATAAATAAATATAAAGTACGTCATATAAAAGTGAAAGACTGTAATAAAAAAGTCACTGAAATGAACATTACTTTTGGTGGGACGATAAACCTAACAAATAAACAAACAAACAAACTACTACTACTACTACTACTTTTACTACTACTAATAGTACTACTAATACCACCAGCTTTTGTCCAAAAACATTAGCATTTATTGGGAAAATATTCAAAATCAGTTTTAAATTTCTGATCCCAAAAGTGTCAGACAACAATCACTCAGTGCCAATATTGTAGAGTATATACTTTTATAAATATTATCTTCAATAAATGGTTTGCAACAAATCATATGAAAAGAAAGTGTCCCTTTTGCTTCAAACCTGATTAAAATGCACACTGATCAAGTATTTTTGCAATATACATTTCATTCTGCCCTGAATTACACGCAGTGTTCCAAATGGCATTCGCTTAAATAAAAAAACACCCAGGTTTTAATGAGTCCACAAATAGAATTTCCGGAAATAACCGAAGAGTTCCGAGAGTCTTTCACATGGTGGTATTACTGACTGCCTATGTTCCGAGAGTCTTTCACATGGTGTTATTTCTGACTGCCTATCATCAGGTCCGTACAGCTCGAACTATGTAAAGAACCAGGAGAACACCTCATAGTTTGCGGATACTTGTACTGTAAAGAAGAATATATGAGAAAGTCCTATGAGCATTGCAATATATACTACTAAACACTTAAAAGGGCACAGGACAAAGGTATTCACATGCAAATAAATGTAAAAGTAAGAACAAATCTGTGATGAGTCATTTAACAAAATGACTAAACCCAACAGTTACCGCCTTGGAACGGTCTGTCGGCGGTTTTATATATACAAGAAAGTGTTTCATGTAACCATACATAAACAAAATGCAACATTTAATATATAAAATGGTAAACTGAATGAACGTTAGCAAAATATTTAATTCTGATCTACAATGAAAATGATAACAATATCTAAGCTTATCTTAATTTCTTCAATAGGACATAATAAAATGACATGCAACAACGCTGAGTACATTTTCCTTTGCAGTTTTATATAAAATATATTCACCTTTACCTGGCAAAAAATAAAAAAAGAATATTTAGTATTGCCTGTTTTCGGTTTAAGATCGATTTTTATTTCACGAAATGGCCAGCAGAATGGAGTTTTCAGGAGTGGCGTGACTGCGGGTGATAAAAACATGTTTTGCTCACCACTTTTAAATACATCAGTTAAATTCATTTAATTTTGTTTCAAATTAAACACTGCAATCAATAGTTGAATATGGTAACATTTAAACTATAATAAATGTGTAGGCTATTAGATACTTAATGATAATATTATACCTGGGAGTAGTACACAAATTTATGTAATACAAGGTTATGTTTGTTTCAAGCTATACACTGACGGTGACCCCACTCGATTTTAGTCACCTCTTAACTATGAAACTTCACAGCAACCCGAATTTGGGTATTTGTGTTTTCGCGTTGTAAAATAGTTGCGGTTTAAATAAAAAAAATAAAAAAGATGTACTTGTATTTCATTTTTGCAAATAAACGATTATAAATTGCACGTATAAATCACACAAATGTAAACACAGGCATTGACGTCATTGTGTTGAAGTTGTTTTTTTTTATGAGCAATGTTTAAAAGTTCTCCTTTCCCCCATAATCCTTTGCGCGATTTTACACAGACTGGTCATTCTATACATAGCGTTTGACGTTATACGTTAAAGTCACCTCTATACTACGACTCGTAACTCACCCAAAATTTGAGGTTTGTGCCTACATAAAAAAAGTTCCGCGTAGGAAAAACGTTCGATTATAATATTCATTGAATTAAGATAAATGACTAAACAACCAAATTCTAAGGCCTTATTCTATGTCCAGAAACTTTTAAAGTCTTGATATTTATAGATAAATGGAAAAAAATACGATGAGCAAGTTTTGCTACTTTCGCTTTCGTTAAACAGTAATATGCAGCGTGTGACGTCACTACGTTAAAGTCACGAACTTCAAGCTTAAACTGCTGGATTTAGAAAATAATACAACAATCTTAAAATAATGCATGCATGTGTTAACTGTTCAGCTGTTATGTTACGTGGTAGTGTGCACGCACGTAGATCTACACCGAATTTAATTGACAATATTACCAAAGTTCTGGACCGTTTACAAAATTTAGTTCAAAAGGTTTGCATGAAACATATTTTAACTATTAGAATGTATAACAAAAATGCCAAAATAATCTGTTGTATACTCTTCGTACTTGTTTTGTTCATTTTAGCAATCACTTCCGTATTCATAACAGCCATGTTGAAGAACTACTTTACCCACAATACACCGAGTGCATTCACACAGGTCATTTTGACCATGTGTTGACGCAACGACAGACTGGTCGTTTAGTCTGATGTTACACTGATGTTTGTTTTTGTGTAACATCGATATCATTCCCGTATTAAATTAAAAGGGAAACTTAGATTTAAAGTAAACTTGTTATGTAAATTGTCTGATACAAACTTTTATGAACATGTTCCAAATGAAGACATCGTTCTCTTATGATAATTAATTTGATTTTCATGAATATACAGAAAAAACACAACCTACGCCATTTTCTTGGTGAAAACGTCTAGGGTGGACTGTACCCACACAGCAGCAGTTTTTAGCATGTTTGCGTTGAATTATTGCGCACGTGGCAACCTTTCGTCGGCTGCCGTCCTCATCTCTTACTTCCGCCTCGACTTTGACACATTTGCAGCTGTCCTGGTCACGTATACCACGTGCAGCACACAGTAAAACCAATGTTAACAAGAGAAGAACTGGGAAGACGAATGAAGCCTGTAATTATCACAATAGATTGGTTACTTTGAGTTTCAATTTTTCACTTGTAGACGTTAGTTTTTATCAACACACTGTACACACTGCACACTTCAAATGTGGTATCCGACAATTTGGACCAACTATTTTTCTCTCTCAATGAACTAAATAAGGCATTGTTACATGAAGAGGTCCAGCAAATGATTTTCATAGATATCCTAGATCTGCGTGAACAGTGGAGCACTAAATCCACACTCTTCATTGTAAACAGATATTTCCTATCTAAGCCACGCTGCACGGAAAGCTGTTTTAATCTAAGAAAAGAACGTGACGACTGACTTTTGAGATCACGTTATATTGTCATCCGGTTAGTCCGCTCTGACGTCGAAATCTATTTAACCAGAGATCACTATCGTGTAGATTTGGAAATAATTAACGTTTAGAGTGATGTTTTCCCCGCGATTTTGAACTGTGTAACAATATAGGTAGTGTTAAAAACTTAGACAAAAGTATGAGTTATAAAATATTGTTACATGTGTTCAATACAGGCCAACTGTCGGATTCCACCTAAATGTTAGGGCTAAATATATATTTAATGCCCTAACACGCTTCGTATATTTTAATTAGTACTGCTTTTTTCATACATAATTATTTTAATCAATTTAACTTTTTAAGTCTAAATTACTACTTAGAGAGATTAAAATGTTGTGCTATCAGAAACTCTCAGGACACACTAAAATCAAGAAGGAAAACTCTGCTAAACATAAATCTTAATTTTATGCAATTGACATAATAGTTACTTACCTTGAATAGACCCATCCTTGTTGGAAAAAATTGGAAAAAATCACTGACGAATGAAATGTAAACCTTTGTATAAAATGCCGGCAAAAATCAGCTCTACTAGTTTCTTAACTCCTTACAATATGATCAGTGATCGTATGCCAAACTAGTGAATAACCAGCGTTATATAGTACGTAAAACAATACACCTACAACCGGCTAATAATAGTATAGATTACTAAATGGTGTAAGTATGCGAGTCTTTTGCGGCGTCAGAGTTAATTCCATTAACATTAGTTATTTGAAGCAATGAATATTAACAGACTGGTGTTATTAAATGAATATTTTAAGTTACCACAAAATGGGAGTATGAAATGACAAATCTTGTAGATCCTGCAAAAATCCCCCTTTAACGCATATTCACATGGAACAATCATAACCATGATTTACCATTCTTTTATGAAACTGACTGTATGATTATGTTCATTCACCATTTAAAGATAAATCTGCTAAGCACCATTCGATCAGAAGCAAATTCTATCATCCAGATCTACACTTTTTGATGCTAAGATTCTATATATAATAATGGCTACAAGTTCATGAAATTTTTAACTATATATGGGATAATAAGTCTTGTAGTGGTTAAATATAGATAGATAGATAGATATCTTTTATTACCTCCAAATACTGGAGAGCATAATGTATATGTACAATGCAAGAACAATATAATACATTATTTAAATAGAACTACAATTTACACACTACAATGCGTTACACTGAAGATGTTACGAGATAATAATAACAACAACAACAACAAAAAAGCGTCATACATAGTTATAACAAAACAATTAAATCAACTTACAAATAGACAATAGGCATAGCTTCGAGCATAGAGTCAAGACAGTAAACTCATAACAGAAAAAAGTTCATATGAGTTTGTATTTACTTATTTAGAATTTACACTCAGATTTAAACCTCTTATGTAATATGAAACGTATTTACCAAGGTTGACAATGGCAAGCAGAACAATATATTAATCAATACAGCTGCAAGAATGTGTGCAATGTTCTGCGTTTATCAAAAGCAGGATTATTGTTAAGTTAAGTTATTATATTATTGTTAACAAGGCAATATCGATTCATAAGAAGTAATTCTCATAGTCTACCACACTAATAAGAGTAGACATTAACAGCAAGTACGTGCATATGCTAAGTGCTTCTGGTTTGACAGAAAGTGGATTAATACACGTTATACTAGCACTTGTAAAACAGTGGCTATTCTTACCGAAACGAAATGGAAGAATCGTTATGATTTACAGAGTGCGGTTGCCAAAAAAAAAACACGCTTGCATTAGTACAATACTAATGTAAGAAAATAAAATAAAAGAGACCTTACCGAAACGAAAAGTAAGATCCATAACAGGATAGACAACAATGGTTACAACATTAACCGATTATACATATTTATCACAAGAAGCATAGTCTCGCAACAAGTAATGAAAACGTACTATTAAAAATGAAAAGTTTTACATTGTAAGTGAAAGCAATAATGTTGGTCAAATTGTTGGACCTTCTGAAAATTCAGAAGACACGATCTGAAACATACATTATATATACACGTATAGAGTATTTGAATTGTCAGTATTTGTTTTGCACAAAGATGTGTCTCTGTAAGCATATCAACACTAATGCAGCATCCGATAAAGGCACCAGGTTAGAGATGGATTTACAAGCCTGTGTAGGTTATTGCTTAAAGCTGTTTTCATCAGCAACTGACATTGTCCGGAGATGCTGTCATGCATTAATCGCGAAAAAGACACCAAACCAACTTTGTTGATGTACAAAACAATGAGAGTCTCTCTTTCACAATAGTTCTTGTGACACAGCAACAGTTTATGTTGTATTAGGTCCGTTGTTATCAACGAGCAAAGGTTACATTTCTGAGGGAATTTTATAGAAACTAAATTACCCACGGCACACATTAAAGTCCGACACAATGTAGGACACATAAATCCCTGTCTTGTATAATGGGGAACACTGTCCTGGCAACACGATACTGGGCCTCAACCCCTCGGCACTGCCCAGCTTGTCAGCCATAACAATAAAGGACTTATCTTCAACTAGGCGTTT
This sequence comes from Sinonovacula constricta, assembly GCA_007844125.1. NCBI lineage: Eukaryota > Metazoa > Mollusca > Bivalvia > Cardiida > Solecurtidae > Sinonovacula > Sinonovacula constricta. The sequence goes on along the minus strand of CM017563.1, from coordinate 11,601,237 downwards.
CACAGTTAGTTTCCACGCATTCTTGGAGGGGAAGGTGCCACCATTAAGAAAGTCAATTACACAGTTTGTCAACTGACATTTTGAGAGTATTCTTACAATATCTGGAATAAAACCGAGGCACTGATTGTCTATGTTAAAGTACCGTACCAGCCTATGAATAAACACTTTCTTGGCGAGATATTTGTCACACAATCTACATAACTGTCCAAAGAAGATAAGTTTTCGTTTATCTTCTATTGTCTCCGCATCTAGCATGCCTGCAGCTAACAAAACAAACATTAAGTTCGTAGACATACGAAGTCCTTGCATTGTTTTCAAGCAAAACATATTGTCTCTTTGTAGAGCGTTTATATCATTGCGCGTATACTGTGACCACAGTTCGCAACCATACAAAGCCTTTGGCAACACCGTCGTGCGGTACAAAATACACATCGTTTCCGGATTAACAGATCCCAGGTCAATGCCATTATTATAGAGGCTCAAAAAACGTGCCACGAAGTTTAACACCCGCGTCCTTCATGCACTCATGGTTCTACAGCGTTTTGTCACAAATGACACCCAGATGAAAGTATGAAGAGTCTTCCGGCAGGACTTCAGAGCCAAGATAGAAAGGTCCGTTAACTGCTCGTGTAGCAGGACTGTTAAATATTAAAACTTTGCACTTGGATTCGTTGTAGAAGTAACGCCACCGTCTTTAGTAAGCGTCACAAATGTTGAGCATCTCTTGTAGAGAATTCTTGGTAAAGCATACCAACACCATATCGTCAGCGACCGTTGGCGTTCTTACATCCATGTTGAACATGCACATTCCAAGTCGGCTCTCCTCTAGCTCCCGGATAAGGCCGTCAATGAAGGCCAAGTACATCAGTGGTGTAGCTATCTCTCCTTGCTTTGTGCCGTGCAGTACAGGGAACGAATCCGAGTATCGCCCTTGAAATCTGACAAAACACCGAGTGTTCTGGTACATCGCTCGCAGGGCTGTCAAGGTCGTATGATCGATGTCCATATTAATAAGATTGACTTTCAAGGTAGTTTTCATACACGTTTGGATCAGGTAGATATTTGTACCCTGGTTCGGAGACTAATAGTTTTACGTTGGATCAGAGTTAATCAGTTAAACTATAAATCAGAGGCTGTCAGGTTTACAATGAATCAGAGGCTACCAGTTATACTATAACGCAGAGGCAATCAGTTATAAAATAAGTCAGAGGCGACCAGTTATACTATAACTCAGAGGCGACCAGTTATACTATAAATCAGAGGTGACCAGTTATGCTATAACTCAGAGGCGACCAGTTATACTATAACTCAGAGGCGACCAGTAATACTATAAATCAGAGGCGATCAGTTACATTTTGGTTTAGAGTCGTCCTGTCGTACCTTAGATCAGGGACTATCAGTCGCACTTTGGATCAGTTATACCAGTTATATATTGGTACAGAGGCTATCAATTATACTTTATATCAGAGGCTATCAGTTATATATTGGTTCAGATGCTATCAATAATACTTTGGATCAGAGGCTATCAGTTATATATTGGTTCAGAGGCTATCAATTATACTTTGGATCAGAGGCTATCAGTTATATATTAGTTCAGAGGCTATCAATGATACTTTATATCAGAGGCTATCAGTTATATATTGGTTCAGACGCTATCAATTTTACTTTAAATAAGAGGCTATCGGTTATATATTAGTTCAGAGGCTGTCAATTATACGTCGGATCATGGGCTATCGGTTATATATTGTTTCAGAGGCTATCAATTATACTTTGGATCAGAGGCTATCGGTTATATATTGATTCAGAGGCTATCAATTATACATTGGATCAGAGGCTATCAATTATACATTGGATCAGAGGCTATCGGTTATATATTAGTTCAGAGGCTGTCAATTATACGTCAGATCAGAGGCTATCAGTTATATATTGGTTCAGAGACTATCAATTATACATTGGATCAGAGGCTATCAATTATACTCTAAATCAGAGGCTATCGGTTATATATTAGTTCAGAGGCTATCAATTATACTTTGGATCAGAGGCTATCGGTTATATATTGTTTCAGAGGCTATCAATTATACTTTGGATCAGAGGCTATCGGTTATATATTGTTTCAGAGGCTATCAATTATACATTGGATCAGAGGCTATCGGTTATATATTAGTTCAGAGGCTGTCAATTATACTTTTGATCAGAGGCTATCAATTATATATTGGTTCAGAGACTATCAATTAAACATTGGATCAGAGGCTATCAATTATACTTTGGATCAGAGGCTATCAGTTATACTTTGGATCAGAGGCTATCAGTTATATATTGGTTCAGAGGCTATCAATTATACTTTGGATCAGAGGCTTTCAGTTATATATTGGTTCAGAGGCTATCAAATATACTTTGGTTATATACTGGTTCAGAGGCTATAAAATATACTTTGGATCATAGGCTATCAGTTATATATTAGTCCAGCAGCTATCAATTATACTTTGGATCAGAGGCTATCAGTTACATATTAGTTCAGATGGTATCAATTATACTTTGGATCAGAGGCTATCAGTTATATATTGGTTCAGAGGCTATCAATTATACTTTGGATCAGAGGCTATCAATTATTTTTTTGTATCAGAGGCTATCAATTATACTTTGGATCGGAGGCTATCAGTTATATATTGATTCAGAGGCTATCAATTATACTTTGGATCAGAGGCTATCAATTATACTTTGGATCAGAGGCTATCAGTCATACTTTGGATCAGAGGCTATCAATTATACTTTGGATCAGATGCTATCAGTTATATATTGGTTCAGACGCTATCAATTTTACTTTATATAAGGGGCTTTCAGTTATATATTGGTTCAGATGCTATCAATTATACTTTGGATCAGAGGCTATCAATTATACTTTGGATCAGAGGCTATCAATTATACGTCGGATCAGAGGCTATCAATTATACTTTGGATCAGATGCTATCAATTATACTTTGGATCAGAGGCTATCAGTTATATATTGATTCAGAGGCTATCAATTATACTTTGGATCAGAGGCTATCAATTGTACTTTGGATCAGAGGCTATCAATTATACTTTGGATCAGTAGATTAGAGGCTATCAGTTACACTTTGGATCAGAGGCTATCAATTATACTTTGGATCAGAGGCTATCAATTATACTTTGGATCAGAGGCTATCAGTTATACTTTGGATCAGAGGCTATCAGTTATATATTGATTCAGAGGCTATCAATTATACTTTGGATCAGAGGCTAACAGTTATACTTTTAATCGGAGATTATTAGTTATACTTTGTACAAGAGGCTTTAAATTTTACTTTGGATCATATGATGTCAGTTATACTTTGGATCAGAGGCTATAAGTTTTACTTTGGATCAGATACTGTTAGTTATACTTTGAACCAGAGGCTATACATTTTACTTTGGATCAGTTGCTGTTAGTTATACTTTGAACCAGAGGCTATACATTTTTCTTTGGATCAGATGCTGTCAGTTATACTTGGATCAGAGGCTATAAATTTTACTTTGGATCAGATGCTGTCAGTTATACTTGGGATCAGAGGCTATAAATTTTACTTTGGATCAGATGCTGTCAGTTATACACGGATCAGTGGCTATAAATTTTACTTTGGACCAGAGGCTGTAAATTTTACTTCGGATCACATGCTGTCAGTTATACTTTCAATCAGAGGCTTTCAGTAATACTTGGGTGCAGAAGCCAACAGTTATATTTGGGATCAGCGCCGATCAGATATACTTCGGATCAGGTCCTTACTTTTAATCAGTGGTTACCAAGGTTGTACTTTGACATGTCCCATGTGTCCTTAATTGTCACGTGCATACTAAGCAATAAGACGCTATATGATGTTTTATAGCTCTACTGCAGACTTTTATATCATACTTGTGGACAGTTTCTTTACCTTTCTGAAATCTTTTCACAAAGTACTAAAATTTCTAAAATCTGATTAAATCTAATTATGGTTTTCCAAAGATCTAAGATCATTTCCTTGAATGAACATTGAGCACACTATAACAAAACATGTGGCCAAATATGACTTGTACACGTTTTTTTACTTTAACTTACTTTGTATGATACCGAGAATTTGCACAAATTTATATTTACCGATAATTATAAATCAGGGAAAACGCCTTCAAAGGTAAAATGGAAAGTAACGAAGTACAAACTCATCAAAAAGACAGCGTTAATAACTCTTTTTTTTTCGAACTTGTATTTTTCTTTATTAAGAGTCAGATGGTAAGTTAAACGGTTAATTGCTGTTATGTATAAATTTATTTTAACAATATGGTGTTCATTTATTTTATTTCCTTGTACTTGTCAGAGGCAGAATTAGACAGAAATTTAGGGTACATTTCAGATGGCGAAAACATGGCATTAGAGGTTGAGAAAGGCTCAGGTACAGAAAAGACAAAGACGATGGTTTATGTATATTATATATATTTGATAAAGTCTATAAATAAATATAAAATACGTCATATAAAAGTGAAAGACTGTGTAATAAAAAGTCACTGAAAAGAACATGGTAATGTAAATTGTATTGAGCAAGTTTCTACTAGCAGTTCTGATACTACTTCCTCTTCAACTACTACTACCTTAACTTCTTTAACTACTACTACTACTACTACTACTACTACTACTACTACTACTACTACTACTACTACTACTACAAATACTACTATTACTTCTACCACCACCACTACGGACACTTCTACTCTACTACTATTACTACTACCATTACTACTACTACTACTACTACTACTACTACTACTACAACTACTACTGCTACTTCTACTATTACTACTACAACTACTACTACTTCTTCTACTACTACTACTGCTGCTACTACTCTACTACTACTACTACTACTACTGCTACTACTACTACAACTACTACTATTACTTCTACTGCTACGTCTACAACTACTTATACTACTACTACTATTACTACTAATATCTCCTGTTTTTGTCCAAAAACATAAGCATTTACATATATTTGGAAAATATTAAAAGTCAGTTTAAATTTCTGATCCCAAATGACAATAATCATTCAATGCCAATATTATTACATATACACTTTTATAATTTTTATCTTCAATAAATGGTTTGGAAACAAATCATTGCTTCCACCCTGATCGAAGTATTTTTGTAATATACATTTCACTCTGCCCTAAGTTACTTCTGTTATACATGAAGAGAATATGACATTATCAGTACCTGATAAAGTTGCCATTTCGTGTTCTTATACATTTCTAGTAAGAAGAGGTGCAATTTTCTTATACAACGATTTCCTAATGGATAAATGTTGGTATGAAATTGACTTTCCCGGTGTATTTTGTAAGCCGGTTATAGAAATTGTATACGACCGTCTCTAATGCCACTTACACGTCCTAGTCAAACCTGAAACCTGGCATACCACTATGATAGTCATTTTCTTTGTCTTACTTTTTTGTTTATATTCACAGAATGGCAAAACAATTTAGTCTTCTTCGTCATACATACAATATTTTAATTATAACTGTATTCACTTCAAGTAATATCTTTATTAAAACTGTATTTATTTAAAGTTGAGCTCAAGTGTTTATTTTCTTTAAACCAACTACGAAGTAAACAAATGCTATAACAAAATTGACCATGGGACAGACTTTGCCCGATGATCTTTTCACTCCTGCGATAAGACGGCTTTGCCCGTAGTGTTCCAAATGGCATTTGTTCAAATCCAAAACATCCAGGTTTTAATTCGTCTACAGTAAGAATTTCCGGAAATAACCGAAGAGTTCCGAGAGTCGTTCACACAGTGTTATTGATAACTGCCTAACATAAGGTCCATACAGCTTGAGCTATGTGAAGAATCAGAAGAACACGTCACAGTTTGCGGGTACTTGTACTGTAAAGAAGAATATATGACAAAAAAGGTAAGATCTATCACTCGCAATGCTTTAAATATTTCGAACCACCTTCATTCATACAACAAATGTCAACAAATGGGGTTTACATATTGCACAAAAACATGTTAAATTCAAATATGATCATGAGACGCTTTGTTTACACGTTACGTCATAGATGTTATAGTCTTTTTCATTGCTTTCCCGTGTTTGTACATGTATTGTATGGTAAATTGCTCATTGACCTTTTAAAGCGAAAACGAGTTCAATAAAGTTGAAAACCCTGAAAAGGCACAGGATAAAGAAATTCACATGCAAGCCAAATGTAAAAGTAAGAACAAATCTGTAATGAGTCATTTAACAAAATGAGTAAACCCAACAGTTACCGCCTTGGAACGGTCATTCGGCTAAAAGGACCGACTGTAGTGCTTCAACGGGGTTTAAAGGTATAAGAAAATATTTCAATTAACCATGCCTAAAATATAAAATATAAAAATGGAAGAGTAAACAGAATGAGAAGAACGTTAGTATAATACTTAATTATGATCTACAATAAAAACGATAATAATATCTGAGCCTATCTTAATTTCTTCCATAGGGCATTATAAAACGACATGAAACAATGCTGAGTACATCTTCCTTTGCATTTTTATATAAATATATTCACCGGCTGACACAAAATAAATAAAGAATATTTATTATTGCCTGTTTTCAGTTTAAGATCGATTTTTATTTCACGAAGTGGTCTGCAAAATGGAATTTTCACGAGTGGCGTAACCACTGGTGATAAAACATGGTTTTCTCTCCTCTTTTGCTCCCTTCTTAGTTCATCAGTTAAATTCATTTAATTTTGTTAAATAAAATTAAACAATACAAACAATATTTGAATACGGCAACATTTAAATTATAATAAATTTTTAGGATGTTAAGTACCTAATGATAATGTAATACACTGTGAGTAGTTATACTGGCATTTGTAATACAAGGTTAAGTTATGTATGTTTCAGGCTATACACTGACGGTGACGTCACTCCATTATAGTCACCTCTTAACTATGCCACTTCCCAGCAACAGGGTATTTGTGCTGCCGCGGTGTAAAATAGTTGAGGTTTAAATAAAAAAAAAATGTATTTGTATTTCATTTTTGAAAAAAAAAAAAAACGTTTATAAATTGCACGTACAAATCACACAAATGAAAACACAGGCATCGACGTCTTTGTGTAGAAGGTTTTATTATGAGGAATGTTTGAAAGTACTCCTTCCCCATAATCATTTGAGCGATTTGATTGGTCGTTTAGTCTGGTGTTGATACATTAATATTTTCGTGTAACATTGATACCATTCCTGTATTCAATTCAAAGGGAAAGTTAGATTTAAAGTAAGCCTATGGCACTGAAATGTAAATTGTCTTATACAAACTTAAATGAACGCTACCTCAGAATGTTCCCATAGGGAATTACGTCTCTAACGTCTCACAAATAAAGTCGGCGTTTGGCTTCGGCATTGGCAATTCGACGGGCTTGTGTTAACCCGTAAGTTATGTCTTAAAAATGACAGTGTTTAAAACTGGTATTGTATCACAGTTAATGTGATTAATCCTGGTATTTCACTGCTATGGCTATAATAGTTTAAAAGTGGTATCCAACAATTCGCCTTTATTATTTAATGAATATGCAGAGAATATACTTACGCCATTTTCTTCATGGAAACGTCTAGGGTGTACTGTGCCGACACAGCAGCAGTTTTTAGCATGTTTGCGTTGAATTATCGCGCACGTGGCAACCTTTCGTCGGCTGCCGTCCTCATTTCTTACTTCCGCCTCGACTTTGACACATTTGCAGCTGTCCTGGTCGCGTATACCACGTGCAGCACACAGTAAAACCAACGTCAACAAGAGAAGAACTGGGAAGACGAATGAAACCTGCAATTATCACAATAAATTGGTTACTTTGAGTTTCAATTTTTCACTTGTAGCCGTTAGTTTTTATCAACACATTGTACACTTCAAATGTGGTATCCGACAGTTTGGACCAAATATTTTTCCTCTCAATGAACTAAATAAGCCATTTGTTACATGAAGAGGTCCTGAAAAATGATTTTCATAGATATCCTAGATCTGTGTGAACAGTGAAGCATAAATCCACACTCTTCATTGTAAACAGATATTTCCTAACTGAGCCACGCTGCAGAAATAGCTGTTTTAATTTAAAAAAAAACTACTTACAACTTACTTTGGAGATCACGTTTTATTGTCATCCGGTTAGTCCGCTCTGACGTCGGTATCTATTTTAACCAGAGATAGCTATCGTGTCTATTTATCGATTTGAAAATAATTAAAGTTTTTCAGTTATTCTTTTCACGATTTTGTGCTGTGTAACAATATAGGTAGTATTCAAAACTTAGACTAAAGTATGAGTTTATGCAGAAAATACGCCTATATTTTCAAAAGCAGTTACAAACTACTGTAACATTCGTTTTTATACAGACAAACTGTCGGATTCCACCTTTAAGAGTGTTAACCGGAGTAAAGGAACGGATTTATGTTTCCTGATAGGATATACATAAAACCATTTAGAGATTTCTCTCCCGTGTCATAACCCGAAAATGTCAACATTTTCCGGGGCAAAAAAAAATTCCATCATAAACATTTGAAAACGGTTTTAAAAATCCTGATGAACATTTGATAATTCCCGGACATGAGGATATTAGATTGTGACACAAAAACTTGAATTTGAATTTTTGGAGTTTAATTTGAAACGATTTTTAAGTTCCAAGCGAAACTTGAATTTGGTGACTTTGAACTTGCAACCCTGGTGTTGAAATAAAATACTAAAGTTACTTGTTACTTCTTCTCATTCATAAGATCCACATAAATTGAAGAGAACGTTTAAGCATAAAAAAAAAATGACGCTTTCAAATGTAAATATTTAATTATATATTTAACTAGGTGTTGGACTAAATAAAATATAATGCCTTAACACGCTTCCTGAACTTTATTCTAGTTTGTTCAATTAGTACTGCTTTATTCATACAAAAATTATTTTCATCAAATTAATTATTTAAGTCTAAGTTACCACTTAGAGAGGCTAAAAGTTTATGCTAGCCTATCAGAAACACGCAGGACACACTAAAGTTAAGAAGGAAAACTCTGCTAAACATAAATCCTAATTTTATGCAATTGACATAATAGTTACTTACCTTGAATGGACCCATCATTGAAGAAAGTCAGGTTCGGCGGAATTGGCAAAATCAATGACGACTGACTTTGTATAAAATGCCGGCAAAAATCAGCTCTACTAGTTTCTTAACTGCCTATAATGTAATCAATGATCGTATGCCAAACTAGCGAATAACCAGCGTTATATAGTAAGTAAAACACCAGGTACGGATCCAGAAATTTTTGGTGGCGGCGTATGAATCAAATATCCATTCAACAGACAATACTAGATATAAATGCACAGCTAGGGATCCTTACTTCGACCTTAGCAGTCAACAGACAAAACTTACTTTAAAAGCTTAGTATTTGTTCAGCTTACATATATGTTTTTTCACAACTGTATTCTTTTATCTGGTTGTTGGGAAGTGCGGGAGATTCATCCCCCAACCCTGGATCCATACCTGTAAAACACCTACATCGGGCTATTAATAGTATGTATTACTACATGGTGTAAGTATGCGGGTCTTGGCGGCGGATAGGAATGGCATCCTGGTTGCGACCTGTTGATTGCTTCTCACCCACGTGACGATGTCCAATTAAATGCTAAATAATAATTAGAACTAACAATTCTATTAAATTAGCTTCGTGTCTTTTTCGTCGTATTGACAACTTTTTTGCACACATTTTCTCGTCATTGTGTAAGCGTTTATATCATTAATTTAAAACTGGGGTGCCTAGGTCAGAGTTTATTCCATAAGCATTGGTTATTTGAAGCAAGCAGTATTAATAGGCTGAGGTAATTAAATAAATATTTCAAATTACCACAAAAAGGGAGTGTGAAATATCAAATTTTTAGATCCTCCAAAATTCTCTTTTGACACATGTTTACATGGAACAATCATATCCTGGATTTACCATTGTATGAATTTGCACTTGATGGCTACGAAGTCGTTCATCTAACGATGTTTTAAACAACGTTGTTTTGATTTTTAGATTAGATGTTGTGATGATAAGACATGTCATATAATACATATGTAAGACATATTGATTACATGTCCGTCATATAAAACGAGAATAATCCTCTATAAAAATGTGGACATTTTTACACGTATAAAGTACACAGTACAAGATACAATAACAACATTACAACAAATAGACAGAGAGATGAAGAGAGAGTGAGAGAGAAAGAGACAAATAGAGACAAAGAGAGACAGACAGACAGAGGCAGACGGACAGACAGACAAGACAAGACAAGACAGACAAGACAGACAGACAGACAGACCAACAGACAAACAGACAAGACAGACTGACAGGCAGATTTTAAATTTATTACTATCACAACGTCCGCGAGGAGAGAACGAATAAATTCGACTTAATATAATGCCTATTGATGTCATACACACAATTATTGTATATTATATTTAATGTTTTAATGAAAGGAGCGGGTTACTCAAGTGATGTTTTTTTATCATTTACTTTCAGTAGCAACAAAACCTAACTTTATGAGACCATTCCAAAAGACGAGCGAAAAGTTGCTAATGAATTGTTCTATTTATTGGCCTTGTTTGTTTTTCTTGTTGTTCTTGTTGTTTGTTTTTTTGTTCATCGAAGAGACAAAATTTTGGTCATATTGGCTACGTCCAGTTGCTTATTCCTTGAGTAAGTTCCCCGACTTCTGTCTGGGTAGAACCCCAAAAGCATCGCAGGTAAGCTGAAGGTATTAGTCTAATTGTCTCCATCCAACGATAAGATAGCTACAGACGATCATCATTGATTTCCCCCAACCCCACCCCCACCCTCATTCCAATCCGCTTGTAATTCAGAGATTTGTAAATGTATGTTAGGTCACAAACATAAAATATTAAATTTTATTTCTTAAATGCTAATAACGAAATGGTTGCAGTTTAGTACAGTAAAAATCATTGTAGGAGTCTAGCTTCTCGGTATCAACGTAAGGCCGCATACTTCTCGTGGTGAACTCTGAAACATCTTACCGCACAAACATGCAATATTTGACAATAATATTCCACGGACGCCCAAAAATGCAACATTTGACGAAATTCCACGGACGCCCAAACATGAAATATTTGACAACATTCCACGGACGCCCAAACATGAAATATTATACAATTATTTACTTATTAGCTGGGAAATATGCTGTGATATTGACCAAAAAATCGTTATTGATAGCCGAGCTAAAATTCACTATTTGACAGCAACATTTCACGGACGCCGAAACATTTTCTTCATTCTAAACATGACCACCCGATTTATGTCCGCCCTATTTACCACATAATGCATATAATTAATTGAGTATAAATGAAAGCATGAATGAAGATGAGGAAGAAAATTGTCAATATGCCTAAAATAGTGTATAGGAGCATTCACGATCTGATAATAAGATACATTTAATCTGATTTTGGTCTCGTTTATTGATTTAGTATGACGTTATTAATTAATAAAAAATCAAGACCTTCTCAGTGAGAGGCCGGGCAGACAAAGGTTTTACAATTCAACGTCTCCACCACTTGTACCGGGGGATCCCTTCTCAGTATTATATTACATTATCATATTATTAATCACAATGTAGGTCTACATAAATCCTATTAGAGAATTATTCTTAAAGAATCACCGGCACACCGCAAGTTAGCTGGAAAACCTCCCAACATGAAAGTTCTAATGATAACCCCTGAACTATATATTGTGAGAAAGACCAATGTATTATCTAATAACAGGGCCTCTGGTAAGAAAAGTTATGAGTCGCGAAGACAGTTCCTCCCCTGAAAACTATTTCTGGACCATTTAAAGTTGAAATGTTTTGGCACACGTTCACAGACTTATCAAATGTATACATGTATCTATTGTATATGCATTTGGATGTTGCACTCTCTCTCTCATCAATGTATTTCAAGATCACTGAAGAGTCACTCAGCGACCTATTCTCCAGCAGGAAATAAGAAACCTCGAGAAAGACCAGCTGAGTCACAAATGGAAGAGAACTTTGCATATGTTGTCAAGTACCTTGAAGATAACCACGATGAACAGTTGACCGTGGGTGATCTCGTCCATAAGATGAGGGAGAGCCATGGTGACAATACTTATACTAATAGATACAGGAAATAATAACTAATTGATCATTTTGGTGATTCCGTTATTATCTCTGAAATATGTGGAAAGGCGGATGTAGTTACTTTACATAGAACAGTAAAGTCTATACTACGGGAGTGTTTTTTTTCCAACGACAAGATAGTGAAGACAGCGAGTCTAAACGCATTGACATGATTAAAACTGTTGGTAAACTTAAAAAAAATGATATTTGTTCCGCTGAATCATCCTTTAAATTTGTATATCCTTCACCATTTGAGGTCTCTCATCTCCAGCAAAACCTGGATTTTGTACCCGATGGTCTAATGTTCTTACACGAGATACTTACACACAAATTATTCCAATGTTAATGTAGCAGCAATTGGACAGGCAATACTTCAAGCTACAAGGCCACGCTATATATTAGCTTCTCTCCAAACAGGTCTAGACATTCAACTTCATCACCAGTTCGCCTCTAAGTTCTTAATAGAAACTTTCAAAAGTTTGTGATTTTGTTCCTCTTACAGTGAAATCCAAAAATTTGAATTCATTGCTGCAGTGTCCGGTGGAAATACAATACCCATTGTAAACCCTGGTAGCTTTATGCACTATGTGGCAGATAACGTTGATCATAATGGTAGAATGTTAGATGGTCATGGGACTTATTATGGGATGGGTATCATAGCATGTGTAACATCAAGTACTTCTAATAATCACACTGTTAAGCGTTTAACAGTAACTAAAGATGATATTCTTGCAGCAGGAAAAATCATCATATCTTAATACGCACAAACTGATACCAACAATATTCCAGCTCAGTTTGAGACATTACGTGAACTTAGGAAATTCGATTCTTTTAGACATCTAGATTCACTTATTCAATTAACGTGGTCCGTTCGTCCGTTCAGACCAGGGTTGTCAGGTATAATGCAACATATGCAGCATAGTGAATATCCAGGAAAATTGTCAGGAGTATTTTACCTATGATTGACTTACATCCTGGCGACATGTCGTGTATATATTTCACTTTCAAATTTATCAGTGACCATGCCTCTAAACACGGTGTAACTCCCCACTCCAGTCACTGGTTCTTAGGTTAGGTGGCTTTCACACAATCATAAGTTTCTTAGGTAGTATTGGTTACCTAATACAGGAGTCCGGTCTAAGTAAAGTGTTAGAGACTGTGTATGCTCCGAATATTGTCACCGATCAATCGGAACACCTCGGATAATTCACGAATCATCTCTCGGATGTATGTAGGTAGTCGGATTCCCTCCGCCATTTCCCTAAATGGGACTACTTCTGAGACAGACTTCAAAACAAAGATGGCGGTTCGGGTGACAGCTTCCTACAGTACGATGCCTGTAAAACTTCAATTTATGGCGGCTTCAATTTTAAATCATCCCATTTCAATTTACCAAGAGCAGCAGACACGCAGCTGTCAAACGATGGCAGTGTTTATGTTTTGTGCGAACTACTTTGGCATATTCTCCTTCCGACGACCGGCGAACAAAACGATCGTGATTTGAGCAAGTATCATTGCACCAGATACATCCGAGGAAGGATAGTCCCGAGGACGGAATTACCCGAGGAGTTCCGATTGTGTCACCGATATGATGAGTGGTAAAGCTGTTGCAAGGGCAATTAGGGGTCATTCATTAGTAGATGTAGCCTTGTCTGTAATTCTTGCTAAAGAGATATTTGATGTGGAGTTACCAGAAGCAAATGACAATGACACACTTGAAGGTGATCGAAATAATGAACACGTTAACAGTCAAACAAATGATACAGGGAGTGTCTTACAAAATATCATTATGACTTCAGATAGTGAGCGTATCAAAAAGTTAGGCGATGTATTTGAAGCCTTGACTTCAGGACAAATGGATGTTTCAGACGTAAATGACATAGATTTGTTACGTGAGATGCAAGAGAAATTCACATCTGGTATAGAAGGTCTCAGACACTATCTGTACTATCTTTTGTAGTAGTTTACACTGTTACCAAAGCTGTAGGATTGGCTGCAAATTTTAACAATATTAGCATAAACTTTTTAATTGCAGTTTGTGTGGTCTATTTTCATGTTCACATAATTTGTGCTGAATCTACTTGAAATAGTATAAACTGAAAAATCATAAATAAAAGTTTATTAGCTGGAATAAATATACTATATAAGAGTATACAGATAGTGGATTTCTGTTTATACTACATGTATTTATCTGTATATCTACCAGCTTATCGATTTCTGTAAGAACTATTGCTGTTATAAATTATTAGATGTGCAATTTACTATTCCTGTTTCTGACTTATATATGTCTATAAGTACATAGTTTTAATATAGGACAGAATGGTTACAATTTATTTTGTACAAATTGTAATTGTAACTGAAATACTGTCTGACAGCATATGCGGGGTTTTGCTAATTTCTCATGAATTAGCATCATTTTGTGAACATAAAATTTTAATATAGAGAGAGGGACATGCATAGTTAGTTACTTGAAAGCCATAGGTTATAAGCAGATTTGATGATAATTTTGATGAATCTATGTTATTAAATGTACCTACCACCAAAAATGCCTCCTCATTATTTTCACTGTTTGCAAAATTTTGCTTTTACATGTATGTAACAATAAATTAAAAATATGTTTCCCGTGCTTACATTTTTCTAGACATTTTTTGGCCCACATCCTACAGATAAAACTACATCGAAATGCTTGTGTTGTTTTTTTACAATTTGTTCATGGTTGATCCTATTTTTGCTTAATAAGATTGAATAGCATTTCCAGTGCTGCCAGCATGCAGGAATGTTTTTATGGCATTTCTGAAGTGTTTGTGGTCAAGTATTTATGACTCTGGATCGGAAGGTTTCAAATTCAACCCAAGCCCCGTCACGACAAGTTTTCAAAAGGATCTTATTAAAGATTCGGATGTTTAATTCACTGTCATAAGAGAAACGTTCAGCACACCAAGAAAACATTTATAATATGTTTGAAGTGTTCTTGGCAAAAGGGATTACGTTATAGACTTCGGATCAGGTGGTTCCGAATTCAAACCTTAGAACCGTTAAAAAGAACTTATTAACGATTTTGGATGATCATTAAAGAAACGTTTGAAACACACCAAGAAAGTATTTATGACATAGTTGAAGTGTTCTTGGTCAAAAGATTAACTTTTTAGACTCGGGATCGGAGGGTTCTGGGATCAAACCCCAGACTTTTATTACACGAACATTTTGTAAAAACAACAACAACAGAATATGTTGGACTAATTATCACGTTCTTACCCCCAGATTTACTAGAAAGTAATCCATCTTGGATAATTAGTGTAATTATTTTGTAGTTATTTCTTTCCTCTATTGAATGACATACTACCTTTCACATGACAGCAACTTTTGTTAAGTTGTATTCTTAATGTCAGCTCAGTGTGTAATTATAAACTATGGTACCACATACAAAGGTAATAACATTACATTGTTACAACATTTGATCCATCGGGATTAAAGACATACTAGATCGTTCTGTCTTTATTGTTTTTCTCAGTTTATCGTCATCCATTTCACTTTAAATGTGAGAAGTAGGTTAAGTTTAGGAAATATTAAACATTGTTCTTGTATACATAATACTATGTTCCAGAAAAAATACTATCTGAACAATAAATATTTGTGTAATGTGAGGCTCCTGCACATGTGCATTTTCTGCTTGTACACTTTAGTTTCATTGTTAATTACAATAATTTTGGTATCTTTTTTTCTACATCTTGGAAAACCGATTAAGGTTTTGCTTTTATTTTGTTAAAATCATTCTATGGTCTCGGCAATAGGCATATACGTTAAACCTACTTTTTCTCGGGATTTTTTATAGTATACTGAAATTCAAAACCTTGAAATAAATGTTTTTTCAAATATGTCTATTACTTCTTCTCATATTGCTTTAACCAGTTTACCTGTCCCAATTTTTACGTCGCCTTTGATGATTCGCATCAAAGACTTTCCCTGTCTTCCGATCACCTGATCATTGTAAGATGGCCGAGAAGGATTTGGAGTGTCGTGTGGTTGACGCGCCACTGAGTATAGTGTGAGTGTGGAGTTCATACCATCAAAGCAACCGAAGCTGTACAGACCCATGAATTGAAATTTATTATAAGTTATTAGAATATTGGCGGAAATACCCTTCTTTTCCCGCGCTTAGAATTATAGCATTGAACATGTAGATTAAAAAAGAAGAATTTCTCAAAACGAAAAACGAGTGGCGCTGCTATCGCTTGGCCCGGCAAGGGAAGTAACTAGCAAGACAAGATACACAAGTTTCAATCGCGGCCAAAAATTAAGTCTGAGGTCATTCATTTTTACTAGCGTTGATATTGTTTGGTACTGTTTCTGGCCGCCCTTGAAACTTGTGTATCTTTCAATTAAGATTCTTAATTGCAAACTGCATCAATGTATAACAGCCAAACACAGTGTGCTAAGTCTTGTTCTGACGATATATAATATATTTCAGTCACTATATACTATCGGCAATCAATAGGTAGATTGACAACAAAGGATAAGAGTGGTTGTGGTCGTATTTATAAAAAAAAACTTAGTTTTTTCCCCTCCATTAAAAAATCCTTCAGCTTGGAAAAATCCCTAGACGTGTCTTAAAATTGCTGAAATTTAAATGAATACATGAATGAATGAATGAATGGATGGATGGATGGATGAATTATCGTTTCTGCTTCTCTTTTCTATAGAAACGTCTCAATAGACTCTATCCTATGCTAAGTTTATATGGAAAAAACCCAGCTTTTATGTCGTTATATAGCACACAGATCCGCGTGATCTAAAAATAGCAATCCCATGCTTGTCAGCATGTAACCTCCTCAGTTAATTAATATGTCTGTCTGTCTACCATACATACCTATAAAATGGACTTTTAAATAAAAATATTTCACCTCAGAAAAACAACAACAACAGAGTTCTCACTTCACTTTCCCATCCTTCTTATAGAACTAAAGTACGGTTAACCGGATACTATCCGATATTTTTTGCTATCCGGATAACAAAAAACGGTACTCGTTAACATACCTAATAGTGCTACAACTGAAGTTGTTGTTGCTGGTTGTTTTTCGTATTCAAAATGCCGGTGTAAATATAATGCGTTCTATAATGCGTTAATGTTTTAGTATAAAAATAATAAAAATAATGAACGAAATACTCTCGCTTAGTAATTTAGTATGACTTAATAATATTAAGTTTACATTTTAACTTAAAGGTTTGCGGTTTGTTTTATGAAAGTGGTGTCAATCAAATAATAATTAAGATGTTTTCGTTTATTTTATCCCAAATTTAACGTTAATAAGACTCTTTTGTTGTTGTTTTTCTCGTTAGACCCAGTGGCAGGCCAGTAGACTGTCTAGCAAGAGGACTGGATTCAAATCTACAAAACAAGCATTTTTATTATTTATTTTTTTTTATTTTATGACATGTTCGTCTTTTTCTTAAATGTTTATGTTAACAACCAATGAATTTGATCCAAGGATAGGTTTTTAGTATTATTTTTTAAACTGCCTTTGGTTTTTGTCAAAGCGTCATAAACAGATCTACTGCAGTGATGGATCTAGTTAGAGGATACGCGATCACTGTGTATAGCATGCCGTGAACACCTGGCATGATACCACACCCAGTCACATTATTCTGACAGCGGATCAACAATCCGTGAAGCTAACTATTTATTTTCTTGATCGTTAGCAAGAAAGATTATATCACAACCATTTACGACGTCGGTATGTCGCGGCACGGGATCGAACCCGGGGCCTCCCGTACCTGGAGCCGACGCTCTACCGATTGCGCTACCAGGTCCAAGGATTATGGTTTATAGTTCGATGTTATCTTTGCTGCTTCTCATTTTCTTTTTTAAAACTTAGCATTATAACGACGTCCAGCTATTTTGTTTGAGGAAAACAAATGTCTGGGTAGAACCATCGGCGCACCGAAGCTTAGCTGGAAAACCTTCACACATAAAGTCTGTTGTGTATTTAAGGTGGTATCTGTATAAATAGTAACGCATGTGACAGGTACATCTTGACAGTATGTAGTTTAAATTTATTTTTAGCATCAACTAAAGATTGCATGTAAACCACTGCATTATAACACACAAAAACACATTAACCTTTATGACTTACCGTTTGTATAAATTACATGCACGTAAGGTTATTTCTTTTAACAATGAAACTTCCCAATAGCAGTAAAATCTATGATATACATCAAGGATTTTACCTAAGTTTGAATGTATTTTGAAATAATAAAAAATAAAACAATCTTGTTTAAAAATTTATGAAATTATTAAAGCTAAATTTAAATGAACAGACGGCAAAGACATGACAAAACACAAGGCATATATTATATAATATATAATAATAATAATAATATAAACATACATTATTAATTGCAGTCTCTGTCTCTGTTTCTCTCTCTGTCTGTCTGTCTGTCTGTTTGTCTGTCTGTCTGTCTGTCTGTCTGTCTGTCTGTCTGTCTGTCTGTCTGTCTGTCTGTCTGTATGTCTGTCTGTCTGTCTGTCTGTCTGTCTGTCTCTCTCTCTCTCTCTCTCTCTCTCTCTCTCTCTCTCTCTCTCTCTCTCCCTCTCTCTCTTTCTCTCTCTCTCTTTCAAGTTGCAACAAGGCATGTAAGCGTTTTGGCTAAAAAAGGACAATTATCATTTTCATAAAATATCGACATGTCTAATTATTTATCCTGTTAGTTTATGTCATGAGTAGATTGTAAAATTGGAACAAAATTTAACTGAGTAAAGCTTTAGGCAAATTAAACCATGAATCCCGAAGAACAAAACTCATAAAATATAGCATTTCTACATTGGCTGCTTTAGTCAATGGCCCAATTTAAGTCAACAATTTAGTAATTAAAACAGTTAGGAAACATCGGGAAAAATCACAAAATATTGAACTTGTACAATTGCTGTCTCTGCCGATGGTCGCTACCGTCTGGAGGTGTTCCATACAGCATTAGGAACTGGCCGCTCTTCTTGGGGGTGAGTATCTCACCCTCCCACGTGTAGTCGTCTGTTTTCTCCAGTTGCAGGTCTTCAACGTATACAGACCCGAGAAAAGGGGAGGCAACTCTAAACCTAACTGGAGTGTTCGGTTCCAGGTCCCGGTATGTCGGCTCAAGGACACACACCTGGAAGGTTTGCGCGGCTGTGTAAGAGAAAGGAAAGTTCTTCACTAGATTGTTGATATCTGTGCACTTGAGGATGTATTTCACCAGACCTGGTGTCCTTTGCGTACTGTCGCCTTCACGCTTCCCGGCAAGTTTCAGAATGTAAACGCCACAAGATGGCGGACGGACTAAAATCTTGTAATGGTCTTCAGAATCCCGGAACGTTGCGACGTATGCATCCATGTTGACTTTATCCGCCGTGTCTAAGGTGGCGGTTATTTGCATGATGGGAACAATGGTCGTCTTGACGATGATGTGCAGCTCTTTCCGGAAAACAATAATCGGTTCCCGGTGCGAGAATTCTACGCCCCAGTCTTTGGTGACGGCTTCAGTTTTGACCGTCTTGTTGTATTCCTCTAGCGTAATGGGGCGTTTCAGCAGTTGCCACATTTCACTGGACATTGGGTCATTCCGGAGATACGGGAAATGGTCGTTGATAAAATTCTCAGGGTCAGTCATAAACCAGAACTCCTCATACCGCCGGTGGTACATGCCGTCTTCATCTTCGAACCCTGAACCCCAGGCACAGTCGACAAACCGCCAATCGTGTCCAATGTATACAGCATTCCACGCATGCTCTGGTTCATCAAGTTGTGTAAATGGTTCCTCCGGGTCGAACTTGGAATCCTTGACATAGCCTTTGAGTTTCTTTACTGGAATAGCTGCTGATCTGAAGTAGAAAGTTTTAGAAATTAAGGGCAGGTATATTGTTGTTATGTGTCACAGTTCTAGAAATTGGTCTAAATGAATATAGGTCCAATGGGACACACTACTGGACTTGTGTTCGGTCGTTTTCATATCATCTCATTTTACCAGACCTGGTAGCGCAATCGGGAGGCATCAAGTTCGATCCTCGGCCGCGGCATACCAAAGTCGTTTAAATGGTAGTGGTACAGCTCTTTTGCTAACGCTCAAGCAAATATAAGGGTATGTCCACGACTTGTTGGCCCAGTGTCAGGATAATGTGACTGGGTGTGGCATCACGCCAGGTGTTCACGGTAAGCTATATACAGTGAAAGCAGCACTTTATCTACTTCAGGTGGACACTGTCTCCAGATGACTTAAATACTGTTGGTGGGATAAACAAGTCATCGCATTTGTCAGATTGACCTTACAGCGGCGCGCCAGAATAAATCTCATAGTCATAAGAAATATTCCCACCCCACGCTCAGGTAACCATACAAGCGAATTTGAATACCTCAGAATACCTGAATACTAATCAGCAAAAAACTACATCATGCGAGTTTTACACCTTTTCAGTGTATAGATAAAAAAAGAAACTAGATATCCATAAAAATAAGATATGACACAGTACATATATAACGGTTATACAACACTTTGTTATTGTTTATAAAAACGATAACAACAATGGAGAATATGTCGACCACCCAGGCATACTTGATCTCATTAAAGGTAAATAGATAAACCAAAAGGGATGAGTGGATCCAGGGGAAGGGGTGGGGGAGGGGGTGGGGGTGGGGGTGGGGGTGGATGGGGAATGCATCCCCACCCTCATCAACCATGTAAAAGAGTAGAATTGTTGACTGCTTATTTCAAAGTTAGGTTCCCTTACTGTATGTGTACACACACACACACACACACACACACACACACACACACACACACACACACACACACACACACACACACACACACACACACACACACAGAGAGAGAGAGAGAGAGAGAGAGAGAGAGAGAGAGAGAGAGAGAGAGAGAGAGAGAGACACACACACACACACACACTCACATAGTATATAAGTAAGTATATATATTACTTATATAATTTACTGCGATAATGTTGAATGGATCTTGATTCATACCCCCCACCTACACCCACCCCCAGCCCAACCAAAATATTCTGGATCCGCCCCTGCCAAGAGGAATGCAACCTCACATTAAAAACGTTTCCTCAGTATGCGTTGCAGAAGCTCTTTAAATGAATAAATCCCCATGTCAAAGGCCACGTGCCATGCAAATCACAAAAGGAAAATCGTCAATGGGCTTGACGATCGAGACTTGAACTAGGATATAATAAACTGATATAGTTTTTATTGCAAACTATTATATTTTTTAACTATAAAATCAACTGAGGAATGTGTACATTTAAAAAAAATTTTTTTGATTTAACTGCATTTACGTCGAATGGAACATTTTTACATTGAAACCGATATCAGTATACACAAACACGATCTTCACTATTTTCACGTGCTTTTCAAGACGGCAGTGGCAAACACAGCACAGTGAATGTAACCTGTCAGGTTGTGTGACGTAATCAGTGTGAGGAGAGTAACAATCGGTGTGAGGAGTGTGACGTAATCGGCGTGAGGAGTGTGACGTGATCGATGTGAGGCGTGTGAAGTAATCGGTGTGAGGAGTGTGACGTAATCGGTGCGAGAAGTGTGACGTAATCGGTGTGAGGAGTATGACATAACCGGTGTGAGGAGTGTGACGTTATCGGTGTGAGGAGTGTGACGTAATCGGTGTGAGAAGGGCGACGTAATCGGTGTGAGAAGTGTGACGTAATCGGTGTGAAGGGTGTGACGTAATCGGTGTGAGGAGTGTGACGTAATTTGTGTGAGGAGTGTGACGTAATCGGTGTGAGGGGTGTGACATAACCGGTGTTAGGAGTATGACGTAATCGGCGTGAGAAGTGTGACGTAATCGGTGTTAGTAGTGTGAGTATATACCTGCACAGAGCGGAGAAGACGTTGGTGTATCCCTCCGAGGATGCGGCAACCCCGTGTCGAAGAATGGTATTTGGGTCTGAAGGGCTCTCTCGTTTAGGGTAGGCGTAGTGCTTGTCAAACCTGCGACATAACACAAATGCACAAGAAAGGTCACCGATGTGCAACATCCAATGCACTGTAGAGAGAATGCGCTTTAAACAATTTAAACACATTTTGTTATAAATAATAACGTTATGATAGTATCAGTATAATATTATCATGTTGCAAAAAGATGAATATCCTGGGAACTAGAGACTCTCTTACACTGTTCATTGCGTAAATGCGTGAGAGCAATGTTTGATAGCTGTGCTGGAAGAACGGGACCTAGACTATCTCTACATTGCTTATTATAAATGCTACGCTACGCTTTTTATAATTGCAAGCTACACTTTTAAGCGCGGCATACTCGATTCCTCACTCACTGAAGCATTCGAATGTTCAGATCCTTTTTATCCGAACGTTCGAATGTTCGGAACACTTGTATATGGTATATTACTAAAATGTAAAGTCATGCATACGTGATGTTGTGGCAGATCCAGAAGTAGAAAGCCCTGCATTTCTCCAAGTCCGATTTGCAGGGACCCATTAGGTAATCGGATAGGAGCTTCGTATTCTTCGTCACGTTCGGTGGTGTCTGCCGGGGACAAATAAAAGAAGTTTTGTAACGCCTTTGAAAAACATCACAGCGCAGAGGCGGATCCAAAAAACGTTGGTGTGTGTGGAGGGGGGAGAGGAGGGTATGAATCAAGATTCATTAAACTTTATCGCAATAAATACTAAATATATAGATATATATACACCGTAAGGGAACTTAAATTTGACAGTCATTAGACAAAATTTACTTTAAAAGCTTGGTATTTTTAAGCTAACATGTATGTGTTGTCACACAACTCTACTTTTTTAACTGGTTGTTGTGGGGTTGCATAGCCCCATCCCCTGGATCCATTCCTGTCACAGCGACACAACTTTGGCAATTAAAGCTGCGTTTAGTAATTTTGCTATGAAGAGAACCTTAACATATGACTCAAAAGGTATCTTATGATTATAATAGTATAAATCTGAGTTAGTTAGTTAGAATTGTTTTATATCTTATATCTTGAATGTAACGACCGTAAATCGGAAAGGTGTTGCAACTGATAAAAACATGGGAACTAACCCCATTTGATTTCAACAAGAAAATCTGGTCTTATTTGCAACAATTATAAATGGTTAATCTGCACCATAAAGGTTGATAGAAGTCCCTTTATAAGAATGCAAGTCAAACGATGTCTGTATGATTTGGTGAACGAAGACTCATGACAAGTGTCTTGGTAGCACTATCTGTGCACCGCGGATCATCTGCAATGCTAAGAAGTCCTCTTAGTATAAATTGGTTTATGCTCCGTGCTAAAATAGTTCAAATCGCCTTTTTTGCTTATTTTAGCATACATTTCCCTTTCTTACGTCTTTATCAATATTCATAAACTTGTAAGGGGGATCGCACTATGTTTTACCTTTCTTATGTCTTCATTAACATGCATAAACATATAAGTGAACGGCACTATGTTTTACCTTTCTTATGTCTTCATTAACATGCATAAACATATAAGTGGACGGCACTATATTTTACCTTTCTTACGTCTTCATCAACATGCATAAACATTTGAGTGCACGGCACTTTGTTTTACCTTTCTATTGTGTTCGTCAATATGCATAAACATGTAAGAGGACGGCACTATGTTTTACCTTTCTTACGTGTTCGTCAATATGCATAAACATATAAGTGGACGGCACTATGTTTTACCTTTCTATTGTGTTCGTCAATATGCATAAACATGTAAGAGGACGGCACTATGTTTTACCTTTCTATTGTGTTCGTCAACATGCATAAACATATAAGTGGACGGCACTATGTTTTACCTTTCTATTGTGTTCGTCAACATGCATAAACATATAAGTGGACGGCACCATGTTTTACCTTTCTATTGTGTTCGTCAATATGCATAAACATATAAGTGGACGGCACTATGTTTTACCTTTCTATTGTGTTCGTCAACATGCATAAACATATAAGTGGACGGCACCATGTTTTACCTTTCTATTGTGTTCGTCAATATGCATAAACATGTAAGAGGACGGCACTATGTTTTACCTTTCTTACGTGTTCGTCAATATGCATAAACATGTAAGGGGACGGCACTATGTTTTACCTTTCTTACGTGTTCGTCAATATGCATAAACATGTAAGGGGACGGCACTATATTTTACCTTACTATTGTGTTCGTCAATATGCATAAATATGTAAGTGGACGGCACTATGTTTTACCTTTCTTACGTGTTCGTCAATATGCATAAACATGTAAGGGGATGGCACTATGTTTTACCTTTTTTACGTGTTCGTCAATATGCATAAACATGTAAGGGGACGGCACTATATTTTACCTTTCTATTGTGTTCGTCAATATGAATAAATATGTAAGTGGTCGGCACTATGTTTTACCTTTCTTACGTGTTCGTCAATATGCATAAACATATAAGGGGGACGGCACTATGTTTTACCTTTCTTACGTGTTCGTCAATATGCATAAACATGTAAGGGGACGGCACTATGTTCTTCTTCTTTTCCTTTGGCGGTGCGGTCCGTGGTGTCACCTTTCGTGTAAGCCTACCGCCGGTGCAGCATCCGACGAAACACCCTTTGACGTTGTCGGTGTCTTCTCCGCCGTGATTACTGATATATACCTCGACGTTGGAGCAGCACCACATGTTGAACAACTGGTGGACGTTTTACAGAGAAGAATTTATAACATATACGGAAAATCATACATGCTAGCCGTCTTTCGAAGATGCCAAGTGCGCTACCGGTAAATTCCAGGATCACGGATGTGCGAAATTTAAGGCGCTGCAGAGAGAATACGCTTAAAACAGGAAGATTTATATCCTAGGACTTAGAAAGTCTGCTTAATTGCTTTCCTCTGCAACATCTTCGTTACCAAAGGCTGCAAGCGTTAATTTTGGGATACGCAATTCCTTCCAGGAAACAAGGCCCCACTAAACAGCGGCGAAATTCTGTTATTGCCTGCGATATTACTGATATCATTTTGTTATTTCAAAATGCTCTGTAAATCTGGTAATACTCGGTTGTTATCTAGAAAACACTCCAGAGCGGTGCCAATGGAAGTTAAAAGCATGACTGGTTGCTTTTAGAATAGATTTATTCTGGCAAAGTTTTAAAAATTTCATTATTAATCAATATTAGAAATCATGGTTATCCAAAACACACATTTGTTTTTTCCATTTTTTTTTCGAATGACTTGTTGCCGTTAAAGCATAATTAGCCTATTGTCATTCGCGTTGTTTTTATATAGCACCGCTAATGCGTAAACAATCATTTTCATTTATCTTATGTTGGGCTATGTTTTTATCGATCAATTTAATCTAAGGGCAGGGAAGTCACTTGACAAACAGAAAAGAAATAACTGAAATACTGTTGATGGGACGATCAACCCAATAAACAAACAAACAAACAACATGCAAACAATTTCCAAACAAGTCTCCTGATATGTAAATAGTAGGCAAAGTGTTTGTTACCACATTGAATTATAAAATTCTACTACAAATCATACACTACTAAATAAATATATCTAAAATATAAGGCAATTAGAAAACAATGTATCTACTTGATAGTATTTTAAAGTTAACTTACCGTTATCAGAATGGAACAAATTTTATCATATCTTACAAAAGTCCTGCTGTTTTGTATCTGTCAATGCATTTAACTGTTGCAAGTTTTGTCCATAGAAACAAGACCTAATCTGATCATAGCGCGAAATAAAGTCCTTGTCAAACTTCAGAGAGGTCTGTCATTGGAAACAATGAACTCACACACCATTCTAGAATTTCATTCTGTTTGCTCCGCTTCGTCGACTTCTTTGTTTTGTAGTCAACAGTTGACTGTGTATAATAAAATGGCAATCAAGACAGGTTTTGGCAAATGCGCGCCAATCGAAAGTGTTTATATTCGGGGGTTATCAGTTTTTAGATCTATTTCAATAAGTATTTCTAAAAATAATATGCATACTTAAGTAACATTTTTTTTTCAAAAGCTTTTACAACGTATGCTTAAAGTGCCAAAATGTTTTGGGCTTCAATTAAACAGAATTTTGAGAGTCAGCACGGGATTTACAACTAATTGGATTATTTAGCGTTTCTATTGGAAGAGATAACTAACGCGTGTTAATATTGTTTTAGTTAACCGCACGATGATAATAACGATGACCAATAAAAACTATTGGAAATTGAATGCTCGCTTTTAGGTTTTGCTTTAAATGTCAATAAATAAACACGTTGCAAATATTTTTGATGAATTGGATCAACGTTTTCAAGTGGTATCTAGATTTTGGAATTGTTTTGGTTTCACAGACTTTACATTAAGCCACTAGTCTTGACGTTTTACAGTATTAATAATTTATAGAACGGAATATGTTATAGCAAACAAAGGTGTACATGTGAATTCAAATAGCTGCGTTTCATAAATCTAAAAGGTAAGTCAATGCACCTGTGTGAACGAACACAAAGAGTGCGTGTCTCTCTCAACTTCCACGTTTTTTGTTTAATTTGCTGCACAAATGAAACGATTTAAGGTGACCACCTCACTTCAAGCACCCTTTCGGGAACATTGAAACGTTTTCAGACCAGTCCCATGGAGTAAGGGAGTTTAAGAACGCTTTAATGTTCCCCGGTAGGGCATCCTGTAAACGTTTTGATACAAATACTCTCTCCATTTCCTCGATTTCAAATTCATACTCTGAAAATATAAACATTCTTCCGACAAATAACAGAATAAAAAAAGCGGGAGTCATTTGCAAAAGTTTTAAATGAACGGGATTCATTTGAAAAGGTTTTAAAGTTCCATAAGATGAAATAATTTTAAAACGTTTTGAAATTTATGAGGGACATATACAGGTTTTAAAGCTTAAGTTTATCATTTAAAAACGTTTCCCGGAGATGGAAAATTATTTTGCGTGAGGAAACATTTTAAAACGTTATTATATTCCCTGAAAGGAAAAGTTATACTGCAGAGGGCAGATTTGAAAACGTTTTTACGTTCCCGAAGATGGATTGTTATATAACTGCCTGACACATTTGAAAACGTATTTACTGCGAGGAAAAGTTATATCTCGAGAGAGCACATTTGAAAATGAAATGATTTATATTTCGGAATGGAACGTTTGAGGGAAAATTTGAGGGACATTTGAAAACGTTTTGTTTGTTTGTTTGTTTGTTTGTTTGTTTGTTTCGGAGATGGCTTAACACAGAGGAGCTTGAAATCGTAACACTGCCTGGCCAAAGCATAAGAACCCATATATATATAAAGAACCAGAAATACAAAAGATTTTTTCTAAACAAATGCAAAAACCTTCACAGAAACCACCATGTAACACAAAATTTTCAGGGTGAGGCATCCGCCACCCCGCATGGACTCCGCCCCCGCCCCTAGCGGCTTTGCGTACACATAATTTCATGCCTAGCTACTCCACTGTCTGTGCACTTTTTGCTGCTGAGACTATTATCAATTACTCGCTTGTAGACACATTTGCTAATGAAAAGATGTCCCCCAAACATTCAATATTCATATAAGATGAAAACTATTAATAATATAATGTAGGTTGTCAGCGAATGTAGCATGCACCGCTGTCATACTCATGTTACCACGTTATGGTTAGTTTTAAGCATCTAACCCAATGCAGGCATTAAAATTTCAGGAGGAAAATTATGACAAACTTAATTAATTTAAATGCTGAAAAGTCTCTTTATAAACCTGTTCCAACACGTGTAAGCTTAAGAAAGGAACGTGTAAAGAGAGAGAGAGAGAGAGTAAGAGAGAAAGAGAGAGAGGGAGAGAGAGACAGGCAGTCAGACAGAGACAGAGAGAGACACACAGAGAGAGAGAGACACACACACACACAGAGACAGACAGACAGAGACAGACAGAGAGAGAGAGAGAGTTGACGCGTACAAATGGTACCGGGTTTAGAATCGACATTGTAAGACAGCGTTGACGCATACAACTGATACCGGGTTTAGAATCGACATTGTAAGACAGAGTTGACGCGTACAACTGGTACCGGGTTTAGAATCGACATTGTAAGAGAGAGTAACGCATACAACTAGTACCAGGTTTAGAATCGACAATGTAAGAGAAAGCTGACGCATACAACTGGCACCGGGTTTAGAATCGACATTGTAAGAGGGAGTTGACGCATACAACTGGTACCAGGTTTAGAATCGACATTGTAAGAGAGAGTTGACGCGTACAACTGGTACCGGGTTTAGAATCGACATTGTAAGACAGAGTTGACGCATACAACTGGTACCAGGTTTAGAATCGACATTGTAAGAGAGAGTTGACGCGTACAACTGGTACCGGGTTTAGAATCGACATTGTAAGACAGAGTTGACGCGTACAACTGGTACCAGGTTTAGAATCGACATTGTAAGACAGAGTTGACGCGTACAACTGGTACCAGGTTTAGAATCGACATTGTAAGAGAGAGTTGACGCGTACAACTGGTACCGGGTTTAGAATCGACATTGTAAGACAGAGTTGACGCGTACAACTGGTACCAGGTTTAGAATCGACATTGTAAGAGAGGATTGACGCGTACAACTAGTACCGGGTTTAGAATCGACATTGTAAGAGAGAGTAACGCATACAACTAGTACCGGGTTTAGAATCGACATTGTAAGAGAGAGTAACGCATACAACTAGTACCGGGTTTAGAATCGACATTGTAAGAGAGAGTTGACGCGTACAAATGGTACCGGGTTTAGAATCGACATTGTAAGACAGAGTTGACGCGTACAACTGGTACCAGGTTTAGAATCGACATTGTAAGACAGAGTTGACGCGTACAACTGGTACCTGGTTTAGAATCGACATTGTAAGAGAGAGTAACGCATACAACTAGTACCAGGTTTAGAATCGACATTGTAAGAGAGAGTAACGCATACAACTAGTACCAGGTTTAGAATCGACAATGTAAGAGAAAGCTGACGCATACAACTGGCACCGGGTTTAGAATCGACATTGTAAGAGGGAGTTGACGCATACAACTGGTACCGGGTTTAGAATCGACATTGTAAGAGAGAGTTGACGCATACAACTGGTACCAGGTTTAGGATCGACATTGTAAGACAGAGTTGACGCGTACAACTGGTACCAGGTTTAGAATCGACATTGTAAGACAGAGTTGACGCGTACAACTGGTACCGGGTTTAGAATCGACATTGTAAGACAGAGTTGACGCGTACAACTGGTACCAGGTTTAGAATCGACATTGTAAGACAGAGTTGACGCATACAACTGGTACCGTGTTTAGAATCGACATTGTAAGACAGAGTTGACGCGTACAACTGGTACCGGGTTTAGAATCGACATTGTAAGAGAGAGTAACGCATACAACTAGTACCAGGTTTAGAATCGACAATGTAAGAGAAAGCTGACGCATACAACTGGCACCGGGTTTAGAATCGACATTGTAAGAGGGAGTTGACGCATACAACTAGTACCAGGTTAAGAATCGACATTGTAAGAGAGAGTTGACGCATACAACTGGTACCAGGTTTAGAATCGACATTGTAAGAGAAAGCTGACGCATACAACTGGTACCGGGTTTAGAATCGACAATGTAAGAGAGTTGACGCATACAACTGGTACCAGGTTTAGAATCGACATTGTAAGAGAGAGTTGACGCATACAACTGGTACCCGGTTTAGAATCGACATTGTAAGAGAGAGTTGACGCGTACAACTGGTACAGGGTTAAAAATCGACATTGTAAGAGAGAGTTGACGCATACAACTGGTACCGGGTTTGGAATCGACATTGTAACAGAGAGTTGACGTGTACCACTGGTACCGGGTTAAGAATCAACTTTGTAAGAGAGGGTTGACGCATACAACTGGTACCGGGTTTAGAATCGACAATGTAAGAGAGTTGACGCATACAACTGGTACCAGGTTTAGAATAGACAATGTAAGAGAAATATGAGGCATACAACTGATACCAGGTTAGATTCGACATTGTAAGAGAGAGTTGACGCATACAACTGGTACCTGGTTTAGAATCAACAATGTAAGAGAGAGTTGAGGCATACAACTGGTACCAGTTTTAAAATCGCGGTGTAAGAGAGAGTTGACGCATACAACTGGTACCAGGTTTAGAATCGACATTGTAAGAGAGAGTTGACGCATACAACTGGTACCAGTTCTAGAATCGACATTGTAAGAGAGAGTTGACGCATACAACTGGTACCAGTTCTAGAATCGACATTGTAAGAGAGAGTTGACGCATACAACTGGTATCGGGTTTAGAATCGACATTGTAAGAGAGAAATGACACATACAACTGGTACCGGGTTTAGAATCGACATTGTAAGAGAGAGTTGACGTGTACAACTGGTACCGGGTCTAGAATTGACATTGTAAGAGACAGTTGACGCATACAACTGGTACCGGGTTTAGAATCGACATTGTAAGAGAGAAATGACACATACAACTGGTACCGGGTTTGGAATCGACATTGTAAGACAGAGTTGACGTGTACAACTGGTACCGGGTCTAGAATTGACATTGTAAGAGACAGTTGACGCATACAACTGGTACCAGGTTTAGAATCGACATTGTAAGAGACAGTTGACGCATACAACTGGTACCGGGTCTAGAATTGACATTGTAAGAGACAGTTGACGCATACAACTGGTACCGGGTTTAGAATCGACATTGTAAGAGAGAGTTGACGCATACAACTGGTACCGGGTCTAGAATCGACATTGTAAGAGACAGTTGACGCATACAACTGGTACCGGGTTTAGAATCGACATTGTAAGAGAGAGTTGACGCATACAACTGGTACCGGGTTTAGAATCGACATTGTAAGAGACAGTTGACGCATACAACTGGTACCGGGTCTAGAATCGACATTGTAAGAGACAGTTGACGCATACAACTGGTACCAGGTTTAGAATCGACATTGTAAGAGACAGTTGACGCATACAACTGGTACCGGGTCTAGAATTGACATTGTAAGAGACAGTTGACGCATACAACTGGTACCGGGTTTAGAATCGACATTGTAAGAGACAGTTGACGCATACAACTGGTACCGGGTTTAGAATCGACATTGTAAGAGAGAGTTGACGCATACAACTGGTACCAGGTTTAGAATCGACATTGTAAGAGAGAGTTGACGCATACAACTGGTACCAGTTTTAAAATCGCGGTGTAAGAGAGAGTTGACGCATACAACTGGTACCAGGTTTAGAATCGACATTGTAAGAGAGAGTTGACGCATACAACTGGTACCAGTTCTAGAATCGACATTGTAAGAGAGAGTTGACGCATACAACTGGTACCAGTTCTAGAATCGACATTGTAAGAGAGAGTTGACGCATACAACTGGTACCAGGTTTAGAATCGACATTGTAAGAGAGAGTTGACGCATACAACTGGTATCGGGTTTAGAATCGACATTGTAAGAGAGAAATGACACATACAACTGGTACCGGGTTTAGAATCGACATTGTAAGAGAGAGTTGACGTGTACAACTGGTACCGGGTCTAGAATTGACATTGTAAGAGACAGTTGACGCATACAACTGGTACCGGGTTTAGAATCGACATTGTAAGAGAGAAATGACACATACAACTGGTACCGGGTTTGGAATCGACATTGTAAGACAGAGTTGACGTGTACAACTGGTACCGGGTCTAGAATTGACATTGTAAGAGACAGTTGACGCATACAACTGGTACCGGGTTTAGAATCGACATTGTAAGAGAGAGTTGACGCATACAACTGGTACCAGGTTTAGAATCGACATTGTAAGAGAGGGTTGACGCATACAACTGGTACCAGGTTTAGAATAGACATTGTAAGAGAGAAATGACACATACAACTGGTACCAGGTCTAGAATCGACATTGTAAGAGACAGTTGACGCATACAACTGGTACCGGGTTTAGAATCGACATTGTAAGAGAGAGCTGACGCATACAACTGGTACCGGGTCTAGAATCGACATTGTAAGAGAGAGCTGACGCATACAACTGGTGTCAGGTGTAATTTAGCTAACGTTTTAATTTATTTTTTTTTTTTTAATTTAACGTTTTTCGATATCAAACATCACTTTACTGGGATGATCACTGTGCATATAGTCTTCAGCAGGCGCGTAGCTGCCTATATGCAGAATACGCATTTGTGTACACATTGTCCCCAAAGAATGAAAACATAAAAAGGTTAAATCTGCAATACAATTGCAATTAGGAGAAATGTGTATATTTATAGCGATTAGCCACAATCCCTATTTGTACCACGAAAACAAAATGTAAAATTGCAAAATCGATTTGATAATTTTTCTGAAGCTCCGCTTCATTGTTATGGTAAAGGCTCTGTACTCTTATAAATCATTAAAATCTCAACTTCTCAGAAAATTCCTTTCTCTGGACGGTCACACTTTGACAGAATCTGAAGGGGTGATATATTGAGAATTGCAACTTTCTGTTTGACGTTTACCTCTTTAATTTTCATGTTTCGTTAGATAGACAATAGTAACTGCATTTAATCGACAGACAAAACATTTATCTCACTGTTTTTTACCATTTTGACTTACTCCACTTGAACCATGTGTCTAGTGCGATTTCTCAAAATGGCTTAAATACTGCCTTCGTTTACTCCATATCATGACATTTTGCTTGAAGGCATGGTGATCAAAGACTACGTTTGATTAAAAAAGTGAATTATATCTTAAGTAAATAGCGTGGATCAAATTTTAAATAAATGGTAAATAATAATAACAATAACATCAACAATAATAATAATAAAATAATAATAATAATAATAATAATAATAATAATAATAATAATAATAATAATAACAATAATAATAATAATAATAATAATAATTATAATTATAAAAATAATATAATTGGGCTTGTGTTTTAGTAGCTTCTCATTTGGAAATAAAGTACGTAGTATTAAAAAAAAAAATTTTAACATTCCAATGTTTATAAAATAACATTTTCCTTCACAGCTAATTACATCTTGGTACCGAACTTTACTTTAGAAGCCAACACGTTCGACCTAGAAACGTGAAACTCTCCGAGAGAACATGCGTACACATGATACCAAGCCTACCTACGACACTGTGCAGTAAAGTATTTATCGCACCACGATATAAAGTCTTCGTTTACTCAAATGTTAAACATACCATTATGACTTGTGTATTTATCTAAACAAGAAAAGTCACTGATGCGAAGCAGGAGACGCAAAAATAAAAAAAACAACGAAAAAAAAAAAACACCCAACAAACTGGAACAGGTAAACAGGTTAAAGAAATATGGGTGCAAGTAAGAAGACATGTTTGAAATGTTATGGGGTTGTGTTTTTTTTTATATAGTTTTAAGTAACTATACATAACCAGAAAAAGTATGTATACTGTATTATCCGGAGGCCATAGAATGGTTTAAAACAACAACAGAGTGTAAAGAAAACACCATTTAATCGGGTTTTCAAGATGTTGCATATGCAAAAGAAAAAAGGGCAAGATTATTAAAATTATCTATAAGAGTTAAGTGTATAAGCAGCAAATGCACGTATGCAGAAGCCTTACATTACACAAATCGTTATTGTTTAAGTAATATTTTTTCAGGAACATAGTATTTCTTCCTTTCTTAATATCTTATTGTGTATTATCAAAGTTGTTTTGCATGGAATATTTTTTTGTATCTGGGTTATGTACAGGAAGAACAATGTTTCGTGGTTTCCAAAACTTCACGCATTTTAAAGTGAAAGAGATAAAGACGAAAACTGGGAGAATGATCCCGATGAAAACATTGTTGTTACAAAGCCAAAATATTACGTAATTATGTGCTAATATGGTTAATAATAACACATTGAACTGTTTTTAAAAATATAACTTACCAAAAGTTGCTGTCAAGTGAAAGATATGTGGCCGTCTGGTGGTCTAGTGGTTAAGACGTTGGACTCCCGATCGGAGGTTCCCGGGTTCGAACCCAGAAACTGACCACGTGATGTTAGTCCTTGAGCAAGACTATTTACTGCACATTGCTTCAGGGACTCAGTACCTGAGTACTGGTTTTACCCAGGAAGTGGGCAGACGAGAGGGATTAATATAGGTTGAAGGAACTTGTTTTTTCAATTAATTAAATAAATTTGTTTAAACTAAGTGAAAGGTAGTATTTCATTCCATATTAAGACCTAAAAACTACAAAATATTTAATGGATATTATGAAAAGCAAGTTTTCAATATTATCCAAGATGGATACTGCTGTCTAGTACAGCTGTAGGTAAGGAAGTGGTCACGAAAGTAATAATAAGTCTGAACATATTCTGTTGTTGTTTGTTTTTTGTTGTTGATGTTTTTGTGTATGTGTTGTTGTTTGTTGTTTTTTTTTTGTTGTTGTTATTTTGTTTTTGCAAAATGTTCGTGAAGATAAAGAATTGATCAAGGACTAAAATTTCATGTCGGGTCTTGGGTTTGAGCCCTGAACCCATCTGATCATGAGTCTATATCTTAAACCTTTTTTACCAAGAATATTTCCAGCAAATTATTAATGCTTTCTTCGTGTGTTGGGCGTTTATTAATGTTCATCCGAATCGAATAAGATCTGTTAAAAAAAATTACGAGTCCAGGGTTTGAATTTTCAATTCCCATAACCCTAACCTCTTTCCCCAGAACACTCTAAGCATATTACAAGCTTTATTTACTAGGGACTGTTTTGTTGCTATTAGATAATGTCATCTTGTTAACATGCAGTCCGAACATCAAAGGACATACCGAGAAGCATTCATAGCTTCTTACGTAAGTATGAATAGGAACAGAAGATAATGTAAGGGTGTACCGAGTATCCGTGTACAATTACGTTCATGTTAAAGACATTTTAATTATAAAAAGAAATAAACCAAAATCTCTCATGTGTTTTGTTTTTGTTGATGTTGTTTGCCATGTCAGTGTTAAAGTTACTGGCACACCAAAACTAAATATAAAAAATACATAAATATATATAAGAAAAAAAAAAGAACGCCGTTTACCGAATTGGGACCCGTATTTTATCAGATATATGAAAGTCCGCAAAACAGACTTTCCGCATTTACAAATTTCAGCAAGCATTCCATACATAGTCGTCTCGCTCCAGCGCGTGGCCATTGAAGGATAGTTTCATGCCCTCTTATGGAAGGGTGTCTAAACCACCTGAAGTTGACAGTATTGTGATATACATGTGTTACTGTTTATTTCAACCCTACAGCTAAAAAAATCTTCGCGTTGCTTTATTGGCGACGTTTTCAAATGAATCGTGATGTCTAATACACACCTGTTACATGTCAGAAAAAAACAACTTGTTTTTGTCAGCGGTTTTGTTAAGGATGATACAACACAATAAAACTTTTCAATGGAACGTTTTATTGCTTGCGAACGGATGTCCGGGAATGCGCCCTTAAAAGACGCCAGTTCTTTTGTAAAATTAATATTTTAATCAGATTTTAAGTTCTTAATGACAGAATGAATTGAAGCGCCCGCCGCCGAGCGGTTAGAATCGCCGACTTGTAACTTCTCAGCTCCTCACCGCATGGGTTTGAGTCTCGGTCGGGAATAGAATTGTCATTTGGTGAGGTTTTTCAATTAACCTGCGGTGCGCCGGTGGTCTTGCCCAGACATAAGTCTGGGGTCAACCTCCACCAATAATTAGCTGGACGTCGCCAATATGAACATAATTGTGTCGGTGCGTTTTTACAAACCAAGACAAAAAACAAAACAAACAAAACAACAAAAAACTTACAAAACAGCATGGATTTTTAAAGTGTAAAATGAAAACTGCCAAAGAACCTTCATCATTAGAATCTTATTCTTACTGAAATTTAAAACATGTGTTGATATTGTTTGTGTATTGGGTTTATCGTCCCACCAACAGTATTTCAGTTATCTGGAGACGGTGTCCACTTGAAGCAGATATAGTGCTGCCTTCACTGTGTATAGCATGCCGTGAACACCTGACATGATACCACACCCAGTCACATTATCCTGACACCGGGCCAACCAGTCATGGAACTACCCTTATATTTGCTTGAGCGTTAGCAAAGGAGCTATACTACTACCGTTTTTAGCGACTTTGGTATGTCGCGGCCCGGGATCGAACCCGAGGCCTCCCGTACCTGGAGCCGACGCTCAACCGATTGCGCTACCAGGTCCGGTACGTTGATGTTGTTATTTTTAAATATACCACAGCGATCATGTTTGGTAATTATATCGACGACTAGCTATTTTGGTGAGTAGGACCCCTGAAAAATGTCTGGGTAGAACCAGACATCAGCTGGAAGACCCTCCCACACTTCAACCTCAACGGGACTCGAGCCCAGGCGGTGAGAGGCTAGGCAGGCATAGGAGTTACATGTCGGTGACCCTACCAGTATGCCACGTGCACCCCGAAATTAATGAGAACGAAGCGATATTGAAGTGTGTACCCCTGATATATCATCTTGCAATATTTTACATATATAAATATGCCCAAGCAATTACAAGAAAAGTTCCACTATTGCTGGCCGGCCGTTGTCAAGACAATGTGATGGGGTGTGGTATTATGCAAGGTGTTCATGACATGCTATGCACATTAAAGACAGCACTACATCTGCTTGTAGAGTTGATGTGTTCTAACATATTTTCAGTTCATTTTAAGACTAAGTACTAATCGTTGTTGTGCTTCAAATAATGTGTTGTATTATTTAAAACATACATTTTAAGCTCTTTGATGCTTTGCAACAATGCTTATTTGCTAGCAGTTGTAATGCACACACTCAATGTACATTTGTTGTTGTTGTTTTGTCCTGTTGTTTGTTTTTATGTGTTCGTTTTGTTGTTGTTGTTGTTGTTGTTGTTGTTGTTGTTGTTTGGGGGTGGGGGAGGGGGCATTAGGGGAGTTGAGGGTGTGTGTGTTTCTTTTAATAAATCGCAGCGACCAGTCATGGTCAATATAACGACGTTCATCTGTTTGGTGGAGGAAAACCCTAGACAAATGTCTGGGTAGAACCACCGGTGCACCGTTCTCACTGTATGTACGAGGGGCATTTATAAAGTATTAATCAGTGTGGCGCTTTAGTCGTATACGTAATATTTCTGCAGAAATTGTTAGACCAACCCTTCGAAGTATTCCCCTTTGACTTGGATGCACTTTTCCAAGCGATGAATCCAATCGGAAAATGCTTTTCGGTAGCTCTCTTTAGGTATAGTGTTTAGACACTGGAAAAGCGCGTTGCCGACGGCGTGCCGAGATTCAAAACGTCGACCTCTCATGTAGTTCTTGATATAAGGATTCAACCAAAATTCGCACGGAGCAAGATCAGGGCTATATGCAGGGTGTGGTAAAGTGCCAATGCTGTTGTCGCTAAGATACCACCACTGACTTGTGGGCAGGTGCGTTATCATGAAGGAGCTTGATTCCGCGTACGCCGGTACAGGGGCGGGCTGCAGTTTAGTGGCTTACAACAGCAGAGAGAACCGAATCTCGGTAAAATATTCCAGTAACACTCCTGCCTTCTGGTATAGGAATTCGAGCCACCATTCCCTGGCAATCAAAAAATAATGCATACATAATGCGTTTTGAGGTGCGAGCTCTACGGGCAACTTGGGGCCGTTCGTCATTTTCACCGACCCACACCTTATTTTTTTCTTTACTGTCAGGCTCATAAAAATATACCCATGTTTCATCGCCAGTCACAATTTCATTCAGGCAGTTTTGGTCAGCATTCTTGTATATATCGAGCAGCTGCGACGCAATTCGCATGCGCTCCCGTTTTTGGTCCTCAGTGAGAAGATGGGGTATCCACCTGGCGCAAACCTTGCGTAGCTTTAACACGCGAGTCAATATTTGAAAAACCGATGACGAATTAATGCCACATAAATTACTTATCTCCTCCACTGTACAGCGGGCATCATCTTCCACAGCTTTTTTAACAGCGGCAATATTTCTGTCAGTCATTGTTGTAACTGGACGGCCAGGACGGGCCTCATCTTTTATCGCCTCTCTACCGGAGGTAAATAGACGGACCCATCTTCTAACTGTGGCATACGATAGCGCACTGTCCCCATAAACCATGTCTAAGTCTGATTTAATATCAGGTGCAGCAACGCCAAGCAATGCGCGTATTTTACAATACGCTCTTTGCTCATCTTGAGAATTGTTCTCTTTATCTGCCATTTTTAACTGCAGTGTACCTGACCGTAGTCGATTCAAGTGAACATTGCGCTCACTGTGTAGGTTTTTCTCGGTTTCCTCGTGCACGTAACTGTAGAGGAGAGTCAAATCTTTCCATACATGTATAACATGTACCAATTACGCTCGGATTAACGTTAAAAAATCGCAC
Source organism: Sinonovacula constricta (assembly GCA_007844125.1). Lineage (NCBI taxonomy): Eukaryota > Metazoa > Mollusca > Bivalvia > Cardiida > Solecurtidae > Sinonovacula > Sinonovacula constricta. Next base: position 11,562,740 of record CM017563.1, on the reverse strand, counting down.
TGATTAATACTTTATAAATGCCCCTCGTAGCAATCGCAATTAAACATGTGCAGAGCTCCGCCGATGTTGAATGTATCATTTATACATAATGTACAGACACTATGTGGTGACGTATAATCATATTTCAATTTTATTACCTATATATTTTCAGCGAACCGTGCAAAGCATATAAATCATAATACTATCTTAGCTCGCACACAAATTCGCACCATGCACATGCTCTTAAATTTTTAAAAAAAAAAACATGTATCCATACTTTGCCACAAATGCGTGCTGTTTTTAAACGCATCACATAACTTCATATTAAACATTGTTAGCAACAATAAACAGCAAACACACACATACAATAGAAGTAATCGTCAATTGAATTCCAAGCAGATGTCGTTAACGAACAAAGATTCGATCAGCGTTTGCAAATTTAAACAGTACGAATATTTAACAAAGTCTATTGGGACTTCCAACATAGTGTAAAATATAAATCAGAAAACATTGCTAAAAAGCAAACAGTTAATTGCAACAAGTAACATAGGAAGAGCGACTGCGACATCAAGTCCAAACATTGTTGATTTGGTTTATCGTGTCACCATCAGTATTTCAGTTATCTGGAGACGGAGTCCACATGAAGCAGATATAGTGCTGCCTTCACTGTGTATAGCATGCCGTGAACACCTGACATGATACTAAACTTATATTTGCTTGAATATTAGCAAGGGAGCTGTACCACTACTTTTTTTCAATGACTTAGGTATGTCCCGGGGCCTCCCATACATGGAGCCGACGCTCTACTGAGTGCGCTACCAGGTCCGGTTGTCAAAAAAATATCCGAATCATTAACATAATAAACAGTTTTGAAGGGTTCGTTTAATTTTATGTCAAGGCGACAGAAGGGCTGATTGCGTAGACGACAAGATGTTACCAAACCACAAAACAGTCAGGTACTGCGGTTCATCTTTCATTTACCGAGTCGGTAGTATTCTACCTTGCTGCAGCCTTAAAGGTGAATTCCGACAGTTTAGACCAGATTTTTCTTTCTCAAAGAACCTAATAAATTATTACTGCCTGAAAAGATCTCGCAAAATGCTGATTATTGATGTCCTACATCTATGTGAAAAGTGAAGCATAAAATATCACTCGTCATTACAAATAGGTATTTCCTATCTGAGCCACGATGCGCAGTTAGCTATTTTTTAACTTAGAAAACCACGTGACCCGTAGCTTTATATAATCATTCGGGTAATCCGCTCTGACTTCGATATCTTTTTTTTAGCAGAAATCACTATTATGATTATTTATAGTTTTAGACAGAATGGGCATGTAGAGTGATTTAGTTCATGATTTCTGCTGTCTTACAATTCAAACAATTGTTAGAATTTTTGCAGAAATTCTTCCCCAATTCCCCAATCCAGGTTTAAGTATTTGATGAAAACTATCGCGGTATCCGACAGTTTGCCTATATAAAAGACATAAAACATATAACAATATCGAACCACTGCTTTGGGGAACTTAGGCATAAATTTTGCATGAAATTATACTTTAGTATTAATAAATACGATTGTGAACACTAACTGCATTATTAGACAGAAATAATCGAGAAAAAATCTGGCTGTATTCTTTCAAACTCTATAAAAAGCTCGATAGTGGTCTCTGCTGAAAATTGATATCGACGTCAGAGTGGATGACCCGGGAGGCTATATTATAACGTGATCTCAACAGTAAGTGGTCTCGTGGTCTATTACGTTCAACATTTTATACTTCATCTTAGACAAATAAATGTCTGTAGATCATCCTACATTTGAAATTTCCATTTTTCTTTATTCATGTTGTGTAGGCTACGTTGCAATAAAATGCGTTTTCATACGTCTGCAAACAGGTCCCAGTTTTTTTTTATATTACTGCACCCATGACTTGAAAGCAATTAAAATAAACCGGCAAAGCGTTCGTATGTTAACAACATATGTTAATAACCTAAAGGTGGTGTCCGAGAGGTTTGTCTTTATTTAATACATGTACCAATATCTGCCCTATGTATGGAGTATTTGTATATAATTTCTGCAGAAATGAATCATTTTTTAGTCTGAGCTTTGGCGATTTTCAAAAGTATCTCAATTTTGCGGCAGTAAAACTCGTGAATCAACACTTAAAATGTTCTTTTTCTTAAATATATAAATAAGAACCATTGGAATTTCTGCTAAAAATAGAAATCGACGTCGCAGCGGATGACGTGGATGAGCTAAAACATAAGTGGTCACGTGGTTGTCTTATTTTAAAAATAGCTAACTGTGCAGCGTGGTTCAGATAGGAAATACATGTTTGTAATGACGATTGTGGCGTTATGGTACATGTGTAGGGCATCAATTAACAGCATTTTGCGAGATTTGTTCCGGTAGCAATCATTTGTTAAGACGTTGGACTCCGGATCGGAGGGTCCCGAGTTCGAACCCCGAAACTGACCACGTGATGTTAGTCCTTGAGCAAGACTATTTACTGCACATTGCTCCAGGTATTCAGTACCTGAGTACTGGTTCTACCCAGGAAGTGGACAGTCGAGAGGGATTAATATAAGTTAAAAGAACTTGTTTCCCAATCGACTATAAATAAATAGGTTTAAATTTGTTAAGATGTTTAACGAAAATAAATTTGGTCCAAACTGTTGGATACCACCTTTAATTGTTGACGATTTGTCCTAAAGAGCAGCAAAACATGTTTTTGTTAAAAGTGTAGGGAAGCGGACACATCCATTCACATTGCCTTATAAAAGTAAGTGCTCATTGGACTTTGTCATGTATTGTGATTCATTTTGTCATATATTCTTATTCATGGGTCGTCAGAGTACAGATATATCACAATGGATGATATCCCAGCTTACGACAACTGGTATTATATTTGCTGAGAGGGGTTAATAGAATGTAGTCTACATTCAATGACTCCTGCATGTGTTGAGTGTACTATACAATTACATATGGCATTCCTTTTCGCAGTACAAATACAAATGCAACAAAACGAGTCCGCACTCCTGTGGTCATATAGGCGAGATTCCTTGACCACAAAATGAGTCTTGGTGTATTAATCAAATAGTGACAAAAGAAAAATATTTGCCATTAATATTAAAATATTTTGAAAAAAAAAGTCATTTTGTGACTATCAAGTAGGCTAAATGAATAGACGTTTTGTCATTTTCTATGACTGTTCTGGCGTAAAAAAAATAAATTTAGTAAATTCCTTAGGCAGATCTCAAGAAAAATAATTCCATGATGTAAAATAAATAATAAATAAATAAATAAATAAATAAATAAATAAATAAATAAATAAATAGTAGTTTATCATAAATGAACATGAAGCTTCTTCATGTATCACGAAGCTTCTTTATGTATTACTAAATTTCAGCGAATACCCCTTATCTTCAGAAAGTGAGTTAAAATGCGGCTGCTTAGTCAATAAGCGACTTTTTGTTACTGTTCCTACGTTATTTTAGTAGATTTTGAATACATTTTTCGTTCTAAAGTAAAAAAAAAATCATGTATGAACAAGAGTACCGGTTCTACCCAGGAATGGGAGTATGATTTATACTCAGAAAATGGGCTTGTTTAAAAGCCAGCTATAGATAAATAGATTTAAGCAAAAATATTTACTTCTATACGCCCTCTTGGTAAATTACTGTCGCCTTACTTTTTGTCTGCCTAACTTTTTTGCACCGTAGTAGGGTAGGCGGTATTTTTTGCACTTCTGGTATGTTATAGATCTGAATAAACATCTAAAAGCTTTTGATAGTGTGCATTGTTCCATATTTGAGAGGACCAAATGCATACATGGTCATTGATACAGTAGGGTAATACAAGTGCGTGTTATTTAAAGGCATTGAACATGGTCGTCTTTAGAGTCCCCCATCCCACCTTCAAGATGACACCATGTGAGATCACAGCTGGACACTTGATTAGTTTGTTATACACGGGGATGTCATAGGGCAAGAGGTCGTAAAACAATGAGACATTAATGAAAAGTCTCCCCTGAATAACCCCTAAATGCAAATAGGCATTTAACTCGTTTTTTATGCTTGTGATGTTTGGAGTGTATGTTGAATTTTCTTTCTTGTGATACTTAGGTTAACAATCATCAACAAAAACTTCCATTTTCTTTTTTAAATAGCAAATCTCGCTAAGTATTATTATTTTAATGCAGACGTAAGTAATTTCACTGTTTGCAATATCTACAAAAGAACAGGCGATAGAGTCCAAGAATTCCAACTAAAAGGACCGTCCAACTGTTTGGAAAAGTCTATCTAGGATATTAACTAAAAAGCAGGGCTATTTCCATTTCACCAATGTACCATACTGTATACTCGTTCCCATCTAGGTTACATGGGTAAATTTAATAACAGTCTAAATTTTTGCTGAATTTGATACAGATCATCAAAAGGCGTCCAATATATAGTTTAGTTTACTACAACAACAGCCCGTTGGCCTTATCCACTTCAGGTAAAGCAGGTGTAATACTTACTTCTACGTTTGGCTGTGTCTTGTGCCATTTCGAATGTTGGTATATGTTACAATGCATTCAGGACTTTGTCATATATTCTTAATAGAATATATGCAGAAATTGAAAATCACCACAACTGAAGAGTTTTACACGTTTATGTTGACGTGTTTAATTTTGAATTCATGGTTATTTTGTCTTCTTAAATTCATATTTAAGGTGTATCTACTTTTAGAAGTAAGAAATTCCCAATATGATATTATAAATCCTTTTAAGGTAAAGTGTTTTGCTACTGAGTATCGTGTGGAAGCAAAATTAGCACTAGACAAACCACATAAATATGTTACGTCATTGGTTAGACTCAACCTATCCCAAATAAGTAATTCTTATTAATTGTTTACAAACCCACTGCTTTTAAGACCCATTTTATCTGTTTACTGTGCGTCATTAAAAAACAAACCCACCGAGCTCTTGATGGCAACACCATTTATTTCTGAGTTGCACAAAATGCAAATAAAAAAAACTTCACCAAACGGTTTTGTATTTATTAGACTTTGAATTAACCAGGTAATGAATTTGTAATCAAATATAGCAGAAATCATACAATAAAAAGTCATTGACAAAATAAAATCGTCAAAAAGAAAAAGTAAGAAGAAAGAAAGTTGAACCTGTCTGCCCATACCGGGATTCGAAACCTCAGCCCCCGGTTTGGAAGCATTTTAACTCTAATTTTGATACTCTTCAATTCGAGATGCAGCATTATATTTGCTCTACCTTAATAATCAATCGGAACACCTCGGATTATTCATGAATCATCTCTCGGATATATATAGGTAGTCGGATCACCTCGGCCACTTATCTAAATAGAACTTCTTTAGAGACAGACGTCAAAACAAAGATGGCAGCTCGGGTGACAGCTCACTACAGTACGATGCCAGTAAAACTTAAATTTGTGGCGGCTTCAAATTTAAATCATCCGATTTTAATATACCCCGCGCAGCAGACACAGAGCTGTCAAACGATGGCAATGTTTATGTTTTGTGCGAACTACTTAGGCATATTCTTCTTCCGACTTCCGGCAAACAAAACGATCGTGATTTCATTAAGTATTATTGCACCAGATACATCCAAGGGATGATTGTGCCGAGGACGGAATTACCCGAGGAGTTTCGATTGCTTAATAATGAGCTCGGGGTTTCATCGTGGGCGTCAATAAATACTACAATGTCGGGAAAGAAACACTCATGCAGCTATACAAGAAAGAGTTCGGATGTGAGCTATCCAATTCGCCGTAGAGAGCATGCACTGTAAACAAGAAGATGGGTATCCTGGTGACAAACACTCTTTTACACAGTCGATAAATTATATAAACATTTGGCAGTAACGAACCATAACTCTGGTGCGAAGTAGCGTATATGCTACTTTGTTTGTTTTCCTTGTTCTCTGCTACTTATGTATTTACAAGCTGCATTGCTACCATCGGTATACTCGGTTTCTATTGTTAAACAATACTTAAACAATACTTCGCCAAGCAGCTGCGGATTCCTATAAATGCCAGTTATAAGCTACACATTATTGTTGAAGGGTGCGCATGTGGCGTAGTGGTAAAGTCCCGATGAGTAACTTCTCTGACTGCTTGGCATTCCACCACGGTTCGAGTCATGGTCAGGGCGAAGGAATTAATGTGGGAAGATCTTCCAGCTGATTTGCGGAGCGCCGGTGGTTCTACCCAGACATTTGTCTGAGTCTTCCTCTACCAAAACAGCTGGACGTCACTATTATGATCACAATCGGTCGCTGCTATGTACATCCTAAACAAACATTATTGTTGCAAGGTACAATGTTAAAAACGGAATACTATGTTCTTTTCTCTGAAAAATTATTCACATATTTCCCTTTTTGCCACCTACTCGATCGTCCCCATACAAAATGCATTCCATACGCGAGAGCGGTGCCAATGATGAAGGACAGATAATGAAAAAAGAAAAAAATACATACACAGAAAAACACACAAGACCTGATTAAAGTCGCCGGACAATGCCGGACACGCATTTGCAATGCCAGACAAACTAAAATAACAATAAAATAATGAAAACAGTCGTACAAAAGGTTTTAACGCATGTTCTTAGGAATTGGAAGGGGCGATTAATAAATAAAAAGCTCTCCATATATTGGCGAAGAACAACACGAGCTAGAAGCATTATCAACAGAAATTAGCCTAAAAGATATCTTATTAAATTCAAATTAAACTTTAAATTAAACCAAGTTATTAAATGTATAAATAACAAATTAGACTTCTTCGTGGTTTTCCTATTCTGCAACGTGTAAGTAGTATAGGATTACGGATACCGTACATATTTTGGGTCCACATAAGACGTCATCGGCAAAAAAATATATACTTTGATTGAATTTTAACGCATTGTCATTCTGGACTTGCATATTTTTGCCCAATGTATATAGCTATATTTAGATCAATCGAAAGCTTTGTTACTGGATTTCCGCAGAAAGTTGAAATTCTAGCTTAAAAATACTATGCTTTTGAAGTAAATTGTGTCTGTTCACTGCTTAGGTCGAAGTTAGGGTCCCTTACTGTGTATATGTGTATCTATTAGTCACTGCGATAAAGTTGGATCTTGATTCATGCCCCCGTCCCTACCAAAATTTTCGGGATCCGCCCCTGGCAGTTATCTGTTGATATTATTAATGGTAAATAGATACGATTTTGGTGTAACAAAATTTGGCATGATAAGGGTTTATTTAGCATACCCATGCGGAAACTTGAAAATAAAGAAACTTTACGTGTACTAGCTTTTGACAATATCTTTGACTGATCGCTGATGGCAGATAAACGTAAGATAAAAGCTTTCCATTGAAGTTCCAGATCAATAGTGTTTTGTCGTTTGAATAAAGGGTCAATTCTATTGAAACAATATCCACACAGTATGGTTGATTGGAATAACTTGTTCCTAAAGTTCCTGAATCGAAACAAAAGCTTATCAACACGTTTACCATTGACATTCAACTTTTGTATTCCCGCGATTAAATATTATGGATATTTTTATTGGTATTTAATTGAGTCTATTTTCTTTACTATGGATACACAGTGATATATTAATTAATAATGAGCTATACAAAAGGGAACCTTATTTCCCGAAAACAGGTATTTGTGACTTTTTTGCTTCTGAAGATTTCAAAAGAAAAACACTGACATACTAACTATTTACTTTATCCTATTCGTTTTCACCAAATGCGAGTGTCATTTTTTAAATATTGTCATAATAAATTATACATTTAATAAAATGAACTTAAATACATTTTATGATGTATGTTTGTCATTAACATGTGCTAATTGAATGTCTTCAAGTTACTAGAATATAGACCGTCTTAAATTCATTCATCCTTCTTAAATGGTTATGATATTCGCGTATTTTTTCAATGAGATTCTTCTTCCCTACCTATTCGAGTCATGCTTAGTATAAACATTTTATTATTGAATATTTTTAAATTATTTCTTACAGTTAATTACAATGTAACTAAATATTTAATTCCAGTTAGTCTAGTATTTGTTATTCGTGATTGTTTTTCATTTATAATTTAGAGATTATCTTATCACAACAATCATATTAACAAAACAAAACAGAATGCCTTGAGCTATATTGCAGATCTTTAACCGCATAAAATGTAGAATTTGCTGTGCCACCTTCGTGTTTTGTTTGGTTTTGCTTTAGCGGTGTGGTAATATTTTTTTGTGTATTTACACTCGTTCCATTGTAGAAAGCTCGACCATGGGGTGCCTTCTTTCCAAGCGACTAGGAGGAAGCAGATCCAACAATATACCGGTCTCTACACTTACTTCAATCAAGCCATTGAAGCGCGAGACCAACGGCGTCAACAAGAATCTAAAGCCTAATAACATTATCCAAGTGGCACAAAAGGAAGAAACTGGTCTACGCATGCGCAAACCTCCCCCGGCACCTTCCTGTTCGCCTGTATTAAACAAGCGAAGGAAAGACTGGGAATCTAACCTGAACAAAACACATAATGTTCATTTAGTGGAAGATCTAGAATATGCCAACAAACCAACCCAAGCCAATGACAGTGACCCAACCGGAAGTTCCAAAGATCAGTTAACATCAACTTCCGGTGTGGGTCAATCAAGTGACAGCCTAGAGGAATCTGCCAGCAATATGGGGAGCCGGTTTCTGTCCATTGAGGAATTAGACACAGAGATTGCGAGTTTCACACATTATAGGTTAGTTCTTCCCCAGGGGAGCAGGCCTAAATCGGAAACAATTGTCAGAAACAAAACATTTCTAGTTACAAACCATACTGTTCAAAGACCAAAGTCGGATTATTCTTTACCAAGGGTATTTTGATGCTACTTAGGCCATCTGCAGGATTCTATGAAAATTATTCAATTCAGCATAACAATGTGGCGATTTTTCAACCCCACCCTCCCCTTCTCCCTTCCAATCCAAGCCCCCATCGACCAGGGAACACTTTTCTCCTAATAGACCAATCGGCGATTTTTTAGGTATCACGTTTCACGGCAAATATAAAACGTGACAGGCCACCACCATTTCACCATTTCCGCTTATAGAAAATGGACGAAATCGAAAAGTATCGATCGCTTTCTTTAAGGGAACTTCTTGCTTTGAAAGTAAAAGACTTCAAACATATAATGGGGAACTTTAGGAAAGTGTAATGTGGCAAAAGGCATCAATAGTTTATCGGGATTTAAGCGATATTCTCATTATGACGATTAAAACTGTGCAATGTGCCCTGGACTGAGACTTGTATAACTATTCAATGCTAAAATGGAGTTTTACTATGTATACGTATGGAAAAGGGTATTGTTTGTATGTATGTGTTTCCATAACTACGTGGCAACCTTATGTTACAATAATCAAGCATTTTGCTGTATGATTTCGATTTTGAACCATTTTACACGCAACTTTCGAGGCTCGAAAGTTTTTACGAAAACTAAAACACGCTTTCTCCAATTATACACAAAATTAATAATACAATATGTATGTTAAACCGCATGTATTCTAATTATATTTTAAAGCATGCACTTAGTTTACAATTTTCACACAGCGCCGATCAATGAACAATCACTTAATTATTATCACTTAAGCAAGTTGGCAAGTGGATATTTCACCCACGCACTTTTTCTACTCAACTAAGTAAAAAACACATTTTTATTTAGTTTAACATACTAAATAGCAAAAGAATTATCGCTGTCGTTTTCTGTAATCAAAGACCTTTTACATATATATGTGTTATAAGTCATTGGTGACGTGAAAATTGTTATGTAAAACGCTCAGTAGGGGTTTGGGTCATAAAACTTACATAGCAACGTGATTCGTAGGGGATCGGCTGTTGATGACTACGGATAGGTACACTATACAAATTCTATATAGTCACCATTTTATACTGAAACTTCCAGAACATTTACCATATAAGATCAATTTACCGAACTTATCATTGACCGTCAGGCTTGTACATCGCTGCTTCTGTCACGTATGGCCTCGTTCTGAATCGTGCTGGTACGAATTAGCCGACTGGGAAAGTGGTCTAGGGCCTATTACCTCAACGTTAAAACAGAAAACGTTTTAGAATCGTTTTAATATTGCCAAGGGCGAGTGATTTAATATAGGTCAGTTAATATCGTTACACCAGATGTTTACTATTAAATACTGAAAACTGCATTTCTATATGTTTATATGTACATACATCGTCGGCAACCACAGTACTTTCTTCCGTTACACTCCATACATACCGTGGGAAATTTGACTAGCAAAATCTCGTTTTCATGAATATGCATGAGGCAGGGGAGACCAATCTTCTTCCAATGAAATCGCATGTTACAATAAAATACTCTTCGATCTCAATGACGTCATACTGGGATTTTCTTACTATAAACAGAAACCAACGCACATGTTTGCTCATGGAGGTCGCCATTTTGAATGGTAAACCGAACCTTAGATATGAAACGTAATTTTATTGGCTAGTTATCCATGGTGGTTTCCTTATGGCACCAATGAAACTGCCTCATTAATTATTCATGACTACGAGATTGTCCTAGCCAATTGTCCCACGGGTACATAACGCAGCATAGTGGAGTAATGTAACGGGGGATAACCGACGATGATGTACATATAGGGGCTACGTTAATACTTGATTATACGCGACGATTATAGTAAAGGTCTACGTTGTTTGACAGTTTACCGGTGAAATATAAACCTTAGCGCCGTGTTCGTATAGTTTGCATTAAGCTAAAGCAAGTGTAAAAGAAAATATATAGAACTTGAAAACTAACACATCAATGAGTTGTATACCTTAATACAGACGTGTATGTGTATGCCAAATTGTAAGAAAATTCTCCATCTAATTTTGAATAAATCGATTTTTGGTTTTCTAAAACTGATATTAAATGTGTCTCCTTGTCAGAAATAAGCAGAGTCCAAATATTATGTTACATCCTCTTTATGAGAAGTGTATTACTATTGAGTATCACATGGAAACAAGATATAGCATTAGACAAACCAACCAATCATGTTACTTGATGGGTTTGACTGAAGCTATCCAAAATATGTAATTTATCCTTTACAAACACAGCTCGTTTAGCACTAATTTTTACCGAATTTTCTGCTTTAATTCGCTTTATTGCAAAAAACCACCGAGCTCTTGATAGCCACATGATTTATTTCAGAGCTGTCCAAAATGTTCTATAAAGTATTTTGGTTGATGCTGCAAAATAAAAAAAAAATAATTTCACCAAGGTTTTGATTTCTTTTTAGACATTGAATATACCAGGTAACGAATTTGCAAATTTAGCACAAAACAAACAATTAAAAGTCGTTTACAAAAATAAAATTAAAATTTATGGTGTCTTCTTTATTTGGTAGAGTGATGCAGAAAGTATTGTAAACGTGAAAAAATGAAAAGAAAAAAAGTTGACCATTTGTGCCCATTCCGGGATTCGAACCCTCAACCCCAAGTTCTGAAGCATTTTATCTCTAATTTTGATACTCTTCAATTGGAGGTGCAGCATTACATTTGCTCTACATTGATACATCCAAAAACCGTATTGTATAAGCTATATCGTCACAAATGAAACAATATAAATGAGATGTATGTTATTTTGTTCTTTTCAAACTTTTTGTTGTAGTTTTTCTGTTATTCATTTCAGAACATTATACATAAATAATCTCAAGATATATGTCATAAATGTTGTTACATTAAAAAGGACACTGAAGGAATCTACTTGAACTGATAAGAGTTAAACTTAACCATTTTATGAACTTTAATAAACGGTTAATAAAATATCAATACATCAGCACACCTTTATTTTGAAATATTCATAAATATATATATATAATAAGAATAAACGAACAGAAACATATTTACATCGTGTCCATTAACCTTTTCCTGCATGTATACGCCATTTTACGCATTAATAAATTCACAATCAAAGTCATAAGCAGACTCCGCATGACTAAGAATTCATGTAGACTGTTTCAGCCTAAAAACTATTATTACATTTTGAACATACATTTATTAAACTACTTTTATCTCTTTTAAAGAAAAACAACAAGTGAATTTTCAAAATGATAAATGAACTATGAATGTAAGGGATAAAACATTGATCGCCCTGCCTTCACTGTCATGTATCGTTTATTTGCATTTTGCACAGGAAGTGCATGTAAACATGTACATACAGATTTATGTAATTTATGTTAATCTTCATATCCTCACCATTAACTTATAATTTGTACAAACACTTCAGAATCCAGGATCTTTTGTTTAAAATCATTTATTAAACAACCAAAATTATTAAATTGTTGTTTTGTCCATTAAAATGGCAAGAACGATTTTGTTTGAAGATAAGAAAACATACATTTTTTTTTGTAAGCGCGGCAATGGAACGGCACGGGAAATGCAGAGGTAAACATATAATAAGCACTGATGGCAATTGACAAAAACGTTTTCAAGTTATACTGATATAAAAAACAATAACATCGAAATGCACTTTAAGTAAAAGAAAATATTGTCTAAAAAATATAAAAAAGAAAATGTTCATTTATAAATTTATCCAATTATTATTGGATTAGAGATAAAAAAAAAACCAGACAATAGACCGTTAATGTGACATTGTCATGATGATTGGTAGTTCACAATATAGTTGCGCATTTAAATGAAGACTGCATTTTCATTTTGAGAAGGCTTTATATAGATCATGAACTAAACAAAAAAGTCAAAGGGTGGGGGCGGCGCCCGTGGCTGACTTTTAACTATTCACCACACTACCTCGCGGGTTCGAGTCGCGGCAAGATCTTTCATGTGGGGAGGCATCCCATCTGACCTGAGGTGCGCCGGTGGTTGTACCTAGTCATGAGCCTAATAATTAGCTAGACGTCGTCAATTGACCATAAATGTGTCGGTGTGATGTAACAAAGCGAATGTAGCCGGCATTAGTTTATAACGAGATAGATCTATGTGAAAATTTATTGTTTTTTCACCTTTATAGGGCGTTTTATATAATTTTTCAATTATATAAATATAACATATTTAATAAAAACTTCTTAAAAGAAAGGTAAATGGTTTTGATTATAATAAACGTATAATCGAGCTTTGTATGACTTTTTTATTGTACAATATAACATATTGCTAGTTCAACATCTCGATACAATAAACTGAATACCAGAAATCAAGAAAAGAACAACAACAACAAAAAAAAAAAAAAAAAAAAATCATAGTTTTAGGTATTGTACAGTTTGTTTTGACAAGTTAATACTTTATTTTTTTCCGATATACGAAACATTACTTATAAAGTTGTATAAAGTAAATGAACGTGCATACACACAAGGGAGACAACTAAATAATCTTTCAAAGCAACATTAGGAAGACATAAACGAGTATTTAAGTCAATAATTTAGCACCTGCATTTCTTTTATGTTGCGTCATCGTTACTTAATCATTATTTTGCGAGATCATACCGACAGTTCTTTTTACTAATTTGCAAGTAATAAATTGAAGCCAGTTATATTGAGGAACAAAATGCAAAAGATTTAAACTCAGTATAATACGCACAATTGTGTTTATTATGCATCTATTTTTTACGCTATCATTTAAGAGCTAGGACACATATACACAAGTATTAAACGAAGAAATGCAATGGATGCTAATATATAAAGAACCTCTTGCAATCAAAAATAAAGAGCAAGCTAAGCAACAACAAAATTTCGTTTTTGTTTTTTGACAACGACCAATTATGATGATTATAGCAAAGTCCATCTATTTTGATGGAGGAAGACTCTACACAAATGTCTGTAAACCCACCGGCGCTCCGCAAGTCTGATGTAATACATTCACACGTTAAATCTATCGCCTCTAATGGGAACCGAACCCATGCGGTGGGGGTGGGGGTGGGGGGTGGGGGGGAGGCTAAGCAGGAAGTGGTGTTATACAAGTCGGTGGCTCTACCATTACGACACGGGCACCCCTAAATGACGTTATACACGTTACGTACAAACTAAGATTTACTTAAGTGACTGAGAAAAACGCACACGTGCATACATGGACGTAAACGTTTATCTGCGAATAAGATAAATCAGTTAAGTAACAAATATGCCGGCAGGAATCTAAGGTAACTACAGTTATATGGATTAAAATATGAGCAATAAGGTAAAATGTACCAAAATAATTATCTTCATAACTAGTTTCATAATTGGGAGCAGCTAAAATTTGATGGAATATTTATAAGTTATCTTAATATTGTTGTGAGTTGTGTAAAAGTTCCCCCGCCCCCTGTCCCACGCCCTTATAATAGCCTTGTTCGAATAAAACACAAGAAAATCCCAGACCGTATCAAAGAGTGAATTCGTGTTGGTTTTTTTTCATAAGTAAAAAGGATACGTCGCACCGACACAAGTATTGTTGTTAAAATGTTTAATATATGATAAAGTAATGAACAAATGCTTGGGTAAATCTAGTGATGTTCCGAATACATGTAGATCAGCTCGAAGACCTACTCACTTGAAAAACTTCGCCCCGAATGAGACTCGATCTGGGTGACCAGAGTAGGGTAGCAGCCTGCGATTCCAAATTATCCGGCACGACTGGTTTGTACATACATAAAGCCCCTCTTATTAGTACCTTCAACTGATGATGTTATAATTCATGCATTTCAAGCATAGACTGATTAATCGTGTATTTCTATCACTTTCTATTTTCAGTGCTGAGCGGTTCCCGCTCCGAGCGGGAGACCGAATAAACCCAGCAACGACCGACATTCTTCTGCCGCGGAGGAAGTTTAAGTCAGATGATTCGAAGACAGCGGCACCGAAGTCAGGAGGGAAAATAATTATTGAAAACGCCCATTTTACTGACTTAATAGCTACTGATGTAGTGCCGACTGTAGCCAATGATCCCGAAGCTGCTTCATCCAATGGAATAACAGAAATGTTGAAGAAAGAAACTTCTAATACAGAGCCTCCAAGTTATGCTGCCCCAGAACATGATGCAAACAAATTCATTAAATCTAACCCGAACAAAAGTGAGACAAATGTTGCACTTCAACCGAGAACTCACAACCTGAGGAAAACCAAACATCTGCATGATATCTTTGACGGACTGGACGAAGGAAAGAATGGCACTATCGACAAATTAGGAACCGAGAGCATAGGCCAGATGGACGAGATACACGTCGGAATCAGACAGTCCCCGGTTGCTTTACATGGAAACAAACCAAACACCCCGGAAAAAAGTCCGCCACTTAAAGGCACGAGTGTTTTTCTGTCTGGACAGATCAAAGTAGCTGATCACGAAGTTGACAGATTGAAACGAAAGAGAAAGCGAGCGAGAAAACCAAGAAGTAATTCGCAATTCGGTAGCATGAATTCGCTGGATAGGCTGTCAGACACGGGAACAAGCGATACGGAGGTGCCACTTGTTAATAAAACAACGTTGAGAAGTAGACCCATATCAGGGGCGAGCACTATAACGATCGACAGTTTCAATACTCTCGGGAGTAGTCTCCCCACCTCGCGGAATAATACATTCATCGATAATTATGACAGCGCGGATAAAATAGTTTTACAATCCCACGATAAAGTAAATGAATTTGATCTTGATAACACAGAATTGTTTGATATCGAAAATGATCACAACGAGGGTAATGAAATCACAACGTTCGTAGCAGCGTCGAAAGATAATAAATGGAAAGATTTAAACAAAAAGTTTGGAATACGTCCGGCGGATGATTACAATAATATTCATAATGGTGTGTTCGACAATGCGAACCTTGCTGATTTGGATAAGAAAATAGTTCCTGTCAGTGGCTCATCGTCAAGTGCGGTTTTTACGAAGCAAAAACTGATGTACTCAAGATTTGCCAGACGAAGACCCAATTCTGATACCCGATTCAGTATCGCTGGAAAGCCGCCCATACCACCAGCACGTGGTCGGCGGCCGATGTCAGAAACGATCCTCAACCCAACACACGTGCCAAGATATTACACCGAAGACATGGATTTACATGATGTTTAAAAATCACAAGTGCAGTACTATAAAAAGGAACTTTTTTTTAAAAATTACATTATAATGTATATGTATAGTATGTATTAATTATTCATGTTTATGCCATAGATTAAGTCTTTCATTTTGTTATCTAGTTTTTATATTAGGGTTGTATTAAAAGGAAATTTCGGATTGGAGAACACTTTCTTTCCACCATGGTTTTATGTATCGAATGTGGAGAAAAAGTTCTAAATTTCCACACTTATAACATCAAAATGAATAGCTTTATTTCAATAGTGATGCAGATAGCATATTGAGACTTAAATTTGTTTTATATCAGCAGAAAAAAGACTTAACAAACTGTGTTCCGCTGTTGTATATTGGTGTAGTTTGCAGTTATCTTCATTAACAGATAGCTTGCGAGCCTATAACAACAGCAACTATAGCAGGACTTGGAACGGTGTATTATGAAGACACTTTTCACAGTTTGTCAAATTAGTATTAGTTTTGTTTGCATAAAACTTTTTCAACCCCAATGCAAATTTAAAAAAAAAAATATTAGCTTTGATCACTCGATTATATGTGATGATGCTGTCTTAAAAATGTTTTGTTTTGAAGGTGGTATCCGACAGTTTGGACCATATAAATTTTTTCTCCAGAAATAAAATAACAAAAAAAAAAACAATATGAAAGTATTTTTTCCGGAAAAGTTCCTTCGAAATGCTGTTTATTGATGCCCTAAATCTAAGTGAACTATGTCTAAGTGAAGCACAACACCCACTCGTTATTACAAACACATATTTCCTGTCGAGCCACGCTGCAGAGATATCTATTTTTAAACTAAGAAAACCACGCGACTTTTGAGATCATGTTATAAAATCATCCTGGTAGTCCGCTCTGTTATCTGATATCTATTTCAGTAGATCTTGCTTATTTATAAATTAAAAAAGAATTTTTAGAGTGATTCCTTTCACGATGTGTACTGTCTAACAATACAAAGTAGGTGGTGTTCAATATCGTCTTTACTGAGACTTAAGCATGAATTTATGCAGAAATTATGCTTAAATCCACACCCACCCAACCCCCAAAACAACAACAACAACAACAACAAAGCACACAAAAACAACAATGGCATTATATTGTCACATGTATTTTGTTTTTAAAACGTTTTAAAACCACTTTGATATATGTTCAAACATATACTTCACGATTATACGCCAGTCACAAACAATACACTGATTGGCTCGATATTTAAATAAATATTAATTGCGCATACAGTGAGTCTATTAGCAATGTTTTTAAGCAAAACTGTGACACAGTCTTTTAAGTTGGCACATGTATATAGTTAAGCGTATGCTTGCAGGTATGTGCGTGTATAAGTGTTTTTACATATATTTTATAAAATATTAATATAAGGTATTATTTGTCAGCACACATTCTTATGGAATCACTCAACTTAACCAGATACGAATGTTTAATGCGTACGAATTAAGATTATTTTTTAATCCGTTTTATGTATAGTTATAAATTAATATGTAACTTAGTTATTTATTCTTTATTTTTTAATAAAAAAAATCTGCTGTTACACCGAATTATTTCGGAGTGAAGTCTATCATGTACAGTGGAACTTTGTTGTTACTATTTTTATTTACCAGTCTTTCGTATGTTTTGTTCGTATACGGACTAAGGGGAGTAATTTAGACCAGACTAGTTATGTTGCAGTTTCCTCCCTTAGTATGCAAAACTTCATTATAATATCAACAGGCACTTGAGAGAAATATATTATTTTTTTTTGTTTTTTGTTTGTTTTTGTTTTTAATCGAATCATTGTAAAGAGATAAGGTAAACAAAATACAACACCAACATTATAAAAACAACAGCAAAAATAAAAAAGTAAATAAAAAGATAAAAATAGCGGAGTTGGTGAGTCACTAATTTAAATATTTATTGAGTTTATCTAAACAGAAGACATGATTGCAAGGACCCAAGGTATAAAAATAAAACATTTTTACACTAATACAATTTTTAATGTAGAAACTTATGTTAATTTTCGATGGCAAAACAACAACAACAACAACAAAATAGATCAGGTTTTGTAAATCCCAAGATACATCCTGTTTTAAACCCATTAAATTAAATCAATTACATATATCTTTAGCTTAGTGTTATCATAGCTTTTTAACACACAGTTTAATGTCTTTTAAATTTAAAACTATAGCCGTTAATTATGTAAAATAAATATAAATTTATTAATTTATCAATGCAACCTATTATAATTCATATAACATGTAACGGTACGGGAGGCCCCGGGTTCGATCACGGGCCGCGACATACCAAAGTCGTTAAAAATGGTAGTGGTATAGCTCCCAAGCAAATATAAGAATGCTATACACAGTGAAGGCAGCACTATATCTGCTTCAAGTGGACACCGTCTCCAGATAACTGAAATACTGTTGGATGGACGATTAACCCAGTAAACAAACAAACAAATATAACATGTAACGTTTACTTCAAACAATACGCTACAACAATGATATATTCATCAAGCTAGATGCATTTAAGTGTAGTATTCACAGCTTGCCCTGATCTTATACATGTAACAATATTGTACCCATGGGGAATTGGTATATAATATCTGCATATACCCAAGGCTTAGTTTAAATGAAACCTGTTTCAAACATTAATTCACTTGGTAGAACAGTACAAAGCATAAACTATATCAGCAAGGTAAAGCAAGTGTAACAGAAAATATATATAATTTGATAATTAACACAACGGATGAGTTGTGTACTTTTTAATGTGGAAGTGTATGCCAAATATTAATAAAGTTTTATTTCCATCCGGTTTTGAAGGTATCCATATTTTTATCTTCTAACATAGGTATTAAAAGTGTCTCCTTGTTAGAAATAAGACAACTCCAAATATAATGTTATATCCACTCTAGGAGAAGTGGTTTGCTATTGAGTATCATTTGGAAATAAGATATAGCATTAGACAAACCAACTAAACATGTTACTAGAATTGTTTGACTATGTAATTATTTGTTTACGGTCCTAACACGTTTAAGACTGATTCCCCCCCCCCCCCCCCCCCCCCCAAAAAAAAAATCTATTTACTGTATTTTTGCGAAAAGAACCGAGCTCTTGATAGCCACAAAATTTAGAATTGCTCAGTTTTTATAAAGTATTTCGGTTGATGCTGCAAAATAAAAAAAGATTTACCACATGGTTTGATTATTTTTAGACTCGTAGATTTTAGATTTCTAGAAAATATCAGGTACCGAATTTGTAATTAAATTAAGCACATATCATACAATTAAAATGCTTTTACAAAAATAAAATTTAAAAAATATACATGCTCCTTTTCATTCTGTCAGAGTGATGCAGAAATAATTGTCGAAGTGAAAAGTAGAATGAAAGTTGTCTTTAGAAGGCGTCTTGCTACAGTACTAACCTTGAGGGAAATGTGTGTAACTGATGACAAAAAGTAAGCGACTGTTTCATCAAAAGTCTTAAGACCATAAATTTATGACCAGTCCTTGGATCAGTAGACTCTACTCCTTATTTGTTTGTTTTGTTTTGTTTACATCGCAGCGACCAATTATAACCATTATAGCAACGTCCAGCTTTTTGGTATAGGAAGACCCCAAACAAATGTCAGGGTAGAATCACCGGCACACCGCAAGTCAGCTGGAAGACCTTCTCACATTAAATCCTTCGCCCTTACCGGAACTTGAACCCACGCTGTAAGCAGTCAGAGGAGTTACACATCGACGACTGTACCCCTTTACGCCATGGGCGCCCCCTCTTTCTTAATTTAACATATGGTTTTAAGGCTAAATCCAGTCCTAGAATTTTTATTGCAACACATTCCGAGATAGTAAGGTGGTCTCATTGCCACCATAAATATGTCCTTGACTACCGATGACTTTATTTGGTCTGTCGTCACACAATCATTATTTCAGTTATCTGGAGACGGTGTCCACTTGAAGCAGATATAGTGCTGCCTTCACTGTGTATAGCATGCCTTGAACACCTGGCATAATATCACACCCAGTTACATAATCTTGACACCGGGCGAACCAGTCGTTGAACTACCCTTATATTTGCTTGAGCGTAAGCAAGGGAGCTGTATCACTACCATTTGTAACGAAATGGTGTGTCGCGGCCCGGGTTCGAACTAAGGGTCTCCCGTACATGTTTGATGTAATGGCTCCCAGACCTTTGCACACCCTGTGAGTATAGCTCTTAGCTTATGCGTAGCCGTTATTATGTTATGAGTATGTTATTGCAGCCAAAGGTAAGGCAGCTTTTTTTATCTGGGCTGAGCCTGCGATAGCAATTGTACGAAGATCAAAAGTAAGGTAAGACAAATTACAAAAAATAAACACAGTAACACGAACACAAACAGAAATAGATACAAGTAACTTTGTAAGCAGCAACATTCCCTGCAAAACACCCTGGTAACTATATGTGGAAACCTCCATTACAACTACAAAATAAAAGACGTATAACTGGGGCACAACTTTATAGGCCGTCGTTCTGTGCTAACGTATAACTGGGGCACAACTTTATAGGCCGTCGTTCTGTACTGACTTATAACTGGGACATTACGTACGAGGCCGTCGTTCTGTATTGACGTCTAACTGGCACAATACGTACGAAGCCGTCGTTCTGTATTGACGTATAACTGGGAAATTATGTACGAAGCCGTCGTTATCTACTGACGTATAACTGGGACATTACGTACGAGGCCGTCGTTATGTACTAACGTATTACTGGGACATTACGTACGAGGCCGTCGTGAGATACTGACGTATAACTTGGACATTACGAACCAGACCGTCGTAAGATACTGACGTATACCTCAGACTATACTAAAGTATAATTGGTGCATAACGTACGACACCGTCGTTCGGTATTGACGTATAACTGGAGCACAATATACCAGACACTGACATATAACTAAGACATAACGTACCAGAGTATGCTCATTAGGGATCATTTAACTGGATCACAGCTCATGGCCCATCAGACCGAGGTACTTTACAATAATTTAACTGGACCATAGTCCACCAGACCGAGGTACTTTACAATTATTTAACTGGACCATAGTCCACCAGACCGAGGTACTTTACAATCATTTAACTGGCTCACAGACCACCAGACCGATGTACTTTACAATCATTTAACTGGATTACAGCCCACCAGACCGGGGTACTTTACAATAATTTAACTGGACCATAGTCCACCAGACCGAGGTACTTTACAATCATTTAACTGGGTGACATCCCACCAGACCGAGGTACTTTACAATCATTTAACTGGATTACAGCCCACCAGACCGGGGTACTTTACAATAATTTAACTGGACCATAGTCCACCAGACCGGGGTACTTTACAATAATTTAACTGGACCATAGTCCACCAGACCGAGGTACTTTACAATCATTTAACTGGGTGACATCCCACCAGACCGAGGTACTTTACAATTATTTAACTGGACCACAGCTCACCAAACCGAGGTACTTTACAATCATTTAATTGGATCACAGCCCACTAGACCGAGGTACTTTACAATCATTTAACTGGATCACAGCCCATCACATCGAGGTACTTTACAATCATGTGACTGGGTCGCATCCCACCAGACCGGGGTACGTTACAATCATTTAGCTGGCTCACAGACCACAAGACCGACGTACTTTACAATCATTTAGCTGGCTCACAGACCACCAGACCGAGGCAGTTAACAATTATTTAACTGGAGCACAGCCCATCAGACCGAGGTACTTTACAATAATTTAACTGGATCATAGCCCACCAGTCCGATATACTTTACAATAATTTAACTGGAATACAGCCAACCAGACAGAGGTGCTTTAAAATCATTTAATTGGATCACAGACCACCAGACCGATGTACTTTACAATAATTTAACTGGATCACATACCACCAGACCGATGTACTTTACAATCATTAAACTGGATCATAGCTCACCAGACCGAGGTAATTTACATTAGTTAAACTGGACACATCGAACCAGACCGATGTACGTTACAAACACTTAACTGGATCACAGCCCACAAGACCGAGGTACTTTACAATAAGTTAACTGGATCAAATCCCACCAGACCGAGGTACGTTACAATAATTTAACTGGATCACAGCCCTACAGACCGATGTACTTTACAATCATTTAAATTGATAGCAGCCCGCCAGACCGAGGTACTTGGCAATCATTTAACTGGATCACATCCCTCCAGACCGAGGTACCTGCCAATCATTTAACTGGACCATAGTCCACCAGACCGCAGTACTTTACAACAATTTAACTGGATCACAGCCCATAAGACCGAGGTAGTTTACAATCATTAGCTGGATCACAGCCCACCAGACAGAGGTACCTGACAATCCTTTAACTGGATCACAGCCCACCAGATCGAGGTACTTTACAGTAATTTAACTGAATCACAGACCGATAAATCTTACAACAATGTTACTGGATCACAATCCTCCAGTCCGAGGTAATATCCTTACTTTGAAAGATTACACTTCATTAAATGGATTTGTTCTTATTCTATGGTTAATAAAAACAGATTCAAATTGCACCTTGACCCAGGGATAATTAAACTACATACTCTTATATGACTGGAAATATCGGATTTTT